>JALXJV020000013.1:57500-632277 GCA_024633595.2 Lepomis macrochirus
GACACAGTTGTTGAGAATTAATCCCATTTTTCCGTATATATTGTTCCATTGGTCTGAAAGTCAAATTGATCCCTCTAGAATGAAATGAAAGCAGACAGAAGATGTTGTAAAGAAAATCTTTCTGCAGTCATCAAAGCAAATCTCCATAAAATGATCAGTGACACATTCCTAATCAATCCTCTGGTAAACGTATTGATCCATTGAGAAGCAGCATCATCAGAGTAATCCAAGTCCCTGTTGGAGTCAGTCAGAGCATTTCCATAGAGAGCCACTTTGCATCAGCAGCACCATGCTCCAGTGCTCTGGGAGAGTTTATAGTCCTGAGAGTTGAACACTGGATGACTGACAGCTGTCCTTCATGACAACAGAAGCCACAGAAATCCTCCTCATCAAAAAACATGACTTTGGTCTCCGTCCTCATCTGGACTCTCCTCTGCTGCTGCTTCACAGGTAAAGTCCAGAGAATCAAACTCCTCTCCTCTATGAACATCTGTCCCTCTGAAATGAAGCCCACAAAACCATGACGCTGCTTTATGTGTTTGTCTCTGTATCCTCAGAGTCCAGAGGCCAGGTCACAGTGACTCAGCCTGGAGCAGTGAGCTCTGCTCTGGGAGCCTCCGTCTCCATCAGCTGTAGGACCAGTCAGGCGGTTTCTGTAGGATCAAAAAGTGGTAAAGATCTGTTACACTGGTACCAACAGAGAGGAGAAGAAACTCCTAAACTGCTCATTTATAGGGTTAATGAGACAGAATCAGGGATCCCAGTTCGTTTTACAGGCAGTGGATCAAAGACTGACTTCACTCTGACCATCAGTGGAGTTCAGGCTGAAGATGCAGCAGTTTACTACTGTCAGAGTCGCCACTACATCAACAGTCAGCCTGTGTTCACACAGTGAAAAAGCGTCGTACAAAAACCTCCCTCAGTCAGACTGAACAGAAACTGAACTGACTGCTGCAGCTGGAAGCTACTGCAGAGACTGATACAGTTCACTGAGGACACACACACACACACACACACACACACACACACACACACACACACACACACACACACACAGATGTTAAAAACACAAAAATATCCAACAGGTCAGCTTCACTGATGTCGACCAACAAACCACAGCTGAGTGAAAACAGCAAGCAGAGGATCAAACTCAGATGATGTCTCTTACTTTTCATTTCAGTGTATTAATTAACTTGGTTTTAATCACTTTTATCCAACACAGTCCGCTCACCAAATATACATTTTTAAAAAGGTGGTTCACCTGGTTCCCCTGTGCTCCTGCAAACATCACCCTGACCTCCATCCGACACAGTACACAAAGCTGAGACAGGAGACAGAGATCGACATCATGGAGCTGGAGGAAAATTACAAATTCACAGAATTGAAAACATAAAATATACGAGCATATGTTGATCAATGTGTTTGCACCATGAGTCCAAAAACAGATAAGGTCTTTGTAGGGGTGTGATTTACATGAATTCATTTAGCTGATGCTTTTATCCAAAGTGACTAACAATTGGTATAAATGGCAGAGGTCACATACGTCAGGGGGAAAAGGATTAAGTGCCTTGCTCACGGAGACATTGGTGGTTGTATCACAGTGGGGTATTGAACCCGAGTCTCTCATACCAAAGGCATGTGTGTTATCCACCCATGTTCAAACACTTTGCTCACGAGACGAGATTTTAAAACGTTTTTTGAGATATCTTGAAACTATATAAAAAGTTTTACCATGAAAACTGCAGTCAGTAAGCCAAAGAACAATCCAGATACGTCACTAATGAGCAAATATAGGCCCATAGCAATTCTCAGTATCAGTATCAAATAAATTCAATTGAATTGAAATTCTCCCGTTTTTACGTAAAATCATTGAAAGTGCTTCAGTGCTTTCTTGGCACTAAATAACTGTTTTCATGTTTTCCTGTCAGGTTTTCGGCCACAGCACTGAGACGGCTCTTGTTAAGGTCTGCAATGACATGTGCGTCTGTATTTGAAGGATTTTGCTAGATGTGGTCAATGGATTTTATCATTTGCGATTTAGAATGTGCGTCGCTTTAAATGTTGCCGCTGCAAGAAATTGTGGGACGGCATTCTCTCCTTTCCTTTCATAAAGGATAGTCTGGTGTACCCTATGCTAAAGGAGATATGAAAGGAAGCACTGAGGCTCCTTTCCTTAGCTTTTAGAGAATTCAAACAGCTCTTATCACTGAAATACCTCTGGGTCATTTTACTCAGTTAGGAACCTTCCTAAGCAAAAAAGACTTTTCCAACGTAGCCAGGGACCAACGAGCAGGACGGGATCAGACTAATGAGACAGGCAGGCAGAGAGACAGCAGGGGAAAACAGAGAGACAGGCAGGCAGGGGGATAACTGGGGAGAACAGACAGAACACAGGTTACTGAACACTAAACACAGGCCATATCAAAATAAGATGTCACAGATCAGAATAATATAAATAAACTAAACTAAACCAGATGGGAGCAGACGGATCACAAATAAACTACAAGCAACAGGGAAAACAGACTGAAGCTGAGACAGAACTCAGAGCAGACAAGGCCAAAATAATGCAAACACAGAACTAGGAACAAAGACATGGAACCAAAACACAGACTAAATACCAGATACTGAACTGACCAATAAATAAACTGACAGAGAACTAAACTCAGCAGAACAGAGGACAGGACTAAACTGCAGATACAAAACCAACCAAACAAGAATCAAAATACAGAGAAACTCAGGACAGGATTGTGACAGTCATATGTTTTTATGTTAAATGTTCCCCTTTTAAGTAACTAGGAACTATAACTGTTGGATTAATGAAGTGGAGTAAAAAGCAGAATATTTCCCTCTGAGAAGGAAAATACAAGTACTTCAAAACTGAACTTCAGTGAAAAAAAACAAAATTAATATATATATAAATATATAGCCAGGTTATTAAATTCAAACAGACTCCTGGCCCAGACGGTGTGTCACCATCCTGCCTGAAAATCTGCACAGACCAGCTGGCCCCCATCTTCACACAGACCTTCAACAGATCACTGGAGCTGTGTGAAGTTCCCTCCTGCTTCAAACGCTCCACAATCATCCCGGCCCCCCAAACAACCCTCCATCTCTGGACTAAATGACTACAGGCCTGTCGCCCTGACATCTGTAGTCATGAAGTCCTTTGAAAGACTGGTGTTGGCCCACCTGAAGGACTTTACAGGCCCCTTGTTGGACCCCCTGCAGTTTGCCTACAGGGCTAACAGGTCAGTGGATGAAGAAGTCAACTTGGGTCTGCATTACATCCTGCAACACCTCGACTCTCCAGGGACATTTGCAAGGATCCTGATCATGGACTTCATCTCGGCATTCAACACCATCATCCTGGACTTTCTCAGCTCCAAACTCACCCAGCTCACTGTGCCAGCCTCCACCTGTCAGTGGATCACAGACTTCCTGACTGACAGGAGTCAGCAGGTGAGGAACATCACATCCAGCACCCAGACTATCAGCACTGGCGCCCCACAGGGGTGTGTGCTCTCCCCCCTGCTCTTCTCCCTCTACACCAACGACTGCACCTCAGGAGACCCATCTGTCAAACTCCTGAAGTTCGCTGACGACACAACGGTTATCGGCCTCAACTGGGAGGGTGACGAGTCGGTCTACAGATGGGAGGTTGATCAGCTGGCTCTCTGGTGCGGTCAGAACAACCTGGAGCTTAACACGCTCAAAACTGTGGAGATGATCATGGACTTCTGGAGGAGCCCCCCCACTCTGTCCCCCATCACCATACTCAACAGCCCTGTGTCTGCTGTGGAGTCCTTCAGGTTTCTGGGATCCCCTACATCCCAGGACCTGAAGTGGGAGAAGGCCCAGCAGAGGATGGACTTCCTGCGCCACCTCAGGAAGCTCAACCTGCCCAAGGAGCTGCTGATCCACTTCTACACAGCCATCATCCAGTCTGTCCTCTACACCTCCATTGCTGTCTGATTTGGATCTGCCACCCAAAAGGACAGGAGCAGACTACAACGGACAGTCAGGACTGCAGGAAAGATCCTCGGTGCCAACCTGCCCTCCATTCAGGACTTATACATTTCCAGAGTCAGGAAACATCACTGCAGATCCATCTCACCCCGGACACAACCTGTTCCAGCTCCTCCCCTCTGGTAGGCGCTAAAGAGCCCTGTACACCAAAACCAAAAGACTCAGGAACAGTTTCTTCCCACAAGCCATCACTCTGACTCACAGTGACTACGTTTACATGCTGTCAATATTCGGGTTAAGGTCACGATTCGGGTTTCTGAAACATTCGGGATAACCCGTTTACATGCGTGAGCAGAGAGAGTTTCTCCTGTATACATGGAATTTGTAATCAATTGGCAATACCCCGATGTAAACGGCGACGCACGGTTAACGTCTGGACGTACAGACAACCTTAAGACGCTAATATGCGTCATTTCGATTCTAAATGTAAATGTCAGTATCTCTGTACTTTCTGCCGTCAACAAAAGACATTATATTCATGTTTTCGACAACATGAATTAAAAAATTGGTTTCCTCCTCGCTCCAGAAGTACGGTGCTGTGTTAGCGTCTCGCCATGTTTACCTCGTTTACTCCGGTATACTGCACGCGGGTTTGGCGCATACAAGAAGTTCCTACACTCAAAAGACCAAGATTCCTTGCGAATAGAGCATCGCGAGAACACAAATCAATGTTCCTTTTGATGGGGATATGCCGATACGGCGTTTACATGACCGAAATATTCGGGTTAGAAAGGGGTACCCCAGGGGTAATAACCGGGTTTTAAAACCGGGTTATGAGCATATCCGGGTTTTTGCCGGTGTTTACATGGCCGTGCGCGACCGGGTTATTGCTAATATCCCGGTTTTGAACGGGTTATTGGCTGCATGTAAACGTAGTGACTGTCAGGAACAATTCCTTTGCAGTAACCCAGTAACTCTGCCTCTGATCAGCCTCCTGTTAACTGGCTAACATTTATTATTTATGTATTCAGCATTCTCTATTTCAGAGCTGTTCATACTGTCATATTCTAGATACTGTTTACCCAATCCACCTTCCTCAAGTCATCACTCCTGCACAAAATACTTATTTTGCACTATAGGTCATTGCACTGTGTGCATGTATGCATGTATATGTAGCTGTATATCACATCCACCTCTGACATGTACATACTCCTGCATCCTTTGCACTTTGCTCACTACACTATTTGTCAATATGGGTATATTTTTTTGTTCATAGTGTATATTTCTGTTGTCTACACTGAAGTCTGTCTGATTTTATTTTATTTTTATTGTTGTGATTTTTTTTTTTGTATGCATAAGCACATCGCGAGCAATGTACAATCCTGAATCAAATTCCTCCAGGCAATAAAGCTGATTCTGATTGAACCACTGAGGGGCAGTAAAGTAAAGTCAGAGCCAACAACCTGAAAAGTTCCCTCTGTTAGAACAGTGTCTCTGTTTTGTCAGTTTTAAAAAGACAAATGTTTCTATTGTCCACAGAAAAATGTTTTCACCTGACAAACCACATTTTTATAGTGACAGTAGTGAAGCAAAGTCCAGGCAAAGACATTAATTGTGATACAGATAAATGTATATAAAATATGAATATAAAGATGTTTGTCCTCTGATGTCTGCAGATATTGAGACATATTTTGGACAAACAGGGACTGAGCCTGATTAAAACAATGTGAAGATGGACATCGTCCTGCTGGTTGCAGCAGAGGAGGCTGCTGGTTAGTTCTAACTTCTATTGTTAGTTTGTGTTAATCTGCATGTTTTAAACAGGCAGCTGTCCCAGCAGTGAGGAGGAAACAGCATGATATGTTGAGGACAGCTACAGTTCACTGACTCTGTGTGTTTGCATATCTGTCCTGCCTCTCTGCTCCCAGCCGTTAAGAGGCCAGTGTTGATCAGTGGCTGTCCAGGCCTTTCAGAGCCACTGACACGCCGGCAGCACAATGATGATGTCACTGATTCTACTGCTGGCCACCCTGGGGCTCCTTGTTCAGGGTGAGACTCTCTTCTGAAAACTTTGCTTCAGGATGCAACCAGGTTCACCACAATGATGTTCTGCTGTGATGGAGAAACACTGAAACAAGCAGCATTTACCTTCTTCCATCTGTTCTCCATGTTAAAGAAATGAGACTCTTCTGTTTGGATGCTGATCATCTTTCTCCAAGCTGGATTTGTCTCAATAACCCTTCTCCTCTTTTTCATCTTTTCCAGGTTCATCAGGACAAACCACTGTGACTCAGTCTCCTGGATCTCAGTCTGTTGTTCCAGGACAGGCTGTCTCTCTCAGATGTAAACTCAGTTCAAGTTATAATTCATTTTATGGTGTAAACTTCCTCTGCTGGTACCTTCAGAAACCTGGAGAAGCTGTTAAACTCCTGATTTCGTCAGGTACATATCGTCAGTCTGGAGTTCCAGCTCGTTTTAGTGGAAGTGGATCTGGGACTGACTTCACTCTGACCATCAGTGGAGTTCAGGCTGAAGATTCAGGAGTTTACTACTGTCAGCAGAGTAACAGCTTCCCGTTCACACAGTGATACAACATCGTACAAAAACCTCCCTCAGCTGGAGAGGAACTGATCTGACTCAACAGCTGCACTGAAACTAAAACAACAGGAGGTTTATAAAAACACATTTAGACAATAATTCACATTGAACACTGCAACACCAAATATTCTTTAACATATAATATTCTGGAAATTAGGATTCTATTATGTTTATTAAAACAGGTTTATTTAAACCATTCTTCTGAACATTAAAGCTAAACTCTGTTGAATTATGATCTCAATGCTATGATCAGTGAAATTCATGGAGTATAAAAACACAATGATTGTAAATATTATTTATTTTGTTTAGTGGTGGGCCGTTATCGGCGTTAACGGCTGCGTTAACGGCTGCGTTAACGTGAGACTCTTATCGGGTGACAAAAAAAAATATTGCCGTTAACCTATTCTCAAAGTTGGGTTGGGAGCTGGGTCTATACTACGCAAGCTATGATGACTTTCACCTTGATATCTTAGCGCCAAATTGCACAGTAGGGGGCGAGAACAAGTCTTCGAACCTGTGTGTCTGCCTACTGTGAAATTACCACATCAAACGTGACGTGCTAACATGGATGCAGCTGTTGCTGCGTTCCATTTACCTCGGAGGGCGGAGCTGGGAATGACGTCACACCCGAGTTGACGGCGTTCCAGTTACAACCTCGCTCGACCAGCTGTTTGTTTACAACTAGCCAGGTTAGTTATTGATACGCCGGTTGATTAAAAAATGCATTGTGCAGTATTTACTCTAACTGTAGCAACACGTCCACAGACAGCTGTTGGACAGAACTTTGTGTACGAACATTTCTGAAGCCGCCGGTGTTGTGCCGAATTCTGCCTGCCTGCCGAGAATCGCATGCACCTCGCGGTGCTAGCGGTCATCTATGCTGAGAAAAGAGGTGGATGCAAATCTCGGCAGGGAGCCTACAAAATCTGATCTGCTGAATTATGCATCCACCTCTTTAGGTCCTTCTCAGATCAGATTTTGTCAGCATGTCAGCTTTTCTCAGCATAGATGACCGTTAGCACCCGCGAGGTGCATGCGATTCTCGGCAGGCAGGCAGAATGCTGTGCTCATTGATCAAACAGCTTTATCACCATGTATGTACTGAATGTCAAGGAATGGTCCTTCTAGCCTACTAAGTGTATTAAATTATTAAAGACTCTAAATGTTCATAAAATATATACTTCAAATCAATTTATCACCATTGATGAAGTCCACAAAGAATTTTACAGCGTTTAAAAGCATTATTTGGAGGTGCATGCAATTCTCGGCAGGCAGGCAAAACTCGGCACAACACCTGGTTTGCACCTTGTGCAATGTGGAATTAGTTTACTAGGAGTTTCTCCAGTCTCAAGTACCACCTAAACGCAAAGCACATCACACGCTACACACAAGTACATCTTATTGAACATGATTTATTTTCATCACCAATTATCATAGTAGAACAGCTTTCTCAAGCAGTTTGTGATGCATTTTGGAAACAGGAGATGAGCCCCTGGTCTAATGCGCCACCTGGCTTGAAACCCGTTGACACACATATTATAAATAACTTCGGCAGAATTCAAATGAGCCATTTTAATTTCAAGATTAATCTAGATTAAAAAAAATTATCTATGCCCACCACTAATTTTGTTATTTATTTAACATCTCACCCGTTTTTTCATTGAGCCTCAAATACAGTTTGATACAAAAACTAATTTCATTGATGCAGTTAAATGACTACTCATGTCTATAACAACATGTATTTATAACTTAAATTGTGTTTTGCCATTTTATAGTAAATCAATACTATTTGAATTATTTCCTTTGGTCAATTTTTACTTGTCTTTGTGGTTCTTTAGCAGACACCATCAAGAGACTTTGATAATAATAAACATGAAAACAGCTGATTGGATGAAAACGTCTTTATTATGTGGAAACAGTGAAATAATATTGAAACAGTGCAACAAGCTAGTAAATCTTGCTGTTGAAACATGTCAAATAAAAGAGAGAGACAGTTCCAGAGTGCAGAGTGAGAGCAGGAGCAGAGGAAAACCAGTAGCAGAGTCCCAGTGAGTCAGGTCAGGACTGGGAACACTGGTCTCTCCTCAGTGTCTCTGAGAGCGGAGTCTGGGAGCCCTGGGTGGCCTCACAGGTCACAGAGCCCACCGTCCTCCACTGGTCTGCAGAGAGCCTCAGGGTGCTGCTCCAGCTGTAGTGGCCGTCCTTCTGCAGCACCCCGGGGCTCCTGCTCTCCTCCCAGCTGCTGCTGCTGCTGCTGCCGTCCACCTTCCAGGCCAGACTCCAGTCTGAGGGGAAGCCCTTGTTGGCCAGGCACATGAGCGTGGCCTTCCCCTGCTGCAGCTCCTTGCTGGAGGGGGGCAGCACCGTCAGGGTGGGACGGACATCACCTAGGAGAAGAACCAATCGGCTTAGAGGACGGGGACCACACAGCTGGTTTCTGCTCCACCAGTCACTCACTCACACATTGTTTCACTTCCTTTAAGAAACCTCTCATGCATATCAGCACAGAAAGAGTCCTCATATGAGCTGAAAGATATCAAACTGCACTGGAAATAAAACAATCAGGTTTAGAAAATTAAAATTAAAAAATTACTCTCAAATTCTAAAAGGCCAAAAGTTCATGAGATCCACTGTTAAAGGACATTATCAGCCCAAAATAACAGACGACCATAGGTAACCTGTTCCTCAGACAGATTTAAAAATACAAACAGCATCAGAGAACTGTCAACATTATTTCAAACTGAGATTAAAAGACAATTTGAGCCATTTTAGAAGATCAGAGATTTGGAAACATTTTTATCTTCATTCACACTATTCAAAATAATTTTAACTCGAATTCTAAATAGTTTAAAGTGCAGAATTAAAGGCTACATTATTTTTAAAATACGAGTGTTGTTCTTTAATCTTTGCTGCAGTTCAAGCTGTTCACATTTCACAAATTAAATGGAACGTTTAAAGAGAAGTTCAGTAAAGCTGCTTTGAGTTCAGCTTCATGGTTAAACAGGAGAAACAAACAATAAGATTGAGTCTTTAAAGTGATTTAGATCAGTCCAGAGGAAATTTATATCTACTACAAATGTTCAGACACAGAAATTAAAACCTTCGCTGATGATACGATATTTAATATTTGTGCAGAAACTTACTTCCAACATCCAGTCTGGTTCCTCCACCGAACGTGTACCACAGTGATACAAACTGATTGAGTCGTCGTACAAAAACCTCTCACTGTAGAGAGACACGGCTCTCTGACTTTGAACACAACAAAGTCAACAGAAACACTTCCTGTTTTTAAAAGAATGAACTATTTCATGTTATATTTATCAAACAGTGACACAGTTGTTGAGAATTAATCCCATTTTTCCGTATATATTGTTCCATTGGTCTGAAAGTCAAATTGATCCCTCTAGAATGAAATGAAAGCAGACAGAAGATGTTGTAAAAGAAAATCTTTCTGCAGTCATCAAAGCAAATCTCCATAAAAATGATCAGTGACACATTCCTAATCAATCCTCTGGTAAACGTATTGATCCATTGAGAAGCAGCATCATCAGAGTAATCCAAGTCCCTGTTGGAGTCAGTCAGAGCATTTCCATAGAGAGCCACTTTGCATCAGCAGCACCATGCTCCAGTGCTCTGGGAGAGTTTATAGTCCTGAGAGTTGAACACTGGATGACTGACAGCTGTCCTTCATGACAACAGAAGCCACAGAAATCCTCCTCATCAAAAAACATGACTTTGGTCTCCGTCCTCATCTGGACTCTCCTCTGCTGCTGCTTCACAGGTAAAGTCCAGAGAATCAAACTCCTCTCCTCTATGAACATCCGTCCCTCTGAAATGAAGCCCACAAAACCATGACGCTGCTTTATGTGTTTGTCTCTGTATCCTCAGAGTCCAGAGGCCAGGTCACAGTGACTCAGCCTGGAGCAGTGAGCTCTGCTCTGGGAGCCTCCGTCTCCATCAGCTGTAGGACCAGTCATGTGGTTACAACATGTAGCAGTGCTTACTGTTTACACTGGTACCAACAGAAAGATGGAGAAACTCCTAAACTACTCATTCACTCCACCAATCAGAGAGTGTCAGGGATTCCAGGACGTTTTACGGGGAGCGGATCTGGGACGGATTTCACTCTGACCATCAGTGGAGTTCAGGCTGAAGATGCAGCAGTTTACTACTGTCAGGGTCGCCACCACATCAACAGTCAGTATATGTTCACACAGTGAAAAAGCGTCGTACAAAAACCTCCCTCAGTCAGACTGAACAGAAACTGAACTGACTGCTGCAGCTGGAAGCTACTGCAGAGACTGATACAGTTCACTGAGGACACACACACACACACACACACACACACACACACACACACACACACACACACACACACACACACACACACACACACACACACACACACACACACACACACACACACACACACCACAGCTGACTGCAGACAGCAAGCAGAGGATCAAACTTGTCTGATGGTTCTTACTTTTCCTTCAGTATATTAATTAACTTCATTTTAAATTCACTTGTATCAAACACTGTCCACTCACCAAATATTCATTTCCAAACACTTGCTTAGCCTGGTTCCCCTGTTCTCCTGCAAACATCCCTCTGACCTCCATCTGACACAGTTTACACAACATAAAGGTAGAAGTACATTACAAATTCACAGAGTTGAAAACATAAAATATATGAACACATACTGATTAATGTGTCCGACCCAACGTCCAAAAAACAGCTCCCTTTACTATCTTCTACCCCGACACTTTATACAGACAGACGCTTCAGACACTGATTCACAAACCTCTGACAGTTTGTCTAATATTATAAAACTAAAACTTATAACGTTAAAGGTTTTTGAAGCACGATTTGAGCGATCTTAGGAAGAAGTATCCAAAAGCTGTCTGCCTGAACAATTCTACAATGTTTTACTGGTGGAACGAACCAAATGGGACACATTTTGCTGGCTGTTTCATTTGTCTTAGATATTAGGACATCATCTGTGACCGCTGGATCATCCAGATCATTCTTAAGCTGGTATTTCACATTATCACACATCAGTCCTGTCCCCACAGCTCTGAGACATTTCTGCTGGATCAGTTCAGGGCCGTATTGGTCATCTGTACCAGGCTCCCTGGATGAAGCTAAGAGTCTCTGTTTCAGTTCTTTATATCATCACGCCTGGATTACTGCAACAGCCTTTTCACTTGCTTGATTAAAAAAATCAGTTGATCAACTCCACATTGTTCAGAACTCAGTTAACTTTTAACCAGAACAAAGAAATATGACCACATCACCCCTGTTTTAGCTTCATTACACTGACTCCAAGAATATTTTAGATTAGACTTTATAGTTTTATTGATGACCTTTAAAGCTCTTCATGGCCTCTCTCACTGTTATATCCCTGACCTTTTAGTCCCATACTCACCTTCACATGTCTTTAGATCCTCGGGCAGAGGTCTTTTGTCTGTTCTAGAGTCTCGACTGAAAACTGAAGGGGACAGTTTGGAGGCTCCAAACCGAGGCTCTGGAACAGCCTGCCTGAGGAAATCAGGGCGGCTGAGTCATAGAACTCTTTTCTTAAAAATACAGAGAAGCCCATTTAATGAGGCCGTCCATACAGAAGCTAATTAGACTAGTTTGAATGTTAACGGTTAGTTAAATACCCCATTAATCCATATGCTTTCATCGGTATGAAAGTGATAAGAAAAAGGACAACGAGTTGACTGAAATTTCCCCTACGGGGGATTAATAAAGTTACATCTTCTCTTATGTCTTGTACTGTGCCTAGCCGAAGTCACTACGGCTTTATATTAAAATCATTTACATATTTTACGTGCATTGATTATAATTAACCTGTGTTATGCAAATTTAAAATGCACCCTCCTTGTGAAGGGAGGAGTTGTGACCAGCTGTGGGCTCAACAGGTAAGACTGTTCAGGCAACCGTTCAGAGCTGCTTGTGCAAATGTTTAACTCGTGAATGACACGTGAACCGTAAGTCATGGATAAACTTCTGGGTCGTGATGCTGTCTGAGGGACAACACTGACTGATTGAACGTGCACACTCTGAGTTAATGTACTTGAAACCACTGGTCATCAAGCACGAATTGTAGCTTCGACTGCCTTCATACAGTTTGCTGTCATGACAGATATTTATGATTTAAGGAAACTCTTTTAAACATCATTTAGACATATTGGCAGGTAGCAACATGTAGGCTACAGTTCTTGCAGGACTTCAAATATTTTTTTGTTACAATCAGAAAAAAAAACCCTAAAAACATCACAAAGCTTTGTCACTAGCCCTGGGTGTGCAGTGGCCCACCTCTCTAATGCCTTTAAGAATCACCCAGCTGCTCTCAGTCATTGTTGAGGAGTCAGTCCCCACAGCCAACAGGTGCAACAGGTGATCTGAATGATCCTTTAATCAACCCAGAGGAACGCTGACATTCAGCCAAAGTTTATGTGAAAAAGGGAAATTAAATGGCAACAAATACATAAGAAGGGACTGCAGCATTCCTGATCACCTGGGGATTCTCAGTTACATCTGTTTAGACTTGCTAACCTGTCAGGAAGCTTTTTCATCTTCACTTTGATCTATAAATGACTGAACTGTTCCTGTGTGTCCTGATTGTCTAAGTTTGAATCCTCCTCCCTCTGCTGTATGAATTCAACCCAAAGACAGTTTGAGGTCAATTTGAAACCTTTAGAAAAAAATAAAAAACATTTTTTAAACAACCAGAGTGAAACTAACAGAAGCTTAGATTTGAAAATAGAAATCAAAAATAAAATAAATTTTTTATTTTGTATTATTTTTAGTGTAGTATGAGTATGTATGAGTATTTTCTGAATTGTATTTATTGATCTAATGCTGTTTTCATGCTGCTGTCTAGCCAAGATCACAATAAGACCGATGTGGATTGTCGTGAATTTGCATCATACCTCTTCCTTGTAGACTACAAGTCAAGAGAGCACATGGATTCCCCCCCAATGCCTGTTGATGCATATCGGATACGTACCTAGAAACCTTTTGCAGGCCCTGTTTTCTCGTTTATGTCTGTTGTCGCTAATTTGCATCATAACTGAATTTATATTATTTCTATGCTATGTAGACAAATTAACAATCAATTAATTTAACATCAGCTTTAAAGAAACTGTTAAGCAACTTTAAAGAATGAAAACACTTTTTTTTATTGTAAAAAAATTCAGGCTTCAGGGGGTTAATTTTGATTTACTGTACAGCGTCTTAAGTCTGTTAATCTCCATGAGGATGTTTTAAACAGCCAGCTGAGTCAGCTACAACAGCAGCAGAGTCAGCTCCACTGATGTAGAGACACAAACTTTCCCTGAGCAGGCTGTTCCAGAGCCTTGAAGCCGAGGAGCCATGAGCGAGGTGTAATGGGAATTCCATGAGAACCATCTCCAAACACCGACATGTAACTAATCTCACTCATTGGGGGCCTCCGGTCTCTGGGGTATGGGGTCAATGGAAGGTAAATGTGTGTGATGCTTTATGGTGTGTCCAGGGGGTCATGACTTTAAGTGGTTCACAACATTTACCTGGGCATGGCTGTCTTATAATAGATCCAGATGAGTGTCCCCTAGGAAACACTCAAAGACACCATGTTCCCATGATGAGATAGTGCTCCGACCCTGAGATTAGGTTAGAAGCTGCATGTCCTGAGGCACTGCAGTTCACTCTGATGATACTCTGATGTGTGTGTGTCCCAGTGAGTTCCTTCTGCAGAAGACTTGAAGAATATTCACAGAAAGACAAGTGTTTGCCTGAGCTGTTTATTTGAACACCCTCATTCCCACCACAATTTTGGCGTTGTCGGCAGGATCACATGCGTGAGGAGACTTTGACACTTTGAGCTGAAGGTAAAACTGTGCACGGCTGGAGTCTGGGACTCTGGACTTCATACCTCTCCTCCAATATACAAGTGAGATATTGAGGCCCTGACGCCTGAGTGTCTTAGGCTCCCTTACTGCTGTGATCCATAAAGAAACTGGTGGCTGGAAACACTCTCTTTCTGGTGAGTAGGCTATTCAAGTGTAACGATTCTCGCTACCAAACGGGGTGTGCTGAATGACGTGTCAGCAGGTCGGGCCTGGGGCCGCCGTCTGAATCGACAAAACTTTGGGGTTAAAAGTACTATAGTCAAGAAATCACTGTTGGACAGTTGATTTCTTTTAGGTCTGTCGCCAACTTTCTGCAGAGTCAATAGCTACTGACCTCCAAACGTCGCATGGCCTTCGGATTAGCTCAAGAACAGTGCGTAGAGAGCTTCATGGTATGAATTTTCCCTGGCTGAGCAGCTGTATCGAAGCCTTACATCTCCAGTGCAATGCAAAGCGTCAGATGCAGCAGTGTAAAGCACAAAGCCATTGGACACTAGAGCAGTGGAGACGTGTTCTCTGGGGGGACGAATCACACTTCTGTCTGGCAATCAGATGGATGAGTCTAGGTTTGATGGTTGCAGGAGATCGGTACTTGCCGGACTGCATTTTACCGAGTCTAAAGTTTGGTGGAGTGGGGTTATATTGTGGGGTTGTTATTCAGGGGTTGGGCTTGGCCCCTTAGTTCCAGTGAAAGAATCTGTTAATGCTTCAGCATACCAAGACAGGGTGGACAATGTCATGCTCCCAACTTTGTGGAAACATGAGCACTGGCATCAAGAAAAAGGCTCCTGCTCACTGATTTAATGCTCTTAAATCTTTGGACATTATGTCTTCATCAGGTAATACTCAGCATGAGACCAAGACTGTCCATTTATGAACCACCTGCTTCAACAAAACACTCTTTCCAATTAATTACATAACTTAATTAACTACATCAAACTATTTAAAATATAATATATATACACAAAATAAAAACCTGAGGTATCACTTCATATCAGTTTATATGGATGCAGCCCAACACGTCACACAGAGAACCAACATAGCGTGGAAATAGTTTTTTCATGTTCTGACACAAATACAGGCTGTTTGTGAGGCAGCTGTCCCAGCAGTGAGGAGGAAACAGCATGATATGTTGAGGACAGCTACAGTTCACTGACTCTGTGTGTTTGCATATCTGTCCTGCCTCTCTGCTCCCAGCCGTTAAGAGGCCAGTGTTGATCAGTGGCTGTCCAGGCCTTTCAGAGCCACTGACACGCCGGCAGCACAATGATGATGTCACTGCTTCTACTGCTGGCCACCCTGGGGCTCCTTGTTCAGGGTGAGACTCTCTTCTGAAAACTTTGCTTCAGGATGCAACCAGGTTCACCACAATGATGTTCTGCTGTGATGGAGAAACACTGAAACAAGCAGCATTTACCTTCTTCCATCTGTTCTCCATGTTAAAGAAATGAGACTCTTCTGTTTGGATGCTGATCATCTTTCTCCAAGCTGGATTTGTCTCAATAACCCTTCTCCTCTTTTTCATCTTTTCCAGGTTCATCAGGACAAATCATCCTGACTCAGTCTCCTGGATCTCAGGCTGTTGTTCCGGGACAGGCTGTCTCTCTCAGATGTAAAACCAGTACAGATGTTGGTATCTGGCTCCACTGGTACCTTCAGAAACCTGGAGAAGCTTCTAAACTCCTGATTTATGGAGCTACAACCCGTCGCTCTGGAGTTCCAGCTCGTTTTAGTGGAAGTGGATCAGATACTGACTTCACTCTGACCATCAGTGGAGTTCAGGCTGAAGATTCAGGAGTTTATTACTGTCAGCAGGGTGACAGCACACCGTTCACACAGTGATACAACGTCGTACAAAAACCTCCCTCAGCTGGAGAGGAACTGATCTGACTCAACAGCTGCACTGAAACTAAAACAACAGGAGGTTTATAATAAACACTTAGACAATAACATTTTAAACATTTAAACACTAAAGAAAGATTCTGTATTTAACCCAAACATTTACATCTAATTGAACTATTATTCTGAAAATCAAAACTAGTCTCTGCTTAATTATGATTTCAATTCTCGATGAGTGAAATTTACAGAGTATCAAAACATGATTTTTCATAGAAACTTGAACATACTTAACATTTAATCTCAATAAAATCTAATTTATTCATGTAGTCAAAATGACCAATCATGTCCACAACATGTATAAATAACTGAATTTGTGTTTTTTATTCCAGCAAACACATTTATTTCATAATGGAACCAAAAGGTTCATGGAGTAAATAAATCAGCAACATTTGAATTATTTGCTTTTCTCATCTTTTATTTATGTTCTTCAGTTTTATTCAAGGGATAAGGTTCTTTGGATACACAAACAATTAAAAGATTAAACTTATTTTTCTTTTTCCATTTTAGAACCAGAACAGATAAATAAGACAAACAACATTAAAACACAAAACAAATAAATGGGAGTTCAAAGCAACTGTGGCGGCAGAAAAAAGACTGAAAGTCGTCACAAATCAAATCTGGTCCTTTACTAGCTTTACCTTAAGACAGTTTTACAGGTTTACAGGGATTTTGTTCCAAAAAGATTTATTATTACAGAAACATCTGCAACGACAGCAGGAAAGGTTTTACAGCCATGACTGCATTCAAAAATATGGAATTCTACGACCATCACTGGTTTGTACTGATCAAAATATAATGAGGAGTTTTGTCTGAGTTTAAAATCTCTCTGAATATACTGTAACTTTATAAATATATTATGATGTTAAACTGTTTCTCTGGATGTAATTCAGTCACTGACACCATGAAGAGAACATTTATTAAGACACTCTGATAATAATAAACATGAAAACAGCTGATTGGATGAAAACGTCTTTATTATCTGGAAACAGTGAAATAATATTGAAACAGTGCAACAAGCTAGTAAATCTTGCTGTTGTCAAATAAAAGAGAGAGACAGTTCCAGAGTGCAGAGTGAGAGCAGGAGCAGAGGAAAACCAGTAGCAGAGTCCCAGTGAGTCAGGTCAGGACTGGGAACACTGGTCTCTCCTCAGTGTCTCTGAGAGCGGAGTCTGGGAGCCCTGGGTGGCCTCACAGGTCACAGAGCCCACCTTCCTCCACTGGTCTGCAGAGAGCCTCAGGGTGCTGCTCCAGCTGTAGTGGCCGTCCTTCTGCAGCACCCCGGGGCTCCTGCTCTCCTCCCAGCTGCTGCCGCTGCTGCCGTCCACCTTCCAGGCCAGACTCCAGTCTGAGGGGAAGCCCTTGTTGGCCAGGCACATGAGCGTGGCCTTCCCCTGCTGCAGCTCCTCGCTGGAGGGGGGCAGCACCGTCAGGGTGGGACGGACATCACCCACTGGAGGAGGAGACAGAGAGACAACATGAAGAAAGTTCATACACAGAGAAAATAAACTCCACCCTGTTGGTTGCAGCAGAGGAGGCTGCTGGTTCTGTTGGTCTTCCTCAGACCGGATCAAACCGGTCTTCAGTGTTTCGCTTCCCTCTCTCAGCTCAGTAACCATGGCAACAGACAGGCATCACTGCTGAACCATGAAGATAAAGTTTCAGGCGGGAAACTCTTTCTTTAGCTGAATTAACATCTTAAACTTCAGAGTTCAACAATTAAAGACTTTTATTTGTTCTTCAGATTTTTCAGCTCAAATCAAAACTCATCAGAGACGGTGTGTGTTTGCTCTCTTCATTTACGCAGACATCACTACTGAACCACGACAACAGACGGACTGAACTACTGAAAACAGTTTGAAGTGCTACAAATGCTTTTTCCACATCAAACAAATATTCTACCAACACAGCATGTGATTAAACTAACTGCAGTGATATTATGATATTCATTGGTTATAGTGAGGATGTGACATGTCGTTAAATTCATCAGTCTGGGAGGAAGACTGAGTAAAACACATTCAGTGTTTCCAGATAAAACACAAACTAAATAAATGATTTTTTTAAGACAAAATCACAAATCAAAATAGTTTCTTTAATAACCAGCTATAGTTTTTAAGAACAGTAAAACTGTAAGAATTTAAAAACTAAATGAACATTTTAAGTGTAACTAAAGAGTTTCTTCATCAGACAGAATTTTATCTGTATCACAGTGAAGTAATGGTCACTGCAATAATATTAAATTTCAACTGTCAATCAACATCTTTAACTAAAGCTTGTTTTTATTCAATATTAAAAGGATATATATAAAATCTGAGTTCCTGTAGAAGTCAAAAGTACTTACAGTTAACATCCAGTCTGGTTCCTCCACCGAAAGTCCACCACAGTGATACAAACTGATTGAGTCGTCGTACAAAAACCTCTCACTGTAGAGAGACACGGCTCTCTGACTTTGAACACAACAAAGTCAACAAAAACACTTCCTGTTTTTAAAAGAATGAACTATTTCATGTTATATTTATCAAACAGTGACACAGTTGTTGAGAATTAATCCCATTTTTACGTATATATTGTTCCATTGGTCTGAAAGTCAAATTGATCCCTCTAGAATGAAATGAAAGCAGAAGATGTTGTAAAGAAAATCTTTCTGCAGTCATCAAAGCAAATCTCCATAAAATGATCAGTGACACATTCCTAATCAATCCTCTGGTAAACGTGATTGATCCATTGAGAAGCAGCATCATCAGAGTAATCCAAGTCCCTGTTGGAGTCAGTCAGAGCATTTCCATAGAGAGCCACTTTGCATCAGCAGCACCATGCTCCAGTGCTCTGGGAGAGTTTATAGTCCTGAGAGTTGAACACTGGATGACTGACAGCTGTCCTTCATGACAACAGAAGCCACAGAAATCCTCCTCATCAAAAAAACATGACTTTGGTCTCCGTCCTCATCTGGACTCTCCTCTGCTTCACTCAGGGTGAGGAAAATCATTTTTCTGTCATGTGAAAATCATTTGGAGTGTAGCTGAGTTTCACCTCACCATCTCATGTCCAGTGTTTCTTCTCTCTCCTCAGGGTCTGTTGGACAAACTGTTGTCTTGACTCAGTCAGCAGCCAAATCAGTGCAGCTGGGTCAGACTGTCTCTATTGACTGTAAGGCCAGTCCAAAGGTTGCTCAGTACTCTGGTTCACAATACTACCTTTCCTGGTACCATCAGAAAACTGGAGAAGCTCCTAAACCTCTGATCTACCAAACATCAGACAGATATTCTGGAATCTCCTCCAGATTCAGTGGAAGTGGAGCAGGGAATGGAGTTGACTTCACTCTGACCATCAGTGGAGTTCAGGCTGAAGATGCAGCAGTTTACTACTGTCAGAGTTATCATTGGACCAATCAGCGTGTGCTCACACAGTGAAAAAGCGTTGTACAAAAACCTCCCTCAGTCAGACTGAACAGAAACTGAACTGACTGCTGCAGCTGGAAGCTACTGCAGAGACTGATACAGTTCACTGAGGGCACACACACACACACACACACACACACACACACACACACACACACACACACACAGATGATTCCTGATGCTCATTGTGTCTCCACCAGTTTTCCTCCTGAAGTTCAAACCTCCAAATAAGCTAAGTTTCCTCAGATGAAGAGAACAGTTCCAGTGAAGAAGCCCAGTCAGACCATTAAAACCACAACAGCAGCAGAGTCAGCTCCACTGATGTAGAGACACAAAGCAAATTCACAATATATCAAACATCAACGTCCACACATCACACTGAAATCTCAGGACACTGAAGCTCCATATCTGCAACAAATGTTTTCTGTGGCAGAAACACTGACGCTCAGAAACATAAAGGATTCTGGGCCACAGTTCATACAGGACATGTCTCTCATTGTCACACCCAGGACTTGGTCTGCTCCACTGGTCTCACAATAAATAAGCTCTCTATCCTTAACCTCAATTTCTCTCACCACCTGCCATTTACTGTGACCATCAACGTCCCCCTCCTTGAAAAACCTAAAATCTGTATCCTCCTTAGCTCTTTCAGCCTCTCTTGTCAGTAAAATATCTTCCTCCCCCCCCCCCCCACTGTCTAAGATTCCCTATGATGTTGTCAACTACTACAATGAAATCTTGTCTTCATCAGGTGGCTTCCATCAAAACCAAAACAATCTCATTCACACATTCCCCCGGTATACTTGCATTTGATTTGGGACGACTCTCAGTGCGTTTTCTGACGCCACAGATGCTTTGTACTCATGTTGTTTTGTTTTCTGTTTATCCATTTATCCATTCTGGTTTTAAAACAGATAAAACAAAAAAATCTACTATTTTCCAAATCAAAGAACAAAAAATACACGGATAACGGAGATTGTTTTCTATTTTTTTAAAAAGTATAGTAGTGTGGATGTCGCGTTAGCCTGTCTCAGTTATCCCCTTTTTTCCCCATGGAGCTGTCTAACTTCTTGGGAATGAAAAGCTCCACTTAGACCCTGGTTCCCACCACATCGAATCGTGTTCAGGACCGTCTCCCAGCTCTCTCCTTGTCCATCACAAAAATTATTAACTCCTCCTTCAGCTCTCATCATGTCATTTAAACTGGCTGCTGTCACACTCATCCTTCTCAACTACAGCATTCTTCTCTCTGACACTGTCATTCTTCTTGAGTCCTTTCTCAACATCACTGGTGCCACCCTCTGCTGGCTTAGGTTAAATCTCACAACAGTTCATCTCTACCACTAATTGCACCTGCTCCCCTGTCCCTGCTTGGTCTTCTCATGTTCAAGGCTCCCCCTTGGTAACCTCATTCGCAGGCATGGTGTCCACTTCCACCACTATGCTGATGATGTTGAGCTCTACCTCTCAAATAAATCACTCACTCCACTCACAACTCCACTTTGGAATAAATTCATGGATGTAAGCCAACTTTCTCAAACTCAGAAATCAGACTTGATCATCAGGGGTCCAAAATCATTCACCAAAAACACTCACAACTTCTGCCTTTACATAAACAACTCCACTATGTCTCCCTACCCACACAACCGCAACCTTGCACTAATTTTCGACAGCAACCTGTCCTTTGAACACCCCGTCAACCAAATCACCAGAACTGCCTTTATCCACCTGGAAAAACAGCTTGTCTCCATCCATCTATCACTGTCCTTCTCTGCTTTTGAAACTCTCATTCACACCTTCATCACAGACAGAATTCACTGCTGTTATAGCATTTTCTATGGCACATCTTTCAAAGTTCTAAATAAGCTAAATTACATCCTGAACTCTGCTGCTCACCCATGCCCACTCCTCCCCACAGATCCAAATTCAAAGTCTCCTCACTCACAATCACCTCCACAACCAAGCCCCCTGAAACTTCACTGACCTGCTCCACCGCCACACTCCCTCCCATTACCTCCTTTCTTCTGACGCAAAACTCCTGTCTCTGCCACGCAGGACCAAGCATCGAACCTGGTACAATAGATCTTTTTCCATAGCTGCCCCCTCCCTCTGGAATTCTGCCCATATACATCTGAAAATGTTCTGATGTGTCTCTTTTCAAGTCACTAATGAAAACTCATCTTTTTAGACAATACCCTTTGGAGTCGCCTTTTAACGCCCTGGGTACCCCTTTTGTGTCATTTTTTGACATTTAGGGCTTTGCGGTCAAGTTACCAACGCATAGCGACAACAAATATGCAACTTACGGTAAAGTTAGCAACAATAAATATCCGGTTGGAGTTTCAAAATAAAACGCTAGTGTTTTGAAACATCCTTGTTTTGAAACAGTGCGTTATTAAACTCATGAAACATTACAATTTGGTTATGTTTAGGCACTGAAAGTACTTGGTTAGGTTTAGGCAACAAGACTACTTGGTTAGGGTTAGGAAAAGATCGTGGTTTGGGTTAAAATAACTACATACGTCATGTAACATATGTTAACTAACATCACTTAGTGTCACCTCTTACATAACTTACATAACTGCCTAAATAAAAATATTTAATGTTGACTTTGTTTCACACAGGACACGAACCCCAGTCTCCTGGTTCAAAGTCCAGGGTCTGGCCCTCCATCCACCCCAACCCCCTCCTTACTCAGTCTTTTCTGTTGAATATCATAAACATGCCTTTACTGTAAAAAACTGACACTACAGGGCTTCTCCCGCTGTGTTTAACTATGACGCTAAAGGGATCTCCATTGTGTTACAAACTGACGCTGATGGGTCTTGACCATCTGTCCATATGTGATGAGTCAGAGCGAGAACGGATTGTTTTAGAACAGCTTTTAATAAATGATTGACTGTCATGCATTGTTTAGATTAGGGCTGAAACGATTAATCGATTTAATTGATAAAATCGATTAATAAAATGCTTGGACACAAATTTTTTGTATCGATGCTTTGTTTAATCCATTTAACTATACAGCACAGTGTTTTGCGCGGACATTACTACTGTCGCACATCAGCTGTGAACATGACATGATTATAATGGCGCTGTTTGCAAACTGGAGAAAGAGAGAACAAATAGCGAGGGACAAAGAAGAAAGTGTCCAAAGTGTGGGATTATTTCAAGCTAAAGAAAACAAAAACACTGTAACGTTACCGTCCGTCCCCCGTAAAACAAAACTTATTTCACATCGGCAACAGCACGACGGCGCCTGATCAGAAAGCAGCTCGTGCAGCCCTGCCAGCGGACCACAGACAAGGTAACAGTAACAGCAACTTTAGCATTTAACTGAAATCATGACTGATTGTTGAGTTGAAGCCAAAGTAAGCTGCGGTCCTCAGCTGAAAATATGACCATGAGCGTTTGTTTTTCTCCTTTTTGGGCCGTGAGTTGTAACCTCACAGTCAAGACTTAACTGGGTGTCGGGGAGCTTTAACTCACTCCAGCTGTTTCATGTGCAGAATCGCTCACATCACATTTCACGTGTGTTTCACGTTCTTCCAAACGTGGTTTGGAAACCTGCATCGGTCGACACAGCCGCTGTCAGCTCCCGTAGTGGGTGAGACCCCCTGTCACCGATCAGTCACATAGTGTGAACGCCACAACGACTTCAAGACTGCCGTCATGTGACAGCAAACTGTGTGAACGGCATGGCCATCGGGTGATGAGAAAGTTGTGTAGTCTGCAGGAGCCTTTAGAATAACTTGTATAGCACTTGGGTGATGTTTGTGTTTGTAAAGCAGCTGTCTGTTGTTGGTCTGATGTTTGCTGTATGACACACTATTAATGTCCAAAGGACGAATAAACATCTATCACCTATAAACCTGCATAACTGATCCGGTTAGCGGGAGGGCACTAAGCAAAAGTGCTTCTTAAACGACGCATTGATGAATCATTGAAATAATACATAGAAGCTTTGAATACTAAAATCATCGTTGGCTGCAGCCCTAGTTTATATGCATGGTTTACTATCCTATGTACTTTTACCTTTGTGTCTTTGACTAGAGACAGTTGTTGTACTAAAGAAAGTGTTTTGATTTAACCAACTGAGGCCTTGATGTTCCTCTGAGGTTTGATCTCATTAAAGTGGTTGTACTATTATTTAATGCACATCTATTATTTAAAAGGTTCACACCTGGTTTTACTGCCACACTGACTGATTTTATAATGTGTCTGTGTGTCCAATGTGTGCATAGACTTGGGTTAAAGACGTTGTAGAGATGCAAATGTCCCCTATAGGATTTGTGGTTTGTTTTCCATCTGAATTGTTGAAAGTTGGACGAGCATTTTTCTTTTATTTTAACAGTAATGAGGCTTAAGAAGATACTATTTAAAATATTGTAAACAGCAGATTAAGAATTAATGTGCTGTGTGACACTTGTGTCTGTTGATATAATGTCAGATTTTGTAAATATGCTTGAAGCTTAAAATATGTTAAAGTCTTTAATTTTCATTTTAAAATGTATTCATTTTTTGAAAGGCCACAAAGGAGTGTCTGTTCTCCCACCACTATTTTATCATGAGCACTGGTATCAAGAAAATGGCTCCTGCTCACTGACTTAATGCTCTTCAAATATTTGGACATTTCCTGATCAGATAATTCTCAGCATGTGACCAAGATCTGATCTCAGCACGTCTACATCACATTATTTCAAATATGTACAACCCGAAAAAACATGAGGTATCACTTCATATTAGTTTATATGGATGCAAACCAACACGTCACACAGAGAACCAACAATGTGGAAATGGTAGAGTTTTTCATGTTCTGACACAAATATAGCCTGTTTGTGAGGCAGCTGTCCCAGCAGTGAGGAGGAAACAGCATGATATGTTGAGGACAGCTACAGTTCACTGACTCTGTGTGTTTGCATATCTGTCCTGCCTCTCTGCTCCCAGCCGTTAAGAGGCCAGTGTTGATCAGTGGCTGTCCAGGCCTTTCAGAGCCACTGACACGCCGGCAGCACAATGATGATGTCACTGATTCTACTGCTGGCCACCCTGGGGCTCCTTGTTCAGGGTGAGACTCTCTTCTGAAAACTTTGCTTCAGGATGCAACCAGGTTCACCACAATGATGTTCTGCTGTGATGGAGAAACACTGAAACAAGCAGCATTTACCTTCTTCCATCTGTTCTCCATGTTAAAGAAATGAGACTCTTCTGTTTGGATGCTGATCATCTTTCTCCAAGCTGGATTTGTCTCAATAACCCTTCTCCTCTTTTTCATCTTTTCCAGGTTCATCAGGACAAATCACTGTGACTCAGTCTCCTGGATCTCAGTCTGTTGTTCCAGGACAGGCTGTCTCTCTCAGATGTAAAACCAGTGCAGGTGTTGGGGGCTGGCTCCAGTGGTACCTTCAGAAACCTGGAGAAGCTCCTAAACTCCTGATTTATGGAGCTACAAACCGTCAGTCTGGAGTTCCAGCTCGTTTTAGTGGAAGTGGATCTGGGACTGACTTCACTCTGACCATCAGTGGAGTTCAGGCTGAAGATTCAGGAGTTTATTACTGTCAGCAGAGTTGGAGCAGACCGTTCACACAGTGATACAACGTCGTACAAAAACCTCCCTCAGCTGAAGAGGAACTGATCTGACTCAACAGCTGCACTGAAACTAAAACAACAGAGGTTTATAAAAACACATTTAAACAATAATTCTTCACATTGAACATTGCAACACTAAATATTCTTTAATATAAAATATTCTGGAAGTTATAATTCTAATATGTTTATTAAAACAGAGTTTGAATCATTCTTCTGAACATCATTCATCATCATTATGATTTCAATTCTATGATAAGTGAAATTCATGAATTATGAAAACACAAACACACAGACTGTAAATATTATTTATAATATGTTTTTCATTGAGCCTCAAACACAGTTTGATACAAACAATAATTTCATTGATTCAGTTAAATGACTAGTCATGTCTATAACAACATGTATTTATAACTTAAATATTGTTTTGTATTCCAGCAAACAGTCATTTTATAATGAAAGTAGTAAATCAGTAATATTTGAATTATTTCCTTTGATCAGCTTTTACTTGTCTTTGTGGTTCTTTAGCAGAAGCAGTATGTACAGGATCTGACAAAAGTGAGTAGACCCTCAATCTTTTCATGTGACAACACTGAAGAAATCACACTTTGCTCCAGTGTAAAGTAGTAAGTGTAGAACAGTGTAAATCTGCTGACCCCTCAAAATAACACAGCCATTAATGTCTAAACTGCTGGCAACAAAAGTGAGGACACCCCTAAGAGAAAATGTCCACATGGGGCCCAATTAGCTATTTTCTCTACCCAGTGTCATGTGACACAGTGTTACAGGTGTGAATGGGGAGCAGGTGAGTTAAATAGTTACTGTTAGCGCTCTCACACTCCCTCATACTGGCAACTCTCAGCAACTGATGGCCTTATACTGCTACCATCACTGGTTTGTGCTAATGGAGGGTTTTCTCTGAGTGTCTATACTCTCCTGATATACAGTATATACGGCAATACATTACATAATGACATTTGTTAAGACAGGTTAATAATAATAAACAAAAATGATTCATGGATTGTAATTCTGTAACAATTTCATTCTTTTCCTTTTTCATTATTTTGATTTGTCTTGTGGTTGAGCTCTTCAGCAGAAGCCGTATGTAAATATTTCCAGCTTCACATATGAAGATCACACTCATTTTGTAACTATGCCGATGATACATTACTTTTTATTTCAGATGTATAAAATTTGAAAAAGAATGCATATTATTTGGAAACACCTAAGCTATTATCATATTAGGGAAGGTTTTAACCAAATATAATTTAGTAATAAGGCATAATTGGATGACTTTTCATTGAAATTTTCCTTCCTTTGGTTTTGTTCCAAAGATTTATTATTACAAACAAATCTGTGATGATTATAACAGAAAAAGGTTTTATAGATATGAAGAATTTCAATTGATTGTAATAAGTAAAGGATTTCACTGGTTTGTACTAAATAATAAACATGTAGAAGGGATTTTTATTTGAATGTATAATATATATCATTATTACACAGTATTTATGGCTGTACATTATATAGTCTTACTAAATATTTGTAAAATTGTTGGAGATTCTTTTCAACATTATTTCTGATGTTAAACTGTTTCTCTAGATGTAATACAGTCACTGACACCAAGAGAACATTTATTAAGACACTTTGATAATAATAAACATGAAAACAGCTGATTGGATGAAAACGTCTTTATTATCTGGAAACAGTGAAATAATATTGAAACAGTGCAACAAGCTAGTAAATGTTGCTGTTGAAACATGTCAAATAAAAGAGAGAGACAGTTCCAGAGTGCAGAGTGAGAGCAGGAGCAGAGGAAAACCAGTAGCAGAGTCCCAGTGAGTCAGGTCAGGACTGGGAACACTGGTCTCTCCTCAGTGTCTCTGAGAGCGGAGTCTGGGAGCCCTGGGTGGCCTCACAGGTCACAGAGCCCACCTTCCTCCACTGGTCTGCAGAGAGCCTCAGGGTGCTGCTCCAGCTGTAGTGGCCGTCCTTCTGCAGCACCCCGGGGCTCCTGCTCTCCTCCCAGCTGCTGCTGCTGCTGCTGCTGCTGCCGTCCACCTTCCAGGCCAGACTCCAGTCTGAGGGGAAGCCCTTGTTGGCCAGGCACATGAGCGTGGCCTTCCCCTGCTGCAGCTCCTTGCTGGAGGGGGGCAGCACCGTCAGGGTGGGACGGACATCACCTAGGAGAAGAACCAATCGGCTTAGAGGACGGGGACCACACAGCTGGTTTCTGCTCCACCAGTCACTCACTCACACATTGTTTCACTTCCTTTAAGAAACCTCTCATGCATATCAGCACAGAAAGAGTCCTCATATGAGCTGAAAGATACCAAACTGCACTGGAAATGAAACCATCAGGTTCAAACTTATTTACTGTCAAAACTCTCAAAAGGGCAAAAGTTAATGAGATCCACTGTTAAAGGACATTATCAGCCAAAGTAACAGACGACCATAGGTAACCTGTTCCTCAGACAGATTTAAAAATACAAACAGCATCAGAGAACTGTCAACATTATTTCAAACTGAGATTAAAAGACAATTTGAGCCATTTTAGAAGATCAGAGATTTGGAAACATTTTTTTCTTCATTCACACTATTCAAAATAATTTTAGCTCAGCGTCTAAACAGTTTAAAATGCAGAATTAAAGGCTGAATAATTTTTAAAGTACGAGTGTTGTTCTTTAATCTTTGCTGCAGTTCAAGCTGTTCACATTTCACAAATTAAATGGAACGTTTAAAGAGAAGTTCAGTAAAGCTGCTTTGAGTTCAGCTTCATGGTTAAACAGGAGAAACAAAGAATAAGATTGAGTCTTTAAAGTGATTTAGATCAGTCCAGAGGAAATTTATATCTACTACAAATGTTCAGACACAGAAATTAAAACCTTCGCTGATGATACGATATTTAATATTTGTGCAGAAACTTACTTCCAAACTCCAGGCTGGTTCCTCCACCGAACGTCAACCACAGTGATACAAACTGATTGAGTCGTCGTACAAAAACCTCTCACTGTAGAGAGACACGGCTCTCTGACTTTGAACACAACAAACTCAACAAAAACACTTCCTGTTTTTAAAAGAATGAACTATTTCATGTTATATTTATCAAACAGTGACGCAGTTGTTGAGAATTAATCCCATTTTTCCGTATATATTGTTCCATTGGTCTGAAAGTCAAATTGATCCCTCTAGAATGAAATGAAAGCAGACAGAAGATGTTGTAAAGAAAATCTTTCTGCAGTCATCAAAGCAAATCTCCATAAAATGATCAGTGACACATTCCTAATCAATCCTCTGGTAAACGTATTGATCCATTGAGAAGCAGCATCATCAGAGTAATCCAAGTCCCTGTTGGAGTCAGTCAGAGCATTTCCATAGAGAGCCACTTTGCATCAGCAGCACCATGCTCCAGTGCTCTGGGAGAGTTTATAGTCCTGAGAGTTGAACACTGGATGACTGACAGCTGTCCTTCATGACAACAGAAGCCACAGAAATCCTCCTCATCAAAAACATGACTTTGGTCTCCGTCCTCATCTGGACTCTCCTCTGCTGCTGCTTCACAGGTAAAGTCCAGAGAATCAAACTCCTCTCCTCTATGAACATCCGTCCCTCTGAAATGAAGCCCACAAAACCATGACGCTGCTTTATGTGTTTGTCTCTGTATCCTCAGAGTCCAGAGGCCAGGTCACAGTGACTCAGCCTGGAGCAGTGAGCTCTGCTCTGGGAGCCTCCGTCTCCATCAGCTGTAGGTTCAGTGAGGAGGTTGATGAGAGCTGTGTCTCCATTCTCGATGATTTGAGCATCACCACTTCTTACTGTTTAAACTGGTACCAACAGAAAGATGGAGAAACTCCTAAACTCCTCATTTACCATACGAGCACTCAAGAATCAGGGATTCCAGGTCGTTTTACAGGCAGTGGATCAAAGACTGACTTCACTCTGACCATCAGTGGAGTTCAGGCTGAAGATGCAGCAGTTTACTACTGTCAGAGTTATCATAACATCAACAGTCAGCTTGTGTTCACACAGTGAAAAAGCGTCGTACAAAAACCTCCCTCAGTCAGACTGAACAGAAACAGAACTGACTGCTGCAGCTGGAAGCTACTGCAGAGACTGATACAGTTCACTGAGGACACACACACACACACACACACACACACACACACACAGATGTTAAAAACACAAAAATATCCAACAGGTCAGCTTCACTGATGTCGACCAACAAACCACAGCTGAGTGAAAACAGCAAGCAGAGGATCAAACTCAGATGATGTCTCTTACTTTCATTTCACTGTATTAATTAACTTGGTTTTAATCACTTTTATCCAACACAGTCCTCTCACCAAATATACATTTTTAAAAAGGTGGTTCACCTGGATCCCCTGTGCTCCTGCAAACATCACCCTGACCTCCATCTGACACAGTACACAAAGCTGAGACAGGAGACAGAGATCGACATCATGGAGCTGGAGGAAAATTACAAATTCACAGAATTGAAAACATAAAACATGAGCATATGTTGATCAATGTGTTTGCACCATGAGTCCAAAAAACAGATAAGGTCTTTGTAGGGGTGTGATTTACATGTATTCATTTAGCTGATGCTTTTATCCAAAGTGACTTACAATTGGTATAAATGTCAGAGGTCACATACGTCAGGGGGAAAAGGATTAAGTGCCTTGCGCAGGGAGACAATGGTGGTTGTATCACAGTGGGGTATTGAACCCGAGTCTCTCATGCCAAAGGCATGTGTGTTATCCACCCATGTTCAAACACTTTGCTCATGAGATGAGATTTTAAAACGTTTTTTGAGATATCTTGAAACTATATAAAAAGATTTAGCATGAAAACTGCAGTCAGTAAGCCGCTCTTAAAAAAGAGCAATCCAGATACGTCACTAATGAGCAAATATAGGCCCATAGCAATTCTCAGTATCAGTATCAAATAAATTCAATTGAATTGAAATTCTCCCATTTTTAAGTAAAATCATTGAAAAGCTGTTTTTCAACAGCTTAGTGCTTTCTTGGCACTAAATAACTGTTTGCATGTCTTCCAGTCAGGTTTTCGGCCACAGCACTGAGACGGCTCTTGTTAAGGTCTGCAATGACATGTGCATCTGAATTTGAAGGATTTTGCTAGATGTGGTCAATGGATTTTATCGTTTGCGTTTGAGAATATGCGTCGCTTTAAATGTTGCCGCTGCAAGGAATTGTGGGACGGCATTCTCTCCTTTCCTTTCGTAAAGGATAGTCTGGTGTACCCTATGCTAAAGGAGATATGAAAGGAAGCACTGAGGCTCCTTTCCTTAGCTTTTAGAGAATTCGAACAGCTCTTATCACTGAAATACCTCTGGGTCATTTTACTCAGTTAGGAACCTTCCTAAGCAAAAAAGACTTTTTGAACGTAGCCAGGGACCAACGAGCAGGACGGGATCAGACTAATGAGACAGGCAGGCAGAGAGACAGGCAGGCAGGGGGATAACTGGGGAGAACAGACAGAACACAGGTTACTGAACACTAAACACAGGCCATATCAAAATAAGATGTCACAGGTCAGAATAATATAAATAAACTAAACCAGATGCGAGCAGACAGATCACAAATAAACTACAACCAACAGGGAAAACAGACTGAAGCTGAGACAGAACTCAGAGCAGACAAGGCCAAAATAATGCAAACACAGAACTAGGAACTAAGACATGGAACCAAAACACAGACTAAATACCAGATACTGAACTGACCAATAAATAAACTGACAGAGAACTAAACTCAACAGAGGACAGGACTAAACTGCAGATACAAAGCCAACCAAACAAGAATCAAAATACAGAGAAACTCAGGACAGGATTGTGACAGTCATATGTTTTTATGTTAAATGTTCCCCTTTTAAGTAACTAGGAACTATAACTGTTGGATTAATGAAGTGGAGTAAAAAGCAGAATATTTCCCTCTGAGAAGGAAAATACAAGTACTTCAAAACTGAACTTCAGTGAAAAGAAAACAAAATATATATAAATATATAGCCAGGCTATTAAATTCAAACAGACTCCTGGCCCAGACGGTGTGTCACCATCCTGCCTGAAAATCTGCATGGACCAGCTGGCCCCCATCTTCACACAGACCTTCAACAGATCACTGGAGCTGTGTGAAGGTCCCTCCTGCTTCAAACGCTCCACAATCATCCCGGCCCCCCAAAAAACCCTCCATCTCTGGACTAAATGACTACAGACCTGTCTCTGACATCTGTAGTCATGAAGTCCTTTGAAAGACTGGTGTTGGCCCACCTGAAGGACGTTACAGGCCCCTTGTTGGACCCCCCTGCTGTTTGCCTACAGGGCTAACAGGTCAGTGGATGATGCAGTCAACTTGGGTCTGCATTACATCCTGCAACACCTCGACTCTCCAGGGACATTTGCAAGAAACCTGATCATGGACTTCATCTCGGCATTCAACACCATCATCCTGGACTTTCTCAGCTCCAAACTCACCCAGCTCACTGTGCCAGCCTCCACCTGTCAGTGGATCACAGACTTCCTGACTGATAGGAGTCAGTAGGTGAGGAACATCACATCCAGCACCCGGACTATCAGCATTGGCGCCCCACAGGGGTGTGTGCTCTCCCCCCTGCTCTTCTCCCTCTACACCAACGACTGCACCTCAGGAGACCCATCTGTCAAACTCCTGAAGTTCGCTGACGACACGTCATCGGCCTCAACTGGGAGGGTGACGAGTCGGTCTACAGATGGGAGGTTGATCAGCTGGCTCTCTGGTGCGGTCAGAACAACCTGGAGCTTAACACACTCAAAACTGTGGAGATGATCGTGGACTTCTGGAGGAGCCCCCCCCACTCTGCCCCCCATCACCATACTCAACAGCCCTGTGTCTGCTATGGAGTCCTTCAGGATTCTGGGATCCCCTACATCCCAGGACCTGAAGTGGGAGAAGGCCCAGCAGAGGATGGACTTCCTGCGCCACCTCAGGAAGCTCAACCTGCCCAAGGAGCTGCTGATCCACTTCTACACAGCCATCATCCAGTCTGTCCTCTGCACCTCCATCGCTGTCTGGTTTGGATCTGCCACCCAAAAGGACCAGAGCAGAATACAACGGACAGTCAGGACTGCAGGAAAGATCAACCTGCCCTCCATTCAGGACTTACACATTTCCAGAGTCAGGAAACATCACTGCAGATCCATCTCACCCCGGACACAACCTGTTCCAGCTCCTCCCCTCTGGGAGGCGCTACAGAGCTCTGTACGCCAAAACCAACAGACTTAGGAACAGTTTCTTCCCACAAGCCATCACTCTGATGAACAGCTGACTCTGACTCACAGTGTCAGGAACATTTCCTGTGCAATAGCCCAGTAACTCTGCCTCTAATCAGCCACCTGTTTACTGGCTAACATTTATTATTTATTTATTCAGCATTCTCTATTTCAGAGCCGTTCATACTGTCATATTGTAGATACTGTTTACCCAATCCACCTTCCTCAAGTCATCACTGCTGCACAAAATACTTATTTATTCCAGCATCCTTTGCACTATACTTTATTGCACTGTGTGCATGTGTGCATGTATATGTAGCTGTAAATCACATCCAGCTCTGACATGTAAATACTGCTGCATCCTTTGCACTTTGCTCACTGCACTATTTGTCAATTTGTCTAAATTGTTTTTGTTCATAGTGTGTATTTGTGTTGTCTACACTGAAGTCTGTCTGATTTTATTTTATTTTTATTGTTGTGATTTTGTATTTTTGTATGCGTAAGAACATCGCGAGCAATGTACAGTCCTGAATCAAATTCCTCGTATGTGTGCACACACCTGGCAACCTGATTCTGATTCTGATTGAACCACTGAGGGGCAGTAAAGTAAAGTCAGAGCCAACAACCTGCAAGGTTCCCTCTGTTAGAACAGTGTCTCTGTTTTGTCAGTTTTAAAAAGACAAATGTTTCTATTGTCCACAGAAAAATGTTTTCACCTGACAAACCTTTTTTTTTTATATTGACAGTAGTGAAGCAAAGTCCAGGCAAAGACATTAATTGTGATACAGATAAATGTATATAATATATAAATATAAGGATGTTTGTCCTCTGATGTCTGCAGATATTGAGACACATTTTGGACAAACAGGGACGGAGCCTGATGAAAACAATGTGAAGATGGACATCGTCCTGCTGGTTGCAGCAGAGGAGGCTGCTGGTTCTGTTGGTCTTCCTCTGATTGGATGAAACTGGACTTGAAACTGGTTTCACTTCCCTCTCTGAGCTCAGTAACCATGACAACAGACAAGCATCACTGATGAACCATGGCAACAGGCAGGTTTCAGTACTAAAGATAAAAGTGTGATGTTTTACTGCAAATTCTGATCACCAAAACCATCAGATGTTGGTGTTTAACTGTGAACAGGAGAATCAGTCAGAACAGGTCAGCTGATAGAAAAGTTAGTTAGTTCTAACTTCTGTTGTTAGTTTGTGTTAATCTGCATGAGGATGTTTTAAACAGGCAGCTGTCCCAGCAGTGAGGAGGAAACAGCATGATATGTTGAGGACAGCTACAGTTCACTGACTCTGTGTGTTTGCATATCTGTCCTGCCTCTCTGCTCCCAGCCGTTAAGAGGCCAGTGTTGATCAGTGGCTGTCCAGGCCTTTCAGAGCCACTGACACGCCGGCAGCACAATGATGATGTCACTGATTCTACTGCTGGCCACCCTGGGGCTCCTTGTTCAGGGTGAGACTCTCTTCTGAAAACTTTGCTTCAGGATGCAACCAGGTTCACCACAATGATGTTCTACTGTGATGGAGAAACACTGAAACAAGCAGCATTTACCTTCTTCCATCTGTTCTCCATGTTAAAGAAATGAGACTCTTCTGTTTGGATGCTGATCATCTTTCTCCAAGCTGGATTTGTCTCAATAACCCTTCTCCTCTTTTTCATCTTTTCCAGGTTCATCAGGACAAATCATCCTGACTCAGTCTCCTGGATCTCAGTCTGTTGTTCCAGGACAGGCTGTCTCTATCAGATGTAAAACCAGTACAAGTGTTTATAGCTACCTCAGCTGGTACATTCAGAAACCAGGAGAAGCTCCTAAACTCCTGATTTATTTAGCTACAACCCGTCAGTCTGGAGTTCCAGCTCGTTTTAGTGGAAGTGGATCTGGGACTGACTTCACTCTGACCATCAGTGGAGTTCAGGCTGAAGATTCAGGAGTTTACTACTGTCAGCAGGGTTACAGCTCGTTCACACAGTGATACAACGTCGTACAAAAACCTCCCTCAGCTGGAGAGGAACTGATCTGACTCAACAGCTGCACTGAAACTAAGACAACAGGAGGTTTATAAAAAACACATTTAGCCAATAATTATTCACATTGAACATTGCAACACTAAACATCTCTTTAATATATAATATTCTGGAAGTTATCACTCTGTTTATTAAAACAGAGTTTGAATCATTCTTCTGAACATTAAAGCTAAACTCTGATGAATTATGAATTCAATTCTATGATAAGCCTAAAACACAGTTTTATATAAAAAATTTAATTGATTCAGTTAAATGACTAGTTATGCCTATAACAACATGTATTGATAACTTAAATTGTGTTTTTTTTCCCCCCAGCAAACAGTCATTTTATAATGAAAGTAGTAAATCAGTAATATTTAAGTTATTTCCTTTGGTCAGCTTTTACTATGTACAGGATCTGACAAAAGTGAGTAGACCCTCAAATTTTTTTAAATGTCTGATTCTGTCTTTTCATGTGAAACACTGAAGAAATGACACTTTGCTCCAGTGTAAAGTAGTGAGTGTACAGCTTGTATAACAGTGTAAATTTGCTGTCCCCTCAAAATAACACATCACACAGCCTTTAATGTCTAAACCGCTGACAACAAAAGTGAGGAGACCCCTAAGAGAAAATGTCCACTTGGGGCCCAATTAGCCATTTTCCCCTCCCCAGTGACATGTGACTCAGTGTTACAAGGTCTCAGGTGTGAATGGGGAGCAGGTGTGTTAAATTTGGTGTTATCGCTCTCACACTCCGTCATACTGGCAACTCTGAGCAACTGATGGCCTTTTACTGCTACCATCACTGGTTTGTGCTAATGAAACTAAAATGGTTTTCTCTGATTGTCTAAACTCTCCTGATATACTGTGTATATATGGCAATACATTACATAATGTTACACATACATTGAAAAATTATCATGGAGAAACATTTGTGTCAGCTTAGTGTTTCTCTGGATGTAATACAGTCACTGACACCATCAATAGAACATTTATTAAGACACTTTGATAATAATAAACATGAAAACAGCTGATTGGATGAAAACGTCTTTATTATGTGGAAACAGTGAAATAATATTGAAACAGTGCAACAAGCTAGTAAATCTTGCTGTTGAAACATGTCAAATAAAAGAGAGAGACAGTTCCAGAGTGCAGAGTGAGAGCAGGAGCAGAGGGAAAACCAGTAGCAGAGTCCCAGTGAGTCAGGTCAGGACTGGGAACACTGGTCTCTCCTCAGTGTCTCTGAGAGCGGAGTCTGGGAGCCCTGGGTGGCCTCACAGGTCACAGAGCCCACCTTCCTCCACTGGTCTGCAGAGAGCCTCAGGGTGCTGCTCCAGCTGTAGTGGCCGTCCTTCTGCAGCACCCCGGGGCTCCTGCTCTCCTCCCAGCTGCTGCTGCTGCTGCCGTCCACCTTCCAGGCCAGACTCCAGTCTGAGGGGAAGCCCTTGTTGGCCAGGCACATGAGCGTGGCCTTCCCCTGCTGCAGCTCCTCGCTGGAGGGGGGCAGCACCGTCAGGGTGGGACGGACATCACCTAGGACAAGAACCAATCAGCTTAGAGGACGGGGACCACACAGCTGGTTTCTGCTCCACCAGTCACTCACTCACACATTGTTTCACTTCCTTTAAGAAACCTCTCATGCAAATCAGCACAGAAAGAGTCCTCATATGAGCTGAAAGATATCAAACTGCACTGGAAATAAAACAACCAGGTTTTAAATTTGGAAATACAAAAAAACATTTACTCTCAAAACTCTCAAAAGTAAAAAAGTTAATGAGATCCACTGTTAAAGGACATTATCAGCCCAAAATAACAGACGACCATAGGTAACCTGTTCCTCAGACAGATTTAAAAATACAAACAGCATCAGAGAACTGTCAACATTATTTCAAACTGAGGTTAAAAGACAATTTGAGCCATTTTAGAAGATCAGAGATTTAGAAACATTTTTATCTTCATTCACACTATTCAAAATAATTTTAACTCAACTTCTAAACAGTTTAAAATGCAGAATTAAAGGCTGAATTATTTTTAAAGTACGAGTGTTGTTCTTTAATCTTTGCTGCAGTTCAAGCTGTTCACATTTCAAATTAAATGGAACGTTTAAAGAGAAGTTCAGTAAAGCTGCTTTGAGTTCAGCTTCATGGTTAAACAGGAGAAACAAACAATAAGATTGAGTCTTTAAAGTGATTTAGATCAGTCCAGAGGAAATTTATATCTACTACAAATGTTCAGACACAGAAATTAAAACCTTCGCTGAAGATACGATATTTAATATTTGTGCAGAAACTTACTTCCAAACTCCAGTCTGGTTCCTCCACCAAAAGTCCACCACAGTGATACAAACTGATTAAGTCGTCGTACAAAAACCTCTCACTGTAGAGAGACACGGCTCTCTGACTTTGAACACAACAAACTCAACAAAAACACTTCCTGTTTTTAAAAGAATGAACTATTTCATGTTATATTTATCAAACAGTGACACAGTTGTTGAGAATTAATCCCATTTTTACGTATATATTGTTCCATTGGTCTGAAAGTCAAATTGATCCCTCTAGAATGAAATGAAAGCAGACAGAAGATGTTGTAAAGAAAATCTTTCTGCAGTCATCAAAGCAAATCTCCATAAAAATGATCAGTGACACATTCCTAATCAATCCTCTGGTAAACGTATTGATCCATTGAGAAGCAGCATCATCAGAGTAATCCAAGTCCCTGTTGGAGTCAGTCAGAGCATTTCCATAGAGAGCCACTTTGCATCAGCAGCACCATGCTCCAGTGCTCTGGGAGAGTTTATAGTCCTGAGAGTTGAACACTGGATGACTGACAGCTGTCCTTCATGACAACAGAAGCCACAGAAATCCTCCTCATCAAAAACATGACTTTGGTCTGCGTCCTCATCTGGACTCTCCTCTGCTGCTGCTTCACAGGTAAAGTCCAGAGAATCAAACTCCTCTCCTCTATGAACATCCGTCCCTCTGAAATGAAGCCCACAAAACCATGACGCTGCTTTATGTGTTTGTCTCTGTATCCTCAGAGTCCAGAGGCCAGGTCACAGTGACTCAGCCTGGAGCAGTGAGCTCTGCTCTGGGAGGCTCCGTCTCCATCAGCTGTAGGGTCAGTCAGCAGGTTGAGAGCTGTGGCAGTGATGACTGTTTAAACTGGTACCAACAGAAAGATGGAGAACCTCCTAAACTGCTCATTTACTATGCAAGCACTCGAGAATCAGGGATTCCAGATCGTTTTACAGGCAGTGGATCTGGGACTGACTTCACTCTGACCATCAGTGGAGTTCAGGCAGAAGATGCAGCAGTTTACTACTGTCAGAGTCTTCATGATATCAACAATCAGTGGGTGTTCACACAGTGAAAAAGCGTTGTACAAAAACCTCCCTCAGTCAGACTGAACTGAACTGACTGCTGCAGCTGGAAGCTACTGCAGAGACTTATACAGTTCACTGAGGACACACACACACACACACACACACACACACACACACACACACACACACACACACACACACGTTAAAAGCACAAAAATATCCAACAGGTCAGCTTCACTGATGTCGACCAACAAACCACAGCTGAGTGAAAACAGCAAGCAGAGGATCAAACTCAGATGATGTCTCTTACTTTTCATTTCAGTGTATTAATTAACTTGGTTTTAATCACTTTTATCCAACACAGTCCACTCACCAAATATACATTTTTAAAAAGGTGGTTCACCTGGTTCCCCTGTGCTCCTGCAAACATCACCCTGACCTCCATCCGACACAGTACACAAAGCTGAGACAGGAGACAGAGATCGACATCATGGAGCTGGAGGAAAATTACAAATTCACAGAATTGAAAACATAAAACATGAGCATATGTTGATCAATGTGTTTGCACCATGAGTCCAAAAAACAGATAAGCTCTTTGTAGGGGTGTGATTTACATGAATTTATTTAGCTGATGCTTTTATCCAAAGTGACTAACAATTGGTATAAATGTCAGAGGTCACATATGTCAGGGGGGAAAAAAAGGGGTTAAGTGCCTTGCTCAGGGAGACATTGGTGGTTGTGTCACAAGTTTTTGAAGATGCATGAGGCAGATTGAAGCACAACTTGAGGGATTTTCAGAAGAAGTTTCAAAAGCTGTCTGACTAAACAATGCTGAATGTTTTAGGGATGGAATGTACCATGTGAAGTGAGGTTTGGACAGTGGACATCATGCGGTGCATGAGGTCAGTGAACTGCTCGACATTTAGCACAGAGATTTCAAGTTGTTCTAAACATTATAACTTTTATTTTGTCGTTCATTGAACAGCGTGGAATTTGTCACATTCAGTAATGATTCTCATGAAAAAATGAGGAAATCTTCTGGTGGTGGCACAGTGGATAAGACGCATGCCTTTGTTGTGAGAGACCCGGGGTCAATCCCCCACAGTGACCCATCCAACATTGTGTCCCTGAGCAAGACACTTAACCCATAGTTGCACCAGAGGCGTGCGACCTCTGACCTGTGTAGTAATTTTAAGTCGCTTTGGATAAAAGCGTCAGCTAAATGAGTAAATGTAAATGTAATACCTGTTGTACACAGGATAGTAATATGGGTCGTGTTAGCTGGTGATGTGGAAAACCATGCAAGTAGAGTATTTAACAAAGGATAATGTCAGTGCTAGCTGGTGAGCTAACGTTATATATATGAGCCAACTAAAGCACAAAATCATAATTTCTTTCACTGTTGTGTGTGTAATGTTACTGCCTGTGCTTAAAGATAAGGCTGGCAAGCTCAACAGTATTGAAAATTATCTACCCATTGCATTAGCCAGTATCTTATCTGGTACTGGAGAGAATACTACTAACAAAGCTAGAAATGTACGTCCTTACTACTGACAATCAGTTTGTGTTCAAAAGAAAGAGACCTGTGTATATTTGCTCTTAAAGAGATTGTGTCCCAGTACACAGTTTTATTGATGCGTCAAAGGCATTTCATAGAATTAATAATCAGCATTTGTTTTAAAACTGCTGGATAGAGGTGCCCCTAAATTTTTTAGTGAGAATTTTAGTGTTTTGGTATGCCCATCAAATGTTTTGATTAAATTGGACAATGTTGTATCTGCTCCTTCGCATGTGAGTAATAGAGTGCGACGAGGAGGAATTATGTGTCCTATTTTATTTAATGTTTATATGGATGAATTATCAGACCAGCTAAATAGGTTTAAAACTTGCTGTCTTGTGGGAAACACTGTTGTTAATCATCTTATGTATGCAGAGCGACCTGGTCCTGCTATGTGCATATAGTGCTGGGCTGCAGCAGATGATGAAGGTGTGCTCTCAGCAGGGCCTTGATTATGACAAAAAAGTATAACAGCTAAGAAAAGTCACATATTGATATTTAGAAGCTGATGAGGACAGAAATTCAACTTTCCCAACCTTTTTATTTGTCAGATATCCCTGTTGATGTGTGAGGAAGTTAAATATTTAGGTCATGTCATATCTAATGACTGGACAGATGACAAAGACTTATACCAGTGTTTCTCAGCGAGGTGATCACCCCAGAGCGTTCGAGGACGATGGAGGCGGTGGAAGCAATATTTTAAAAAGGGGGGCGCTGAGCTGCTTTTGGGGGGCGTTTGTTGGTTGGAAATTCTGAGTTTACACTTAAGATTCACAACAATACGAGTTTAAACTTTGAACTACTTGCAAAAAACTGTGGTCTACAACATTTAAACTTGCCAGTTTAGTCCACTGCGACTGGACGAGACTGTGCATTTTTTCTCCATCAGCTACTTGTGGTGGAGCTTCGTGCTGCCTTCATGGTGTGGTGTCCAACAATAATGCTGCGGTGATGTGTTGGGAAGAAATCCGCTTGACACTGTTCTTGATCTCAAAAATTTATTAAAGCAAGAAGTTCAGCATCAATGACAAGCTCTGCGCAGCAGCTTGGAGAGTGACCCAGCCCGATTGCCACTCTGCCTCACTGTTTGTTACACATAGTTATATAGGATGTGTCCTAACATCTGGTAGGTATCATAAAAGGTTGGGTCTGCAAGGTGAGAGGTCAACACCTTAAAAGGGTATAGTACTATTTAGGTTGTAAAACAAGGGGTCAGAAGTCAAATTCCATGGAAGGGTTCGGTTCCTAAATAACCTCTAATTACTACTCTAGGAAGATAAAGGGTCACTGACCCCTTATCTTTGTTGATACAGCTGCCACTTTAAATGCTCTGAGTGGAATGCACAGACACCAGATAATTGTTACAGCCAAATGCATGAGTACTATATACTACATATTTCCCCCCCCTTCGAGACTAAATGAGTCTCGTAATGATAACTTCCAATATATGCTTCTTACAGTTGTATTTTAACAATTTATCAATTTTGTGGAGTGTGAGAACGAAAAACCTGTCCGGCAGCCTTCATTCCAAATTACCCTTCAAAACAATCTAGACAGGAAAACTTTCTCACGGCCCCTCTGCCTTAGGCGGCCACCTATGGTACTCCAGTTTGTCAACAAAAACATCCTTATCAGTCTATTCAAAAATTTGGTGTAGTCAATACATATGAAAACCTCAGGGACTTAAATAAAATCAAAACAATGTCCGAATTCAGGCTAGTCAACCCATCGGACCCTCCAACGGACCTGTCCCTGCCTAGACCCTATATCCCTAAGCATCAAGAAAGAAAGAAAAACCTGAGGTCCCCATGTATTAACTCCCATAACTAACAGTTTAAGTCTTTACACAATTAACACCAAAAAAGAACATGATAGTTGCTTAAGTATTATCCATTCAAACATGTATTCATCTCTACATCAAAGCAGACACAGGAAGGTTTTCCACTGCAGCTCCTCAGCGGTGTCGGCTTTCAGTGTAGTGTTGATGCAGTCCAGGCATGTCCACAATGTCTTTGTCCCAAGTCCATTCATATTGTCCTTGTGTGAGTATCTGAATCCCCATCTGTACACTCCCATATACTCTGGAAGAAAAGAAAACACCAACCAGTATCTGTTGCAAAATAACACATGAAAATTAAACCACAATATATGAAAATACAACTTAATATGAAAATGGATATCTTTCCATTATTACTTCTTCTGGGTCCACTTCGTCATCTCTATCTAAATCAGCCATAGTTAACAAAGGCATCTGAGTGTTCTCCCCAGGCATCACCACTCCAACCCATCTCAATATCATAGCTTTCGCAAAAGTCAATAACACAGTACAAAAACAAAACATCAAACACAGCGCTAAAAAGGCTGCTATCAAAATCTGTACTACCACTGCTCCCACTGGTCCTAACTGATTTTGTAACCAAGTATTTGCTGACCACCCGGCTCCTTCTGATTGACCAAACGCATCCCTTATACTTTTTAATGCATCTATAACACTAGTTATATTATCAGAACTATCGGGGATCAAAGTATAACAACCATCCTCCGTCAAGTTCATAGCCACACACAAACCTCCTTGTTTGGCTAAAATATAATCAAGAGCCATGTCATGTTTCAACAATGTCAGCCTGTGACTCCTTTGAGTATTTGACAGAAGACTGAATCCTCTTATAGTCTCATTTGCAAAGCCCTGCAATGTGTAAGTAATATTATCAATGTGATCTGCCAAAAACGTCACACCATACCATGGAAAAAGTCCAAGTCCCCACTTCTCACCTAAACTTATCCTCCAATGGTAGGATTCAAGATTATTAAATTGTGCCATACCCCCTCTTCACTCTATTTCCAAAACCAGAATCAGAATGAGCTGTAGCAGGTGGTTCTCCTTTCTGGATTGTAAACACCTCATATGGAAGTTTTAGCGTCGCCATATAACAACATCCTATCCATCCATAAGGTAGAAATATATAGGCCTTATCACCACAAATCCACCAAATATCTTGAAAATTTCCCATAGTCACATTACCAGGCAAAAGCTGATCTCTTAACCTCAAAGTTCTACCCTTCTTACTAGATGGCACAGCAAAGGTTACTTCATATATGTTTCCACTAACCTTACGGTCATGCTTATCCAAAGACATCATGTAGTCATCACACTCTGATATCCCCATAAACATCCCTGGCCCATCATACGTCCTATTTGAACAAAAACAGCTGTTTGCCCTCACGGGTCTTACCTCCATTGCTTCAGGGATTGTTGTTAATTTATTTTCCTTCTGATCTAACAAATTCACATAAGGTAATTAATTTATCCAAGAACAATTAAGTTTAGGTCTAAACAACTGCGACGCCCAAGACATCACTATATCTGTCGATGATTGTTGCTGATACATTAGCCATGATAGAGCATAAGACTGACACATAACAGATAAAGGTTGGGCCACCGTTTCTAAAATTGAATCCCACGTGCCTGGTGCCGGGACTTTCAACAAGCATGGACCATCCAATTTCTTAAGTGATCTTACAGAATGAGTTAACTGCTGGAACCATAAATTCCTACTTGCCCAATTATCTGTAATTTTCAAAACAGAAGAATCAAACCCATATGCCTTCCACGTAGCTTCCCTCTTCTGTAACGAGCGATATTGATTAGTCATATCATCTGGTGTTTGATCAAAAGTAAAGACCTCATTTTGTACCTGCGGGATAATATTCTGAATGATTTCAGATGGCTCTTTATCATTTTCTTCTCCCATTTGCTCCCCAGTTTCCGGCTGTAACATAGATTTCTGAGTTACATCTACCATACCCCTTACTTCCTGGAAGGTTATAGTCAGCATCTGCATCTTATTAACAATAGTTGTTACTGCCGTAGTAACAACATTCAGTTCTTCTGAAGTTACTGCTGACATAATTGAGTTAGCTGATGTATTAACTCTGTTGGTTATTTCCAAGGGCAAAGTGACAAATTTCCTCTGTATATTATTCACTCTTGGAGTGACTACTGTAGTATATTGTTCCTGAACTGCTTTGGTGACCTGTGACACTTCAATTGGCTCTAAATCTTTCATCATAAGCATCACCTTACGAGTTACATAACCTTGTATCCCATGATTTCGAAGCGGAACAAATTTTAACTCTGGATTTAAATAAATGCAACTATATTCCCCTAGATCTTCCCAGGTAGCATTACGCAACAAAAGTGAACAATCACCCACAATTTTCCACCGCCTCATATCATTAAACAGAGAATACTTTCTTTGACTGGGGGGTACACCCTCCTGTCCTGATAACAAATCTTTACCATGACTATTTATCCACTTGGGAGGCATATTACCACCAGTATTCCATCTTTCACACTTACAAGGAAGATATGCCGAACCTCCAAACTTAACCTCTACCACAATAGACAATAAAGTCAGGCCGGGAAACCATCTGAGGCGCCACTGTAGTCAAAGGTGTTACATTTATATTTTTAGAAACTGTTGAGGGGAGCTGAGCTGCTAACTCTCCAAGAGGTACTTCAATCTTAGTTTTCGTAACGTTTTGGTCTGACTCTTTTCCGAACTGGCCTGGGGCTGTTTTGTCTAAGTGGAACACTGGTTTCTCCTGTAACAGGGGCACAGCCCTTGGTGACCTCTGTGGTTTCACCTTCCACTGAAATAGGCCCCACTGTTTCTGGGACATATTGAAAGTCAATGACCCCAAATCTTCTTTCCTGCCCCTCAATTGCAGGGTCATATCTGGCATTATCAGAAGTGTACACATGATCATCATCATTTTCCACTGAACGGACAACATCTCTGTCTGGGTTTTGGTTCTGGATATTATCATCTGGCCCTCTTGAGCCTTCAACATTTTGGCTGTCCACGAGTGGCACCTCTTCACTAGGCGTTTTAACACAATGTGATAAATGATACCACGTTGGAGACCCTTTAACTTGGACAGCTGTTCCTGTACTACGAACCACTTCAAATGGTCCCTCACGGCGCTCGTTATACCACTTTCTCCTAAATACCTTCACGAACACCTTGTCCCCAGGTTGCACTGTGCTCCTTCTTTGCTCATCAAGCTTCTCCTGCACCTCTTCTCTCCTTTGCCTGTCAGAAACATATGTGGATAGTTTTTTATGGAAGTTGGCCATATATGTGACATACGCTCTCATTTCATCCTCTAACAGAGCCAAACTTGGACCCTTGCCGCTTGTTCGTAAACAAGGCGTAGGCATCCTTCTTCCTGTGACCAGTTCATGGGGCGTTAGACGTAGATCACGCAGCTCACTCGAACGACACACCATTAATGCCAAAGGGAGCGCTGCTATCCAGTTCAAACCCGTATGTTGGCAAATCTTGACTATGCGATTTTTCAACACACCATTCATTTTTTTCACAAATCCCTTGACTTTGTGGATGATAAACTGCTCCCAAACGTTGTTTAATGCCCAATTTTTGCAAAATCAATTTCACTGTTTTATCCACGAACTCTTTCCCATTATCTGAGGATATTCGATCTGGAAGTCCCCACCTGCTTATGACCTCTCTACACAAAAAACTTAGCCACTGACTGAGCTGCTCTTTCCGCTTATTGGACAGGCCTCCGCCATCGTGGAAAATCTATCCACAACCACTAACATGTATCGCTTCCCTTCAACTGGTTTTATCATGTCGACAAAATCAACAACCAACTCACGCATAGGACCCCTTGGGGTGGGAATGTAACCAGGAAGAACAGTCACACCCCTACGGACATTATTTTTCAGACAGATTGTACACCTGCCTATGACATAGTCAATCTGTTCAAGCAAATAAGGTGCCCAAAACCCATATTCCTGTGTGATTTTTCTCTTAACCTCCCCCCTTGCAACATGGGCTAACCCATGTGCTTCCTGAATCATCAGACCTAACAGGTCCAGAGGCGCTACTAGAAGCCCTTCATGATTTCTCCAAAGACCTGTAGAATCCTTAACAGCACCTCGGTCTAGCCATAACTGTTTATCAGTCATAGGAGCAGCTTCCTGCATCAAAATCACCTCCTTAAGCGTAATTTTGTCTTCCAAGTCCACCCCATGAGTGACCAAAAGAACTTTGCCCACTTTGTTAGCTCCTGTTACAACTTTTGCAGCTTCATCAGCAGCTTTGTTACCTTGTGTCACTCTTGACACATCTGTTTTATGAGCTGCACATTTAGCTATCGCTATCTCTTTAGGCCTCATCATAGCATGCAACAGTTTTATTATTTGTGCGTGATGTTGTATTGGAGAACCATCCGTTTTCTTAAATCCCCGACCTTTCCACACTGCTCCAAACAAATGACATACATTATGCGCATATGCAGAATCAGTGTAAATTGTCACTCGCTGTCCATCTGCCAATAAACATGCTTCTGTTAGCCCCACAAGTTCTGCAAGCTGTGCAGACGCAGGCTGTGGTATTACTTCAGCTTTTTCAACAACAAATCCAGTTCCTTGAGCTTTTACTACTGCATAGCCGGCACACAATTTATCTCCCACACGATAACAAGACCCATCAGTCCAATACTCCAGGTCTGCCTCACGTAGAGGGAGAGCCTGCAAGTCTGCTCTAAGCCTTGAGTATTTCTCTGCCTCTTGAACACAATCATGTGGCTCACCATCCTCTGAAGTTGGCAAGTTCTCGGCTGGATTTACCGTATCACACCTCACCAGGGTGACATCTTCCTGCTCCAAGAGCCTGTGATAGTCTCTAAGCCTTGGCATAGTCAATGTGTATTTGCCATAATTCAGTAGATTCCTGATACTATGATGGGTAAGAATTGTCACTGGGTAACCCATCGTAACAGATGATGCTTTTTCATACATTAAATAAACACCCACCAGGGCTCTGTAACACAGTGGTAGCCCTAGCTCCACTTCTGAAAAGGCCGTGGAATAATAGGAGATAGGTTGCGGATTTAACCCTGTACCTGTCGGCTGACAAAGGACTGCACATGCATATTTACCTCCAGTAGAAGTAGACACATATAACAAGAAATTCTTAGAGTAGTCAGGTAGTGTGAGCGCGCTGGTGCCTCCTGTAACCTCTGTTTGATTGTTTCAAATGCCACAAGGCCTTCTTGCGTCCAGGAGAGATTGCTATGAAGTTGAGCATTCCCAGCATCTTTAACCATTGCTCTCAAAGGCCCTGTTAAGCTAGAATAATCCTCAACCCATGCTGAAGAATAACCAGCAATACCAAGAAATGTCAACATCTCTCTGACAGTTCTAGGCTTCGAGCCTTACTTAATAGCCTCCAATTGACAATCAGAAATGCTTCTGTGTCCATGCGTATTGTCTGACCCAAGTAAACAACTTTCTCTTGGCAATATTGCAACTTTTTCTGTGAGACCTTATGCCCCTTTTCTGCCAATATCTGTAGCAATTTAACTGAGTCTTTATGACACGTTCCTTTATCTTTTGAACAGACCATAATGTCATCAACATATTGAATCACAGTGCTCTGCAATACCTGATCTATTCCCACAAGATCGTCTTTCAATACTTTATTAAAAATATGAGGACTATGTTTAAATCCCTGTGGCAATCTCTCATACTCATAGAACTGTCCTTTATATGTGAATCCAAATAAACCCTGACTTTCTATACTAAGCGGAACGCTAAAAAATGCACCACACAAATCTAACACCGTGAAATATGTTGACTCAGGAGGGATTTGGGCTAACAAAGTATGTGGATCTGGAACTTCTGCTGGGAAATCAGTCACCACTTCATTCACTGCTCTCAAATCATGAACCATACTGATAAGTCTCATCGGGTTTCTTCACAGGCAACAAAGGTGTGTTACTCCGAGGATTTGTTACTATCTTCAACACACCTGCTTTCAAAAGTCCTTCAATTTGTGGTTCAATTCCTCGAATGGCTTCATCCTTCAGTGGGTACTGATACTTCCAAGGAGGGGCAGCTCCTGGTCGAAGTTCAACTTTCACTGGTTGTGCTGACTTCACAAGTCCAATATCGGTACTGTGTCGAGACCACAAACATTCTGGAACTTGTCGCAACATCTCCTCTTTCATAGAATCTGATTCCATTTTAGCACTGCAAATAGATTCATGTGTCATCCGCACAGCTTGTGGCTGTCCATGTCCTTTAGCTGAAATCATAATTTTGAGGAATCGTTGATCTGCACTCCTCCAAATTGCCAAATTCTCTTTCATCGGTAGAAAAACAGCTTCCTCTGCTTCTTTCATCATTTCCCTATGTGTTTCTGCTCATAGTCTTCAGAAACCAACAAAGTTATATGTGGCACACTCTTCTCAATGTTGAATTCCTTCTCCAAATAATCATTGATGTTTATCTTCATAGCTGCTCCTTGTGGGCCCAAAATTATGCAACTTGAGCTTAGTTGAATTTCCTTTGGTTGATGAGTCAACCATTCCTCTGGGTTTGATTGGGTAGCATTCTTGAAGTACTTAAGCGCATACAATGAAATGGATACTCTGGAAGCTTCGCGATCTGGCATATTTGCCACAATAAATTTCTCCCATATCTTAGCTGGCTCCAAAAAATCTGCACTGAGATTCCCAATCCAAAATACTGAAGAGGACTCCATCTCTGTTTTCATCAATAATTGGTGAACTGTTTCTTTTGGCACTTCTATCAGACAACCATCTGGTGTACACTTTATTGTGCAATTCAACCTACACAAAGCATCTCTTCCCAATAAGGCAATCGGTGTATGTTCTGATACCAATATAGGTATTGTAGTTTTCTGATTTTTATAGCAGAGCTCAATTGGTTCCGTGAGAGGAATCAGCTGTTTCACTCCTCAAACCCGATTGTCCGAATCAGTTGATTGGACATAGGAAGATGTGTAGCATCTTCAGGTCGAACACAGGTGAAAGCAGCTCCGCTTATCCGCCATCACTTCCAATGGTCGATTATTTACTTTCACCTCAATTGTTGGATCTCTTTCCCGCCCTGATGCTACCAGCTGACACCCCCTTCGGATTCTCTGGGCACCTCTAGAATCCTTGCTCAGGGCCCCTATGGGGGTTCACCAGTCCCCAAGTGACCTTGGCTGGCCCCTGAATCCTCCTCTGAAGTTTCCTCCTGGCCTATTGCACTCACGGGCAAAGTGACCAACCTGTCCACAATTATAACACACTTCTGGAGGCTGCTGGAAGTATGGATTAAATCCTCCTCTGAATCCTCCTCTAAATCCTCTTCCTGAGCGTCCTTGTCCCCTTCCTCTCCAATTCTGTGGCTGTCCATAAACTGGCTGTGAATATGACACAACTGGGACCACTAGTGGTGGTTGAGGCAATTGCGGCTGAACCGGGTTTGACTGAAGCTGTGGGGGAGATTGTTGCTTTGGTGAACACTGATCCTGCATAACCAGTGCCTGGTTCTTTTCCTTCTTCTTGTTTTCCACCAGTTGTATTTGATTAAGTTTTCTGAGTGTTATTTGATCCTGTTCTTTCTGGTCATGTTCCTTTTCCTGTATAGATCCACTTGATGGGCTATATGATCTGTATAGACCCCTATTGCCATGCTTCCAAGGCCAACCACCTCTGCCAGCTTACTCCTCACGGTAGGGGCAGCCCCATCTGCAGTTTAGTCTCGCAAAATTGACCGCTCCATTTGGCTCGCTTCTGGATCGCTCCCTGTAATATTCCTCCATACCTGATGAGCTCTCGACACATAGGCTCTCGGATTCTCTTCTTTTCCCAATGGATCAATCAGGATATTGTCAGGATGCACATTTGTCGGAAACGTGTCTTTCAGTGCTCTCCACAGTCTATGTCTACTCGCAGCAAACAACTCAGGATCATTTACAGCAGTCCCCACATAGCGATTAAGTCCAGCTCTCTGAAAGATGTCTTCCATTCCAGGAATTCCAAGGAGATTAGCAAAGAGTCTCTTAATATCTCCTATAGCTGTTTGTGTTCCTACAGTAATTTCTTCCAACTTTGAGATCCAAGGATGTGCTCCATCTTGAAGAGTAGGCAACTTCTCAAGTATATCTGACATATCAGTATGCTGCAAAGGCTTATACTCCAGATTCTGTCCTCGGATTATCACTGGCAGCATCTTCTCACTTGTGCTCCCTTTTCTTAGACGTAATGCATACTTACTTTCTAATTTTTGGGGCCCTTTTTTCCGCAATTTCTCCCTCTGTATTGTCAGCTTCTCAAACTGTTCTTCCAATTCTTTTATTTCTTCTGGATCAGTTGACTTCTTCAAGGATGATGCACATTGATTCATATCTTTTTCTATTTCTTCAGTAGTTATTACAGGATATAATCGCCTTTGAAACTGAAGCACCTTCACACTCCAACTCTTTCATCACTGTCTCCATCTCCATCTTCACTTTCATCAGAGATCTGATCTCCTATGTCCTTCTTCTTCCAACTTCCATCACCCCTTCTTTCCGCTCTGGCCAACCGCTGCCTGATCACAGGATCATATCCACCCATGATTTCTTCTGAATCACTTTCATCATCTTCCCTTCTCCTAAACCTTGCTTCTACCCTTAGTTTCCAAACGTGTCTTTTTCTTCTTACTTTTGGAGCTTGGAATCATTTTTATGGTCGTTTCTGCTTGTCCTGTCTCTATGATTTGTTCATCTTCATCTCTGATGCAATAATCACCCTCCTGAGTGATCACTGGGAGCTGAGGATAGATATCCTTAAACTCCCCCTCCCTCGTAAGGTGGAGGTCTTTTGCTGAATCCGTATGTGAGAAGGGTGTATTAACTGCTGCCATTAATTTTTCTGTCCTCTTTGCCTGTTTTGCCATTTGCTCTTCACCTCTGTCCCTTTTATCTTGAATATCTTTTATCAGTTTTTGTCCCTCATGTTCAAATAACTTAAGAACACCCAGTTCTCTTTGTCTTTTTTCTTTACGCCGCTCCCTTTTTTTCCCCTTTATTTTGATCTGCCTTATAATGTGGACACAAGCACTTGCATTATTTTAATTACATCTGGGTTAAGAGTCCCTTCCACTGGCCATGGTTGTTCAATGCCAGGCCAACGCTTATGCCATTTTCCAGATAATTTTGCAATACCATTAACTAGAGGATTATTTTTCTGCACTACATCAACCGGAGTAATTACTACTTTCATAGTTTTCTTGTCCTTTTTCCCCATTATGACAACCCTTTTATAGTTACTTATTGTAAATTATTTTTTCTTTATTATTTATCTGTTTATTTTTCTCACAACCGCTAAATGAAATTCCAAAGGAATCTGTCAACTTCAAAGCAATCACAGAAGACTCAGTATCCAGCAATCACACAGCCAACCACTGCCTAATGAACACCCAATTTAAGTTTTATCCCCACAATAATCTTGATACCCAAATTCCAACACCACTTCAAGCCAAACAACCCACTCACAAAACTCCAATATGTAATATTCAAATACATTAACTGATCAGTCCGTTGCCAAGTCTCCCATTAACTAGTCATAACATGAAATACGCCAAGCACACACAAACAAATAGATACCCCTTATAAAAATGTGTCTCTAATATCCCAAAAAGACACCAACTAAATGTATATTAACAGTGATAATAGTAAATTAATATAAACACATACACACGGGCGTTATAAAGAGTTTGTGGATTGAACAGTACTGGCCAGACTAAACTGGGCTGCAATCTCTGTCACCTAATGCGCTGGCCAGCTGCCTCTCTCTTTCTCTCTCAAACCACAGGAGAACAAGGACAAAAACACTCACAACAACTTAGCCCTTTTATGTAATCACAAAGTACATGAAGGTTAAATACCAAATAAAGATGCCTTCAGAAAAGGGTATTCGCACATAAAGAAAACAACATGAAATGCACGTAACATATAGAAGTAACTTAAGCTAAAACCAAATAACTGCTGATTATAAAATAACCCAAACCGTACAGCAGCATCAATCCCCATATAATAATTAATGTAACTTTAACAAATCTTATAACACAACTCCCCTTGGCCAAATTCCCCTTTTTTATTATCTTACATGTATACAATTCCCTTAATCCTACACACCCTCTCATACACAGCAGAACCACAGCAGAGCAGCTCTTCACACACACACTACACCCTCTTCTATTTCTCTCACACACATCCAGTCAACAATAATGCATTCTTTCACACTAAGCATGCTACCGCCGCTCCTTTTTCCTTAACTATTTCCTTTATTATTCCTTCCTAAATTTATGCTACCTTGAGTTAGTAGATATTTAATGAGAGGCTACTTCGGACATGGTTCGTCAACACATGAAGCGAAGCGGAACTTCAATCAAACGTTATTCTACCAGCTCCCAGTTCCTAGAACGGACCCAAAAGTCACCTAGTTTCTTTTCAGGATTTATGCCCATCTAAGATCGCTTTTTTTTTTTAAAGGGCTTTTGTCCAGATTTGCAGGCGCCCTAATCCTTATTCCTTATTCCTTAACCTTATACTATATCCTTCCTTACTCTTACTAAATTTGTTCGAACCGAATGACCCTGGCCAGGGTTGCACTCTCTTTTTTCCTTATTCCAATTTACCTATTTCCTAAAGCCTAGTCTCACACAACAGTAGCATCCGTCCCATCCGTCTTCACGGTTATAAGAATCTGAGGGCCCATATTCTTAATCTTTGCAAAGCTACTTCAGCTCACTGCCCGCTACCTAGGCTGTTCCTTTTTCTTCCTTTTTATTTCTATCTATCTTCCTTAACTATATTCACACACACACTTATTGGCGCCATCTACAACGCACTCAAAATTTAGAACGGAGTCTTCTACACATCCATCCGCAAACACTCACATGGGATCGAACCGGTGTACCCTTCAACGCACACACAGACACACGAACCAACCCGCGTCCACAGTTTTAGTGAGAACTCACCATATCGCCAGCGTCTGGAGCGGGAGTCAGCTCGACGGAGCCTGCAGGAACGATGACTTTAGGCACAACACGGTCCCATCTGAGGTGCCAGATTTCTGTGGTGTCCAACAATAATGCTGCGGTGATGTGTTGGGAAGAAATCCGCTTGACACTGTTCTTGATCTCAAAAATTTATTAAAGCAAGAAGTTCAGCATCAATGACAAGCTCTGCGCAGCAGCTTGGAGAGTGACCCAGCCCGATTGCCACTCTGCCTCACTGTTTGTTACACATAGTTATATAGGATGTGTCCTAACATCTGGTAGGTATCATAAAAGGTTGGGTCTGCAAGGTGAGAGGTCAACACCTTAAAAGGGTATAGTACTATTTAGGTTGTAAAACAAGGGGTCAGAAGTCAAATTCCATGGAAGGGTTCGGTTCCTAAATAACCTCTAATTACTACTCTAGGAAGATAAAGGGTCACTGACCCCTTATCTTTGTTGATACAGCTGCCACTTTAAATGCTCTGAGTGGAATGCACAGACACCAGATAATTGTTACAGCCAAATGCATGAGTACTATATACTACAATGGGAACCGGAAGTCAGAGTATCATCTCTAAAATTTTACCCACATTGCGTTTACTGTGTAAACTCTAGAAAACCGACGCTCTCTTTCTAGCTGCAAAAGTGTTTATTTCTCTGAGGAATACACCGTGAACGTCTTGTTATTGCAGTGGTTACACATTTACAAGAGGGATTTTCCGCTGTCGGACTTGCCCTGAAAGCAACTTTGCTGCGACACCAGCGAGTGACGTCGACCCTCCTCGAGCTGTGAGAGTGACAGTTTGTGCCGAAGCGGACATATAGGTAGTTTCATTCGGCTATAAAAATGTAACGTTAAAAATTGAAGCCCTGTCTCGCTCTGTTGGGGACTGTTAACGACACTTTATCAGAGGTGCTGAAGTTAAACTGTGTGGAATTATTCAGTGAGCTTTCTGTGTGATCACAGGTGTGTCGGTTAGTTTCGTTTTCATTCAGTTTTGTCTGTCAGACGGCGAGGGGAAGCGAATCAGTAACATAATGCAGTAAGCTACAGGGCATGTAGTGAAATATTATGAATTCTCTTTAAATAGGCAAATGACGTTAGTCTCCTTTAACGTCTTTTTTTCTTTACATGTCAGAGAACACAGATCTGTGGCAGAGATTCTGAATGTGCAGAAAGTTTTGAACATGAGCAGATAAGTCACGGTATTTCCCATACGTTCATTTATTTGTGGCGGCCGCTGACCGCAACATATTGATTTTTTTACCAGGCCTATTTAAAATCTTATTTGACAGCAGAGCTGCAGGCAGCGCGAATTTCGCGGAGCTCATCCTCTCGCTCGTCCCTCTCTCTCTCTCTCTCTCTCTCTCTCGCTCTCACCCCCGTCCCTCGATCTGTCCTCTTCTCTCCCTCGTGAACACAGGTGCACAACAGCCAATGTCGGAGACCCAGCTAATAGAAGTTACTGGCCAGCATGTAAGGAGCCTGGCTAATAAGGAGAGCTCAGTTAATGTTAAAATACAGCTGGGTTTTCGAGGTTAGCTGTACAGCTGCAGCACAGTTACACTGTCATTCTGTGGGAAACACTGACAGGAGCTAAAGTCCGGTCTATTACTTTATTAAAACGGATTCATTTATCACTGAGATGAAAAGGGGCCATAAACACATTTAAATAAGTTACTTCCCCACAAAAGAGGAGGTAAGACGGAATCATGTGTGTTGACTCAGCAGGGATGATATTAAATAAGTTGATCTACAGGAGAAAAATATTTAAAAGCAAGAAAAATGCCTGAGAGCCTCACTACATTGTATTCTATTCTAATTATATATTTTGTCACCTGAATTTACAGACATTTCCACCCTAAATTGGTGCAGAAAAGGCAAAAATTAGGGGAGAAATCTTCACCAGAATGCAGGAAATTAAGTGTTTAATGCTCAAAATCTTCTGGGGGAGGACCCCCAGACCACCACTTATTAAGTGCCCCATCCAAGAAAACAGTATTTTGCTTCATACACAGTTTCTGTGAGGAACATTCACTTATTAGTTAAATATAATTACTTTTCACAGGGCTTTTTTGTTACCTTTTCCATGATTTTAGTAACAATAGTAACAATAAGAAAATCAAAATATATTCAGGGCAAATAGTCAACATCTTTTTTGATGGGGGGGCCGTAAGGGGTCTGGATAGTGGATAGGGGGGCGCTGGCCCAAAAAAGGTTGAGAACCACTGACGTATACCATCAGAGCTGTGAAATTTATTCTCAAGCTGTAGTGCTTATAAAGCAGGTTATTTTTTTGTTTCAGGGAACTTCATGTCAGTAAGGAGCACGTCAAAGTCAAGGGATTTCCGTAAAAGCCAACCCTGAGTCTTCCTCCAGATTTCCTCCACAGAGGTATTGGCATACTGGCCTTCAGAGGTCACAATAAAACCCAGCAAGTGGATCGTTTTTGTGGGTGAGGTTAAAACCCCTTCACCAACAGGCAAGGAAAAAGTGATTTGTTAATTATTTAAAAACTATGTATAGCCCCTTTAAATCTCAAATCTATTGTGCAGGACATCAACCTCAGCAGTAAAGGAGCATTTATAACTAACTACTGTAACTATAACATGTCTGTGAAGGTTCTCAGTCATCCAGGTCATAGTGATCCAAAGAAGGTTAAAGTCAAGGCAACTGGACTTGGAAGATGTTTCGTCCGACATCCAAGAGACTTCTTCAGTTCTGACTGACCGCTGCTGCTCCTGACTGTGGTAACGACATCATTGGCATCTTTACCTGAGGCCAAGAGGTTACGCTTGTTCAGCTTCCTGGGAAGTGATGAAAGGACAGCGTTGTAAGTGGGGGATAAGTGGTGGCGTAGACCCTCCCTCTGTTCAGCGATGGCTTCATGAACCCAGATGTAAATGGCTTCCCTGACACCTCTTTCAAACCATCCATCCTCTCTGTCTAAAATGTGCACCTGATGGTCCTCAAACGAGTGTCCTCTGTCCTTCTGATGTAAATAAACTGAGTCTTGACCTGAGGAGTTGGCCCTTCTGTGTTGAGCCATGCGTTTGTGTTGTGGTTGTTTAGTTTCCCCGATGAACAGCTCTGTGCATTTCACTTTGTGTTGAAAAGTGGGGGGACATAAGTGTTCAGATTTGGGGCATGATGATACATTTTGGGTCATGAGACATGATGATGCACAACAACAGGACCAGAAGATTTTTAATACTATTTTGAAGAAATCTGAAATATATGAGTGGGTGTGTGGGGGTCCTCCCCCCCAAAAAATTGAAGCATTAAACACTTAATTTCCTGCATTCTGGAGACATTTTTTGCTCCAATTTATGGTGGAAATGTCTTTATTTCTATAAAAGGAATCCATCCATGCAGGAAGTAATCTGTATGCACAGCAGCATGTGTCAAATGCAACAGCCAGAGCCTCTGCAGAGGTCCAGAGGTGAAGTATTTTACAGTGTGCTTTCTTTATTGTCTGCTGCATTGTAGCTTAAACTGCCTGGTTTGCTGTTATAGCAGATGATGATGATTTAAGGAAACTTTTTAAACATTATTTAGACATAGTGGCAGGTAGCAACATGCAGGCTTCAGTTCTTGCAGCTCTTACAATCAGAAAAAAGCCTGAAAACCTCATGAGGCTTTCTCACTAGCCCTGGCTGTGCTGTTGCCCACCTCTCTTATGCCTTCAAGAATAGGCGTCATCATACCCTGATTTGCCAAGAAGAGAATCACCAAGCTGCTCTCATTGTTAAGGAGTCAGTTCCCACAACCTGTGCAACAGGTGATCTCAATGATCCCAGAAGACCCAACGTCAACTCAAAGGAATGTTGACACTGAGCCAAAATGTAACGGAAATAGGGGATTTAAATAGAAGAAGAGACTGCTGCATCCTATCTACCTGTACCCCTTACCTGCATTTCTGTTTACATGGATTCTGAGTTAAATCTGTTCTAACCTGCCAGGAAGCCTTTTCATCCTCACTTTGATCTATAAATTACTGTCCTGTCTGCCTTGATTGTCTAACTTTGAATCCTCCTCCCTCTGCTGCATGAATTCAACCCAAAGACAGTTTGAGGTCAATTTGAAACCTTTACAATGAAAAAACATCTTTTTAAAGAAAAAAAGTAAATTGGTTCTTTCATGCTTTAAAGTTTCAGACCATTAAAACCACAACAGCAGCAGAGTCAGCTCCACTGATGTAGAGACACAAACCAAATTCACAATATATCAAACATCAACGTCCACACATCACACTGAAATCTCAGGACACTGAAGCTCCATATCTGCAATGCAACAAATGTTTTCTGTGGCAGAAACACTGACGCTCAGAAACATAAAGGATTCTGGGCCACAGTTCATGTCACTGATCAACCTGTTTGTGGACCAAATGCCTCATGTGTCACCTCACACTTCAGGTTTTTAAGCCCATCATCACAGGTGTCTGTAAGTTGACAGACAGTTTTGGAATAAAGAAACTATTTCGGTTCAACCAACTAATAACTTTGAGGCCTTGATGCTCTTCTGAGATTTGATCTCATTAAAAGTGTCTACTTAGATTTATTACCTGTCATTTAAAATGTTCACACCTGATTTTACTGCCACACTGGCTGATTCTTTATGTGCCTTTCTGTCTGAAATGAGCATTACATTAGTGAAACTCTCTGTAGCGCTGCACAAGTCCCCCGTGAGATTTTTGCTTTTTCCCCTCTGAATTGTACAAACTCTGTGGAAAGGTGGACGAGAATTATTCTTGTATTTTAACTGTAATGAGGCTTCAGAGGAGGGATATTCATGGAGTAAATCTAACTTTTCAAGAAGATAAAATAGTAAATTTAATGCTCCGTATTTGTGTAGCACGTTTTTAGTCTTTGTGACCCCTCAAAGTTCTTTCACAGTACATCACAGTCACCATTCACTCACATTCACACACTGGTGGAACAGCCACCAGGGGCAATTTGGGTTTCAGTATCTTACCAAAGGACACTTCAACATGAAGCCTGGAGGAGCCGGGGACTGAACCGCTGAACTTCCCATTAATGAGCTACCCGCTCTACCCCGTGAGCCACAGCCGCCCCTATAGTCTTTAATAACATTGTAAAATTGGAAAGGACCGTAGTTTAGATGAGAAATTTAAAATGTCTGAATTTACAGGAAGCAATAATACTGATTACTTGTCAGGAATCTGTCTGGACCCAAAAGCAGACTGAGACAAACAGGTCAGGTTTAAGGAGGTTTATTAAACAGGCAGGTTAGAAGGTGACTTCAGGGAGCAGGCTGGTGAGGGGGGCTGGGGTTTGGGGTGAAGGTCGAGGGTTTCTTGAATCAAGGAAAGCTGGCTGGTAAATAAGGCAGAGATGATCCAGAGCAAATTGTGGCTGAGCGTGAAGGCCGGCTGGCAGGTCTGGTGTTAGACAACAGCAGAGGTTAGTAAAGGCTGACTTATTAAAGGATACAGCAGGGACTGGATGTGATGCCTGGGTCTTTGAAGGGAGGCTGAATGAGTAGATGATGGTCAGGTGTGTTGAAACTAATTTCAGGTGAGGAGACGACACCAAACCAGGAAGGCCAAAAGCAACGGAGAGAGACGATCAGACAGACAAAAACCAAAACGCACCACATTCAGCCAAAGATGAACAAAAACACACTCACTCCCACACCAGCTGTCACTTGCAGGAGCAGGGAGGTGGTGACATTAATAATTAACTTGCTGTGTGAACACTTGTTAGTGTGCAAACAGTTTAACTTTAGATATGATGCCAGATATTGTAACTAAATAAATAAAATAAAAGATTGTATTTTACAGCTAAAATCATATTAAAGTCTACAATTTTAATCCTGAAATGTCTTCATTTTCAAATGGCCATAAAACAGTGTTTGTGCAATTTTATCATGAGCACTGGCATCAAGAAAAAGGCTCCTGCTCAGTGATTTAATGCTCTTAAATGTTTGGACATTATGTCTTCATCAGGTAATACTCAGCATGAGACCAAGATTATCCACTTATAAACCACCTGATTCAACAAAACACTATTTCCAATTTATTACATCAGCACTTCTACATCAACCTATTTAAAATATAATATATACACAAAATAAAAACCTGAGGTATCACTTCTTATCAGTTTATATGGATGCAGCCCAACACGTCACACAGAGAACCAACAATGTGGAAATGGTAGAGTTTTTCATGTTCTGACACAAATATAGCCTGTTTGTGAGGCAGCTGTCCCAGCAGTGAGGAGGAAACAGCATGATATGTTGAGGACAGCTACAGTTCACTGACTCTGTGTGTTTGCATATCTGTCCTGCCTCTCTGCTCCCAGCCGTTAAGAGGCCAGTGTTGATCAGTGGCTGTCCAGGCCTTTCAGAGCCACTGACACGCCGGCAGCACAATGATGATGTCACTGATTCTACTGCTGGCCACCCTGGGGCTCCTTTGTTCAGGGTGAGACTCTCTTCTGAAAACTTTGCTTCAGGATGCAACCAGGTTCACCACAATGATGTTCTGCTGTGATGGAGAAACACTGAAACAAGCAGCATTTACCTTCTTCCATCTGTTCTCCATGTTAAAGAAATGAGACTCTTCTGTTTGGATGCTGATCATCTTTCTCCAAGCTGGATTTGTCTCAATAACCCTTCTCCTCTTTTTCATCTTTTCCAGGTTCATCAGGACAAATCATCCTGACTCAGTCTCCTGGATCTCAGTCTGTTGTTCCAGGACAGACTGTCTCTCTCAAATGTAAAGCCAGTTCAAGTGTTAGTAACTGGCTCCACTGGTACCTTCAGAAACCTGGAGAAGCTCCTAAACTCCTGATTTATTTAGCTACAACCCGTCAGTCTGGAGTTCCAGATCGTTTTAGTGGAAGTGGATCTGGGACTGATTTCACTCTGACCATCAGTGGAGTTCAGGCTGAAGATTCAGGAGTTTACTACTGTCAGCAGGGTCGCAGCTTCCCGTTCACACAGTGATACAACGTCGTACAAAAACCTCCCTCAGCTGGAGAGGAACTGATCTGACTCAACAGCTGCACTGAAACTAAAACAACAGGAGGTTTATAATAAACCCTTAGACAATAATTATTTACTTTCAACATTCTAAAAGACAACATTTTATGTTGTTTATGTAACAGTTATACTTTTATTACATTTATTAAACCAGGTTATGAAATATTCTGCTGCTCATCAACGCAATAATTAAAAATTTCATTTAAGTAGACAAACACTACAACTGTATACAGTATAGTATTTATTTATTCATATCTTACAGTTTTTCACAGAACCTTGACCATACTTGTTGAAATAAAATACAACTTTCTAAAACCATCTAAATTTTTTTTCAAAATGAATAGTTGTGTGGTACATTATTTCATTTTGTGTGTTTTATATTCCGACAAAAAAATGCATTTTATGATTGAAACTGTGAAGTGTTAATGGAGAAGACAAATTAGTTACATTTGAATTCCTTCCATTTATCATGTTTTATTTATCTTTGTGGTTCTGCAGAGGAAGAAGTGCATTGTTTTATTTATCTCTATGCTGATGATGTTGTAGTGTTTATTTCAGTTTTTTAATATTTTGGAGATTTATGTATTGTATTAATTCAAATATGTTCTTGAATTCACCTAAGTAATAACAACAACATTATTATCGTTTAAAGTTATTGTTATAAGTTTTCAATTGTATCTCCCATGGGTTTTGTGTTCAAAGGTTTAGAATTACAGACCATTTCTGTTTTGTACTATTGAAACTAGAATGAGGAGTTTTGTCTGTTTATAAACTCCTTGAATATAATGAAACTAATGAAATATGTTAAACTTATTCAGCTGTTGTTTGAATGGAAATTATCACATTTGTCTGAGCAAGTTATTCGCTGGATGTAATACAGTCAGTGACACCATCAAGAGAACATGATATTAAACATGAAAACAGCTGATTGGATGAAAACGTCTTTATTATCTGGAAACAGTGAAATAATATTGAAACAGTGCAACAAGCTAGTAAATCTTGCTGTTGAAACATGTCAAATAAAAGAGAGAGACAGTTCCAGAGTGCAGAGTGAGAGCAGGAGCAGAGGAAAACCAGTAGCAGAGTCCCAGTGAGTCAGGTCAGGACTGGGAACACTGGTCTGTCCTCAGTGTCTCTGAGAGCGGAGTCTGGGAGCCCTGGGTGGCCTCACAGGTCACAGAGCCCACCTTCCTCCACTGGTCTGCAGAGAGCCTCAGGGTGCTGCTCCAGCTGTAGTGGCCGTCCTTCTGCAGCACCCCGGGGCTCCTGCTCTCCTCCCAGCTGCTGCTGCTGCAGTCCACCTTCCAGGCCAGACTCCAGTCTGAGGGGAAGCCCTTGTTGGCCAGGCACATGAGCGTGGCCTTCCCCTGCTGCAGCTCCTCGCTGGAGGGGGGCAGCACCGTCAGGGTGGGACGGACATCACCTAGGAGAAGAACCAATCAGCTTAGAGGACGGGGACCACACAGCTGGTTTCTGCTCCACCAGTCACTCACTCACACATTGTTTCACTTCCTTTAAGAAACCTCTCATGCATATCAGCACAGAAAGAGTCCTCATATGAGCTGAAAGATATCAAACTGCACTGGAAATAAAACAACCAGGTTTGGAAAATTAAATAAAATTTTACTCTCAAAATCTAAAGGGCAAAAGTTAATGAGATCCACTGGACACAGGACATTATCAGCCAAAATTCCTGACGACCATAGGTAACCTGTTCCTCAGACAGATTTAAAAATACAAACAGCATCAGAGAACTGTCAACATTATTTCAGACTGAGGTTAAAAGACAATTTGAGACATTTTAGAAGATCAGAGATTTGGAAACATTTTTATCTTCATTCACACTATTCAAAATAATAATTTTAACTAAACTTCTAAACAGTTTAAAATGCAGAATTAAAGGCTAAATTATTTTTAAAATACGAGTGTTGTTCTTTAATCTTTGCTGCAGTTCAAGCTGTTCACATTTCACAAATTAAATGGAACGTTTAAAGAGAAGTTCAGTAAAGCTGCTTTGAGTTCAGCTTCATGGTTAAACAGGAGAAACAAACAATAAGATTGAGTCTTTAAAGTGATTTAGATCAGTCCAGAGGAAATTTATATCTACTACAAATGTTCAGACACAGAAATTAAAACCTTCGCTGATGATACGATACTTAATATTTGTGCAGAAACTTACTTCCAACATCCAGTCTGGTTCCTCCACCAAAAGTCCACCACAGTGATACAAACTGATTGAGTCAGTCGTGACAAAAACCTCTCACTGTAGAGAGACACGGCTCTCTGACTTTGAACACAACAAACTCAACAAAACACTTCCTGTTTTTAACAGAATGAACTATTTCATGTTATATTTATCAAACAGTGACGCAGTTGTTGAGAATTAATCCCATTTTACGTATATATTGTTCCATTGGTCTGAAAGTCAAATTGATCCCTCTAGAATGAAATGAAAGCAGACAGAAGATGTTGTAAAAGAAAATCTTTCTGCAGTCATCAAAGCAAATCTCCATAAAAATGATCAGTGACACATTCCTAATCAATCCTCTGGTAAACGTATTGATCCATTGAGAAGCAGCATCATCAGAGTAATCCAAGTCCCTGTTGGAGTCAGTCAGAGCATTTCCATAGAGAGCCACTTTGCATCAGCAGCACCATGCTCCAGTGCTCTGGGAGAGTTTATAGTCCTGAGAGTTGAACACTGGATGACTGACAGCTGTCCTTCATGACAACAGAAGCCACAGAAATCCTCCTCATCAAAAACATGACTTTGGTCTCCGTCCTCATCTGGACTCTCCTCTGCTTCACTCAGGGTGAGGAAAATCATTTTTCTGTCATGTGAAAATCATTTGGAGTGTAGCTGAGTTTCACCTCACCATCTCATGTCCAGTGTTTCTTCTCTCTCCTCAGGGTCTGTTGGACAAAATTTTGTCGTGACTCAGCCAGCAGCCAAATCAGTGCAGCTTGGTCAGACTGTCTCTATTGACTGTAAGTCCAGTCCAACAGTGCGTCACTACACTGGTGCACGATATTTCCTGGCCTGGTACCAACAGAAAACTGGAGAAGCTCCTAAACTTCTGATCTCTGTAACAACAAGCAGATATTCTGGAATCTCCTCTAGATTCAGTGGAAGTGGAGCAGGGAATGGAGTTGACTTCACTCTGACTATCAGTGGAGTTCAGGCTGAAGATGCAGCAGTTTACTACTGTCTGGCTCATTATTATATCAACAGCCAGTATGTGTTCACACAGTGAAAAAGCGTCGTACAAAAACCTCCCTCAGTCAGAGTGAACAGAAACTGAACTGACTGCTGCAGCTGGAAGCTACTGCAGAGACTGATACAGTTCACTGAGGACACACACACACACACACACACACACACACACACACACACACACACACACACACACAGATGATTCCTGATGCTCATTATTTCTCCACCAGTTTTCCTCCTGAAGTTCAAACAGTCCTCCTCAACAAGCTGAAAGTTTCCTCAGATGAAGAGAACAGTTCCAGTGAAGAAGCCCAGTCAGACCATTAAAACCACAACAGCAGCAGAGTCAGCTCCACTGATGCAGAGACACAAACCAAATTCACAATATATCAAACATCAACGTCCACACATCACACTGAAATCTCAGGACACTGAAGCTCCATATCTGCATGCAACAAATGTTTTCTGTGGCAGAAACACTGACGCTCAGAAACAAAGGATTCTGGGCCACAGTTCATACAGTTCATGTCACTGAACAACCTGTTGTGGACCAAATGCCTCATGTGTCACCTCACACTTCAGATTTTTAAGCCCATCATCACAGGTGTCTGTAAGTTGACAGACAGTTTTGGAATAAAGAAACTTTCGGTTCAACCAACTAATAACTTTGAGGCCTTGATGCTCTTCTGAGATTTGATCTCATTAAAAGTGTCTACTTAGATTTATTACCTGTCATTTAAAATGTTCACACCTGATTTTACTGCCACACTGGCTGATTCATTATGTGCCTTTCTGTCTGAAATGAGCATTACATTAGTGAAACTCTCTGTAGCGCTGCACAAGTCCCCCGTGAGATTTTTGCTTTTTCCCCTCTGAATTGTACAAACTCTGTGGAAAGGTGGACGAGAATTATTCTTGTATTTTAACTGTAATGAGGCTTCAGAGGAGGGATATTCATGGAGTAAATATAACTTTTCAAGAAGATAAAATAGTAAATTTAATGCTCCGTATTTGTGTAGCACGTTTTTAGTCCTTGCGACCCCTCAAAGTTCTTTTACACTACATCACAGTCACGGGACAATTTGGGGTTCAGTATCTTGCCAAAGGACACTTCAACATGAAGCCTGGAGGAGCCGGGGACTGAACCGCTGAACTTCCCATTAATGAGCTACCCGCTCTACCCCGTGAGCCACAGCCGCCCCGATAGTCTTTAATAACATTGTAAAATTGGAAAGGACCGTAGTTTAGATGAGAAATTTTAAATGTTTGAAATAACAGGAAGCAATAATACTGATTACTTGTCAGAAATCTGTCTGGACCCAAAAGCAGACTGAGACAAACAGGTCAGGTTTAAGGAGGTTTATTAAACAGGCAGGTTAGAAGGGGACTTCAGGGAGCAGGCTGGTGAGGGGGGCTGGGGTTTGGGGTGAAGGTCCAGGGTTTATTGAATCAAGGAAAGCTGGCTGGTAAATAAAGCAGAGATGATCCAGAGCAAATTGTGGCTGAGCGTGAAGGCCGGCTGGCAGGTCTGATGTTAGACAACAGCAGAGGTTAGTAAAGGCTGGTTTATTAAAGGAAGCAGCAGGACTGGATGTGATGCCTGGGTCTTTGAAGGGAGGCTGGATGAGTAGATCATGGTCAGGTGTGTTGAAACTAATTTCAGGTGAGGAGACGACACCAAACCAGGAAGGCCAAAAGCAACGGAGAGAGACGATCAGACAGACAAAAACCAAAACGCACCACATTCAGCCAAAGATGAACAAAAACACACTCACTCCCACACCAGCTGTCACTTGCAGGAGCAGGGAGGTGGTGACATTAATAATTAACTTGCTGTGTGAACACTTGTTAGTGTGCAAACAGTTTAACTTTAGATATGATGTCAGATATTGTAAATAAATAAATAAAATAAAAGATTGTATTTTACAGCTAAAATCATATTAAAGTCTACAATTTTAATCCTGAAATGTCTTCATTTTCAAATGGCCATAAAACAGTGTTTGTGCAATTTTATCATGAGCACTGGCATCAAGTAAAAGGCTCCTGCTCACTGATTTAATGCTCTTAAATGTTTGGACATTATGTCTTCATCAGGTAATACTCAGCATGAGACCAAGATTATCCACTTATAAACCACCTGATTCAACAAAACACTATTTCCAATTTATTACATCAGCACTTCTACATCAACCTATTTAAAATATAATATATACACAAAATAAAAACCTGATGTATCACTTCTTATCAGTTTATATGGATGCAGCCCAACACGTCACACAGAGAACCAACAATGTGGAAATGTTAGAGTTTTTCATGTTCTGACACAAATATAGGCTGTTTGTGAGGCAGCTGTCCCAGCAGTGAGGAGGAAACAGCATGATATGTTGAGGACAGCTACAGTTCACTGACTCTGTGTGTTTGCATATCTGTCCTGCCTCTCTGCTCCCAGCCGTTAAGAGGCCAGTGTTGATCAGTGGCTGTCCAGGCCTTTCAGAGCCACTGACACGCCGGCAGCACAATGATGATGTCACTGATTCTACTGCTGGCCACCCTGGGGCTCCTTGTTCAGGGTGAGACTCTCTTCTGAAAACTTTGCTTCAGGATGCAACCAGGTTCACCACAATGATGTTCTGCTGTGATGGAGAAACACTGAAACAAGCAGCATTTACCTTCTTCCATCTGTTCTCCATGTTAAAGAAATGAGACTCTTCTGTTTGGATGCTGATCATCTTTCTCCAAGCTGGATTTGTCTCAATAACCCTTCTCCTCTTTTTCATCTTTTCCAGGTTCATCAGGACAAATCATCCTGACTCAGTCTCCTGGATCTCAGTCTGTTGTTCCAGGACAGACTGTCTCTCTCAGATGTAAAACCAGTACAAGTGTTTATAGTTATGGTAACAGCTGGCTCAGCTGGTACCTTCAGAAACCTGGAGAAGCGCCTAAACTCCTGATTTATACAGCTACAACTCGTCAGTCTGGAGTTCCAGCTCGTTTTAGTGGAAGTGGATCTGGGACTGACTTCACTCTGACCATCAGTGGAGTTCAGGCTGAAGATTCAGGAGTTTACTACTGTCAGCAGGGTGAAAGCACACCGTTCACACAGTGATACAACGTCGTACAAAAACCTCCCTCAGCTGGAGAGGAACTGATCTGACTCAACAGCTGCACTGAAACTAAAACAACAGAGGTTTATAAAAACATTTGGACAATAAACCCTTTAAACATTTAAACACTAAATATTGTGTATTTAAGCCAAACATTTATACATCTAACTATTCTTCTGAAGATCAAAACTAGTCTCTCTGTAATTATTATTTCAATTCTTGATGAGTGAAATTGACGGAGTATCATAACATGATTTTTCATAAAAACTTAAACATATTTAACAAAATTTCATCTCAATGAAATCTAATTTTATTCTTGTAGTAAAAATGACCAATCAGGTCTATAACAACATGTATAAATAGTTTTTTGTTTTTTATTCCAGCAAACACATTTATTTCATAATGGAACCAAAAGGTTCATGGAGTAAATAAATCAGCAACATTTGAATTATTTCCTTTTATCAACTTTTATTTATGTTTATGGTTCTTTAGTTTTATTCAAGTGATAAGGTTCTTTGGATACACAAACAATCAAAAGATTAAACTTATTACCATTAAGACAGTTTTAAAGTTTTACCAGGGATTTTGTTCCAAAAAGGTTTATTATTGCACAAACATCGGTAACGACAGCAGGAAAGGTTTTACAGTCATGAATGCATTCAAATTGTGAAAAAATATGGAATTCTATGACCATCACTGGTTTGGACTAATCAAAATATAATGAGGAGTTATGTCTGACTTTAATCTCTCCAAATTATTATTATTATGACGTTAAACTGTACATCCTCAGTATTTATAGGATCTCACAAAAGTGAGTAGACCCTCAAATTTTTTTTAAAATATCTGATTCTATCTTTTCATGTGACAACACTGAAGAAATGATACTTTGCTGCAATGTAAAGTAGTGAGTGTACAGCTTGTAACAGTGTACAGTGTAAAAAGTGACGACACCCCTAAGAGAAAATGTTCGCATGCGGCCCAGTTAGCAATTTTTCCTCACCCGGTGTCAGGTGACTCACTAGTGTTACAAGGTCTCAGGTGTGAATGGGGAGCAGGTGTGTTAAATTTGGTGTTCTCTCTCACACTCCCTCAAACTGGCAAGTCTGAGCAACGGATGGCCTTATACTGCTACCATCACTGGTTTGTGCTAATGAAACTAAAATGGCGGGTTTTCTCTCAGTATATATACTTTCTCTTGATGTAATACTACGGAGCCCCCCTAGTCCCACTTTGTAAAAAAAAATTAATATAACTATCTCGTGGCCTCAAGATAACTATATTGTGGCCACAAGATAGTATCTCGTGGCCTCAAGATAGTATCTCGTGGCCTCAAGATAGTATCTCGTGGCGTCAAGATAACTATCTCGTGGCCACAAGATAGTATCTCGTGGCCACAAGATAGTATCTCGTGGCCACAAGATAGTATCTCGTGGCCTCAAGATAACTATCTCGTGGCCACAAGATAGTATCTCGTGGCCACAAGATAGTATCTCGTGGCCTCAAGATACTATCTCGTGGCCACAAGATAGTATCTCGTGGCCACAAGATAGTATCTCGTGGCCACAAGATAGTATCTCGTGGCCTCAAGATACTATCTCGTGGCCACAAGATAGTATCTCGTGGCCTCAAGATAGTATCTCGTGGCCTCAAGATAGTATCTCGTGGCCACAAGATACTATCTCGTGGCCTCAAGATAGTATCTCGTGGCCTCAAGATAGTATCTCGTGGCCACAAGATAGTATCTCGTGGCCTCAAGATAAGTGTATATAAAAGGAGAATGCATAATGGAGCTGCTTTTCTCCCCAAAGCAGAGAGTGCACAGTGCCTGCTCCCACTACCACCTACTTAAAGCACTCCTTGGGTAATAACTATGGATAGAGACTATTTGATTTACTTTTATTTTAACTTCCAGATGAGTTATGCTATGGCAATGTCAGCCAACAGGGCTGATCACAGCACCCTCTGCTATTGCCATATATAGTATATAGTATAACTCACCCTAAGTTTGAATAAAAGTAAATCAAATAAGCTAGTCAGTTATTCGTTTATTATTTTTATACATTTGTAATCATTTCATTTCAAACAAACTTCTTTCACATAGTCATTATGGGGTATTGTTTGTAAAATTTTGAGGAAAATAACGAATTTAATCCATTTTGGAATAAGGCTGTAACATAACAAAATGTGGAAAAAGTAAAGCGCAGTGAATACTTTCCGGATGATGCACTGTATAGGCTAATATGTAATTGCAAATGTAGCAGGTGTAGCCCAGAGATAGCTGCCTCATCAAATTCCAATACTGGAGAGAGTTTGCTGCAACAGTTCTTTATTTGACCACCTACATACACATAGCCTACTTTTGCAAACATAAATCTCTCACTGCTGGCTCAGCGTCTGATATCCCGGCTATTTACAGTTAAATAATTGTAACCAGGTGATATAAGAAAAAGGTAGGTAGGTAGGTAGGTTTATTGTCACAATATAACAAGTTATAGTGTGAAATTGAGCCTTGTAAGTCCCTTCTGCTACATAGCATACAGTATACATTAATGAAGAAGCAATAATGAAAATAGTAAACAGAAATAAACTATCATCACTGGAGCAGTGCTGAGGATGAATTAGAGTTTAAGAGTCTGATAGCTTGGGTGAAAAAGCTCCTCTGCAGTGTGGTGGTGTGGCAGCTGAAACTTCTATATCTCTTCCCAGCATTCAGCAGGGTGAACAGGCTGTGGCTGGGTGGGTACTGTCCTTTAGTATCCTTTGGGTTCTGCGTAGGCACTTCACCTCACCGATATCACTGATGCTTCGGAGATGGGTACCAATGATCTTCGGAGCATTTTAATCACCAGCTGTAAAGCCCTCCGGTGCTGGGCCGTGCACATCCCATGCCAGTTTATGGTGTTTCCAGTCAGGATGCTTTCTATTGCTCCTCTGTAAAAGCTGACAAGATCTTGGCGTGGGAATTTAGCCTTCTTAAGCTTCCTCAAGAAATATAGTTGTTTCTGAGCTTTCTTCACCAGCGTGGGGATGTGACATGAACATGTCAGGTTCTCTGTGATGCTGATTCCCAGGAACTTGAAACTATTCACCTGCTCCACCTCAGCACCACTAATGTAGACAGGAGTGTGTGTCTTTATATCCTTTTTCCTAAAATCAACGATTTTGAAAGAATTAACAAACGATCTTGAAAACCTTAAATATACAGGACATTTAGGTAATTAAACCTTTGTAAATACAATTGTCTGTTATAAAGGGACTGCTGCAGGTGTTAAATTTAGACAGCAGGGGGCATAGCATTACAGGCTCAAACAGCAGCTGCTTGGAGAGGTCAAGGGGCAGGGGAAAATACAGGAAGTAAACAACGCTATTTTGCCTGGAATAGCTTCTGCTGTCATTGGCGAGATCATAATGTATAGTTATGTTATTGTTATGTTCTTGCAAGTTATTATGCACAATATACCAATGCGTTAGTTTAGTGGTGTAAGATGTCGGCCAAAGTCCACCTTTTGTGTAATTGTTGCGTTTAAGATTACCGATACATGATCCATCAGGGGAGCTATCATCTTGTTAAGAGGAGCGCGCTTCCCCGTAGCTCCCGGACTACAATCTCAATCATCGGATTCCAGCAACAGGAAATAACGTTACTCTTTTACTCATGGATTTGTTTTTCTGCTGCTGAAATGTTTCTCAGTGTTTGTGAATTATTTAAAAAAAAACACCCCTTAATTTCGTGTTTAAAGTGTGCTGTAACGCGCGTTACTGAGATTGTAACGGGTATAATATTACAGATTTTTTTTAAAGTAATGCCTTATATTACTGCGTTACAGCAAAAAGCAATACATTACTGTAATTGCGTCATTCCCAACACTGTTAATAAAGGTGCCATACCACTGCCGTATGTTACTGCTATTGTGCTGTATTTGGGCTGCATTTTTGTTGTATTTAGCCTACTAATTTCTGCATTATGTGGGAGTAGCCTAGTAGCTACTGAGTTTCTGTTTTTTTCTTCAGTGGAAAAATAAATGTATTTTGCTTTAGGCTATTTCACTAAAATGACCGCTTTGCCCCACGAGTCAGCGACCGTCGCTGCGCACCGGACTAGTAACACAACCTGTACCAGAGAGGGACAGAGCGGCGGTGCACTCGCGGACTGTCGTTGATCGCGGGGTGGTGATGGCGCAATGGATAAGACGCCTGCCTTTGGTGTGAGAAACCCAGGTTCAATCCCCCACTGTGACCAACCCACCATTGTTTCCCTCAGCAAGACACTTAACCCCTAGTTGCTCCAGAGGTGTGCGACATGTATAGCAATTGTAAGTCGCTTTGGATAAAAGCGTCAGCTAAATGCAAATGTAATGATCACTCTCTTTGGCAGGATAAAGTCACAGACTCCTGAGCTTTTTTAATCATCCCAACAGTGACTCCTGATTGTTAAACTGTATATTTTTCTAAACTTTGACATGGCAAAGTTCAGGGTGTGTTAAATACTTAGCCTACTAATCTGTCATATGATCATGACAAGGACACATGAAACAAATAACGGAACTTGTTTTAAAGAATGCTCGAGTGAATTTACTTTCTACCTTGTTTCAGCATAAGCCAAGGAATGGTAGGCCAATGTGACACGATGTCACGGACCTACTATGCTATTGAAAACTGTTTTAACAGGCATGTAGCTTTGCTCACATTTTCAATAACTACGTTTGCACGTAATCGCCCTACGTGACTAGAATTAGCCGATGAAACGCCTATCATCTATTGTAGCATATTTCAGCACCATGGACAGAAGGCGGAAGTCTAATGATCATTACAAATGAGTAATTTGTTTATTTAACTTCACAGAAAAGAATAAAATTTATTGAATTACACGCTTATTTCTAGTTATTGTTTCCTGCTAAGTGATGGCTGGAGCCCACCGAGTGAAAGCCAAGATCATTTTCACCGGAGATATTTTATCTTATAGGCTAAGTCCAACGTCGGGCATATAGCAAAGAGCAAAATGAGAATTAGAGAACATTAGCAGTACCCTACAACCAAACCTGAAATTCAAATAGTATTTCCCTGATTATCGAAATGTTTGCATCTGCACAGCTTATTGATATCTGGCACAAGCGCACCGGCTAAAGCTCTCTTGCATAACCGGACGCACACAGTGCTTTTGTCGCCTGACTCTTGCTGCAAATAAACATACATAGCTGCATAAACAGGCCCAGTGCTAAATGTGAAATTATCAGGCATGGTTTATACTATTATTTTAGCCGTTTTTCAGTTTTCACCTGACCTTTATTTTCTCTGTGAGATGAAAGAATTTAGAAAATTGTAGCGGCTGCGGAGAGCCTCTAGCTGCAGTAGCACTGCAGCCATTCATTTCTATTTTTCTGTATCATCATGGATCATGCCTAAAATCAGGTGGTGTGGCTTAATCCAGCCAGAGGGAATGATCATCGACCGTTGCAGCGCACCAGACTAGGTCTACCAGACAGGGAGCACGGCGCTGGAGTGCCAGTGACAGAATGGACTGGTTGATCCAGGATGTTAATAAGCAGGTCTCTGTAAAGATTTGAGCACAGCAGTCTCCGATTTTCGTTTCTTGGCCAACCTGAGTGCCATTTTGTCCAGACCAGAGGTTTAGGAGCAGCCTTAGGTCCAAGCTGGGCCAAAATAGCTCTCATCCCGCTCTCTTTCCTCTCCTCTGGCCAATCACAGCTACAGCTGTTGGCCTGTTATTGCCATAGCATAACTCACCAGTAAGTATTTACAAAAGTAAATCAAATAGTCTCTATCCATAGTTATCACTCAAGGAGTGCTTTAGCTAGGTCGTAGCTGGAGCAGGCACTGTGCACTCTCTGCTTTGGGGAGAAAAGCTGCTCCTTTTATATACTTATCTTGAGGCCACGAGATAGTATCTTGTGGCCACGAGATACTATCTTGAGGCCACGAGATACTATATTGAGGCCACGAGATACTATCTTGAGGCCACGAGATACTATCTTGAGGCCACGAGATAGTATCTTGTGGCCCACGAGATACTATCTTGTGGCCACGAGATACTATCTTGTGGCCACGAGATACTATCTTGAGTCATCAATGGATCAACGGTCAGCGTGTGTTCACACAGTGAAAAAGCGTCGTACAAAAACCTCCCTCAGTCAGACTGAACAGAAACTGAACTTACTGCTGCAGCTGGAAGCTACTGCAGAGACTGATACAGTTCACTGAGGACACACACACACACACACACACACACACACACACACACACACACACATATATGATTTCTGATGCTCATTGTTTCTCCACCAGTTTTCATCCTGAAGTTCAACCAGTCCTCCTCAACATGCTGAAAGTTTCCTCAAATGAAGAGAACAGTTCCAGTGAAGAAGCCCAGTCAGACCATTAAAACCACAACAGCAGCAGGGTCAGCTCCACTGATGTAGAGACACAAAGGAAATTCACAATATATCAAACATCAACGTCCACACATCACACTGAAATCTCAGGACACTGAAGCTCCATATCTGCAATGCAACAAATGTTTTCTGTGGCAGAAACACTGACGCTCAGAAACATAAAGGATTCTGGGCCACAGTTCATACAGGACATGTCTCTCATTGTCACACCCAGGACTTGGTCTGCTCCACTGGTCTCACAATAAATAAGCTCTCTATCCTTAACCTCAATTTCTCTCACCACCTGGCATTTACTGTGACCATCAACGTCCCCCTCCTTGAAAAACCTAAAATCTGTATCCTCCTTAGCTCTTTCAGCCTCTCTTGTCAGTAAAATATCTTCCTTCCCTCCCCCACTGACTGAGATTCCCTATGATGTTGTCAACTACTACAATGAAATTCTCTCATCTGGTCTTCATCAAGTGGCTTCCATCAAAACCAAAACAATCTCATTCACACATTTCCCCGGTATACTTGCATTTGATTTGTGACGACTCTCAGTGCGTTTTCTGATGCCACAGATGCTTTCTACTCATGTTGTTTTGTTTTCTTGTTTATCCATTTATCCATTCTGATTTTAAAACAGATAAAACAAAAAAAAAATCTAAAAAATCTACTATTTTCCAAATCAAACAACAAAAAATACACGGATAACGGAGATTGTTTTCTATTTTAAAAAAAGCATAGTAGTGTGGATGTCGCATTAGCCTGTCTCAGTTATCCCCTTTTTTCCCCATGGAGCTGTCTAACTTCTTAGGAATGAAAAGCACCACTTGCACCCTGGTTCCCACTACATGGAATCGTGTTCAGGACCGTCTCCCAGCTCTCTCCTTGTCCATCACAGAAATTATTAACTCCTCCTTCAGCTCTCATCATGTCATTTAAACTGGCTGCTGTCACACTCATCCTGGTCAACTACACCATTCTTCTCTCTGACACTGTCATTCTTCTTGAGTCCTCTCTCAACATCACTGGTGCCACCCTCTCCTGGCTTAGGTTAAATCTCACTAACAGAACACAACAGTTCATCTCTACCACTAATTGCACCTTCTCCCCTGTCCCGGCTTGGTCTTCTCATGTTCAAGGCTCCCCCTTGGTAACCTCATAAGCAGGCATGGTGTCCACTTCCACCACTATGCTGATGATGTTGAACTCTACCTCTCAAATAAATCAGTCACCGATACAACTCACTCCACTCACAACTCCACTCTGGAATAAATTCATGGATGTAAGCCAACTTTCTCAAACTCAGAAATCAGATTTGATCATCAGGGGTCCAAAATCATTCACCAAAAACACTCACAACTTCTGCCTTTACATAAACAACTCCATGTCTCCCTACCCACACACCCGCAACCTTGCACTAATTTTCGACAGCAACCTGTCCTTTGAGCACCCCGTCAACCAAATCACCAGAACTGCCTTTATCCACCTGGAAAAACAGCTTGTCTCCATCCATCTATCACTGTCCTTCTCTGCTTTTGAAACTCTCATTCACACCTTCATCACATACAGAATTGACTGCTGTTATAGCATTTTCTATGGCACATCTTTCAAAGTTCTAAATAAACTAAATTACATCCTGAACTCTGCTGCTCACCCATACCCACTCCTCCCCACAGATCCAAATTCAAAGTCTCCTCACTCACAATCACCTCCACAACCAAGCCCCCTGAAACTTCACTGACCTGCTCCACCGCCACACTCCCTCCCATTACCTCCTTTCTTCTGACGCAAAACTCCTGTCTCTGCCACGCAGGACCAAGCATCGAACCTGGTACAATAGATCTTTTTCCATAGCTGCCTCCTCCCTCTGGAACTCTCTGCCCATATACATCTGAAAATGTTCTGATGTGTCTCTTTTCAAGTCACTAATGAAAACTCATCTTTTTAGACAACACCCTTTGGAGTCACCTTTTAACGCCCTGGGTACCCCTTTTGTGTCATTTTTTTACATTTAGGGCTTTGCGGTCAAGTTACCAACGCATAGCGACATAAATTATGCAACTTACGGTAAAGTTAGCAACAATAAATGTCCGGTTGGAGTTTCAAAATAAAACGCTAGTGTTTTGAAACATCCTTGTTTAAACTCATGAAACATAGCAATTTGGTTATGTTTAGGCACTGAAAGTACTTGGTTAGGTTTAGGCAACAAGACTACTTGGTTAGGGTTAGGAAAAGATCATGTTTGGGTTAAAATAACTACATACGTCATGTAACATATGTTAACTAACATCACTTAGTGTCACCTCTTACGTAACTTTGCCTAAATAAAAATATTTAATGTTGACTTTGTTTCACACTGGACACGAACCCCAGTCTCCTGGTTCAAAGTCCAGGTTCTGGCCCTCCATCCACCGCAACCCCCTCCTTACTCAGTCTTTTCTGTTGAATATCATAAACCTGCCTTTACCGTAAAAAACTGACACTACAGGGCTTCTCCCACTGTGTTTAACTATGACGCTAAAGGGATCTCCATTGCGTTACAAACTGATGCTGATGGGTCTTGACCATCTGTCCATATGTGATGAGTCGGAGCGAGAACGGATTGTTTTAGAACAGCTTTTAATAAATGATTGACTGTCATGCATTGTTTAGATTAGGGCTGAAACGAATAATCGATTTAATTGATAGACACAAATTTTTTGCATCGATGCTTCGTTTAATACATTTAACTATACAGCAGAGTGTTTTGCGCGGACATTACTGCTGTCGCACATCAGCTGTGAACATGACATGATTATCATGGCGCTGTTTGCAAACTGGAGACAGAGAGAACAAATAGCAAGGGACAAAGAAGAAAGTGTCCAAAGTGTGGGATTATTTCAAGCTAAAGAAAAAACGTTACCGTCCGTTCTCCGTAAAACAAAACTTATTTCGCATCAGCAACAGCACGACAGCGCCTGATCAGAAAGCAGCTCGTGCAGCCCTGCCAGCGGACCACAGACAAGGTAACAGTAACAGCAACTTTAGCATTTAACTGAAATCATGACTGATTGTTGAGTTAAAGCCAAAGTAAGCTGCGGTCCTCAGCTGAAAATGTGCATACGTGCGTTTGTTGTTCTCCTTTTTGGGCCGTGAGTTGTAACCTCACAGTCAAGACTTAACTGGGTGTCGGGGAGCTTCACGTTTCACGTGTGTTTCACATTGTTCCAAACGTAGTTTGGAAACCTGCATCGGTCGACACAGCCGTTGTCAGCTCCCGTTGTGGGTGAGACCCCCTGTCACCGATCAATCACATAGTGTGAACGCCACGACGACTTCAAGACTGCCGTCATGTGACAGCAAACTGTGTGAACGGCATGGCCATCGGCTGATGAGAACGTTGTGTAGTCTGCAGGAGCCTTTAGAATCACTTGTATAGCACTTGGGTGATGGTTGTGTTTGTAAAGCAGCTGTCTGTTGTTGGTCTGATGTTTGCTGTATGACACACTATTAATGTCCAAAGGACGAATAAACATCTATCACCTATATACCTGCATAACTGATCCGGGTAGCAGGAGGGCGCCAAGCACAAGTGCTTCTTAAACGACACATTGATGAATCATTGAACTAATACATAGAAGCTTCAAATACTAAAATCATTGTTGGCTGCAGCCCTAGTTTATATGCATGGTTTACTAACCTATGTACTTTTACCTTTGTGTCTTTGACTAGAGACAGTTGTTGTACTAAAGAAAGTGTTTTGATTTAACCAACTGAGGCCTTGATGTTCCTCTGAGGTTTGATCTCATTAAAGTGGTTGTACTATTATTTAATGCACGACTATTATTTAAAAGGTTCACACCTGGTTTTACTGACACACTGACTGATTTTATAATGTTTCTGTGTGTCCAATGTGCGCATAGACATGGGTTAAAGACGTTGGAGAGATGCAAATGTCCCCTATAAGATTTGTGGTTTGTTTTCCATCTGAATTGTTGAAAGAGCATTTTTCTTGTATTTTAACAGCAATGAGGCTTAAGATAATACTATTTAAAAACATTGTAAACAGCAGATTAAGAATTAATGTGCTGTGTGACCCTTGTGTCTGTTGATATAATGTCAGATTTTGTAAATATGCTTGAAGCTTAAAATACTTAAAGTCTTTAATTTTCAGTTTAAAATGTATTCATTTTTTGAAAGGCCACAAAGGAGTGTCTGTTCTCCCACCACTATTTTATCATGAGCACTGGTATCAAGAAAATGGCTCCTGCTCACTGACTTAATGCTCTTAAAATATTTGGACATTTCCTGATCAGATAATTCTCAGCATGTCTACATCACATTATTCAAATATGTACAACCTGAAAAACCATGAGGTATCACTTCATATTAGTTTATATGGATGCAGCCCAACACGTCAAGACAGAGAACCAACAATGTGGAAATAGAGTTTTTCACGTTCTGACACAAATACAGCCTGTTTGTGAGGCAGCTGTCCCAGCAGTGAGGAGGAAACAGCATGATATGTTGAGGACAGCTACAGTTCACTGACTCTGTGTGTTTGCATATCTGTCCTGCCTCTCTGCTCCCAGCCGTTAAGAGGCCAGTGTTGATCTACTGCTGGCCACCCTGGGGCTCCTTGTTCAGGGTGAGACTCTCTTCTGAAAACTTTGCTTCAGGATGCAACCAGGTTCACCACAATGATGTTCTGCTGTGATGGAGAAACACTGAAACAAGCAGCATTTACCTTCTTCCATCTGTTCTCCATGTTAAAGAAATGAGACTCTTCTGTTTGGATGCTGATCATCTTTCTCCAAGCTGGATTTGTCTCAATAACCCTTCTCCTCTTTTTCATCTTTTCCAGGTTCATCAGGACAAATCATCCTGACTCAGTCTCCTGGATCTCAGTCTGTTGTTCCAGGACAGGCTGTCTCTCTCAGATGTAAAGCCAGTACAAGTGTTAGTAACTACCTCCACTGGTACCTTCAGAAACCTCCTAAAAGCTCCTAAACTCCTGATTTATCGAGCTACAACCCGTCAGTCTGGAGTTCCAGCTCATTTTAGTGGAAGTGGATTTGGGACTGACTTCACTCTGACCATCAGTGGAGTTCAGGCTAAAGATTCAGGAGTTTACTATTGTCAGCAGGGTTACGACACACCGTTCACACAGTGATACAATGTCGTACAAAAACCTCCCTCAGCTGGAGAGGAGCTGATCTGACTCAACAGCTGCACTGAAACTAAAACAACAGAGGTTTATAAAAACACATTTAGACAAGAAAAATAACACTTTAAACATTTAAACACTGAAGATTCTGTATTTAACCCAAACATTTTTACATTTAATTCAACCATTTTTCTGAAAATCAAAGCTAATTTCTGTTTAATTATGATTTCAATTCTTGATGAGTGAAATTTGTCGGAGTATCATAACACGATTTCTTTTAGAAACTTAAACATACTTAACATTTCATCTCAATAAACTCTAACTTCATACATGTAGTCAAAATGACCAAAAGGTTCATGGAGTAAGTAAATCAGCAACATTTGAATTATTTCCTTTTAATCATCTTTTATTTATGCTCTGTAGTTTTATTCAAGTGATAAGGTTCTTTGGATACACAAACAATTAAAAGATTAAAGTTATTACCATTAAGAGAGTTTTACAGTTTTACAGGGATTTTGTTTCAAAAAGGTTTATTATTACAGAAAAATCTGCAATGACAGGAGGAAAGGATTTACAGCCATGACTGCATTTAAATTGTGAAAAAATATGGAATTCTATGACCATCACTGGTTTGTACTAATCAAAATATAATGAGGAGTTATGTCTGACTTTAATCTCTCCGAATATACTGTAACTTTATAAATATATTATGATGTTCAACTGTTTCTCTGGATGTAATACAGTCACTGGCACCATGAAGAGAACATTTATTAAGACACTTTGATAATAATAAACATGAAAACAGCTGATTGGATGAAAACGTCTTTATTATCTGGAAACAGTGAAATAATATTGAAACAGTGCAACAAGCTAGTAAATCTTGCTGCTGAAACATGTCAAATAAAAGAGAGAGACAGTTCCAGAGTGCAGAGTGAGAGCAGGAGCAGAGGAAAACCAGTAGCAGAGTCCCAGTGAGTCAGGTCAGGACTGGGAACACTGGTCTCTCCTCAGTGTCTCTGAGAGCGGAGTCTGGGAGCCCTGGGTGGCCTCACAGGTCACAGAGCCCACCTTCCTCCACTGGTCTGCAGAGAGCCTCAGGGTGCTGCTCCAGCTGTAGTGGCCGTCCTTCTGCAGCACCCCGGGGCTCCTGCTCTCCTCCCAGCTGCTGCTGCTGCTGCTGCTGCTGCCGTCCACCTTCCAGGCCAGACTCCAGTCTGAGGGGAAGCCCTTGTTGGCCAGGCACATGAGCGTGGCCTTCCCCTGCTGCAGCTCCTCGCTGGAGGGGGGCAGCACCGTCAGGGTGGGACGGACATCACCTAGGAAAAGAACCAATCAGTTTAGAGGACGGGGACCACACAGCTGGTTTCTGCTCCACCAGTCACTCACTCACACATTGTTTCACTTCCTTTAAGAAACCTCTCATGCATATCAGCACAGAAAGAGTCCTCATATGAGCTGAAAGATATCAAACTGCACTGGAAATAAAACAATCAGGTTTTAAATTTGAAAATACAAAAAAATATATATTGTTAAAGTCTAAAACGGGGAAAATGAGATCCACAGTTAAAGGACATTATCAGGCCAAAATAACAGACGACCATAGGTAACCTGTTCCTCAGACAGATTTAAAAATACAAACAGCATCAGAGAACTGTCAACATTATTTCAAACTGAGGTTAAAAGACAATTTGAGCCATTTTAGAAGATCAGAGATTTGGAAACATTTTTATCTTCATTCACAGTATTCAGAATAATTTTAACTCAACTTCTAAACAGTTTAAAACTCAGAATTAAAGGCTGAATAATTTTAAAAGAGTACGAGTGTTGTTCTTTAATCTTTGCTGCAGTTCAAGCTGTTCACATTTCACAAATTAAATGGAACGATTAAAGAGAAGTTCAGTAAAGCTGCTTTGAGTTCAGCTTCATGGTTAAACAGGAGAAACAAACAATAAGATTGAGTCTTTAAAGTGATTTAGATCAGTCCAGAGGAAATTTATATCTACTACAAAAGTTCAGACAGAAATTCAAACCTTCGCTGATGATACGATATATTTAATATTTGTGCAGAAACTTACTTCCAACATCCAGTCTGGTTCCTCCACCAAAAGTCCACCACAGTGATACAAACTGATTGAGTCGTCGTACAAAAACCTCTCACTGTAGAGAGACACGGCTCTCTGACTTTGAACACAACAAACTCAACAAAACACTTCCTGTTTTTAAAAGAATGAACTATTTCATGTTATATTTCTCAAACAGTGACACAGTTGTTGAGAATTAATCCCATTTTTACGTATATATTGTTCCATTGGTCTGAAAGTCAAATTGATCCCTCTAGAATGAAATGAAAGCAGACAGAAGATGTTGTAAAGAAAATCTTTCTGCAGTCATCAAAGCAAATCTCCATAAAATGATCAGTGACACATTCCTAATCAATCCTCTGGTAAACGTATTGATCCATTGAGAAGCAGCATCATCAGAGTAATCCAAGTCCCTGTTGGAGTCAGTCAGAGCATTTCCATAGAGAGCCACTTTGCATCAGCAGCACCATGCTCCAGTGCTCTGGGAGAGTTTATAGTCCTGAGAGTTGAACACTGGATGACTGACAGCTGTCCTTCATGACAACAGAAGCCACAGAAATCCTCCTCATCAAAAAACATGACTTTGGTCTCCGTCCTCATCTGGACTCTCCTCTGCTTCACTCAGGGTGAGGAAAATCATTTTTCTGTCATGTGAAAATCATTTGGAGTGTAGCTGAGTTTCACCTCACCATCTCATGTCCAGTGTTTCTTCTCTCTCCTCAGGGTCTGTTGGACAAAATGTTGTCGTGACTCAGCCAGCAGCCAAATCAGTGCAGCTGGGTCAGACTGTCTCTATTGACTGTAAGGCCAGTCCAGCAGCTGGTCACTACTCTGGTTCAAAATACTACCTCTCATGGTATCATCAGAAAAGTGGAGAAGCTCCTAAACTTCTGATCTACCTCACATCAGACAGATCTTCTGGAATCTCCTCCAGATTCAGTGGAAGTGGAGCAGGGAATGGAGTTGACTTCATTCTGACCATCAGTGGAGTTCAGGCTGAAGATGCAGCAGTTTACTACTGTCAGAGTCATCAATGGATCAACAGTCAAGCTGTGTTCACACAGTGAAAAAGCGTCGTACAAAAACCTCCCTCAGTCAGACTGAACAGAAACTGAACTGACTGCTGCAGCTGGAAGCTACTGCAGAGACTGATACAGTTCACTGAGGACACACACACACACACACACACACACACACACACACACACACACACACACACACACACACACACACACACACACACACACACACACACACACACACACACACACACACACACAAACCACAGCTGACTGCAGACAGCAAGCAGAGGATCAAACTTGTCTGATGGTTCTTACTTTTCCTTCAGTATATTAATTAACTCCATTTTAAATTCACTTGTATCAAACACTGTCCACTCAAAAATATTGATTTCCAAACACTTGCTTAGCCTGGTTCCCCTGTTCTCCTGCAAACATCCCTCTGACCTCCATCTGACACAGTTTACACAACATGAAGGTAGAAGTACATAAAATATATGAACACATACTGATTAATGTGTCCGACCATACGTCCAAAAAACAGCTCCCTTTACCATCTTCTACCCTCTACACTTTATACGGACAGACGCTTCAGACACTGATCCACAAACCTCTGACCGTTTGTCTAATATTATAAAACCAAAGGACAATAATAACTCGTTTTATAGCGTTAAAGGTTTTTGATGCACGATTTGAGCGATCTTAGGAAGAAGTATATAAGAATATTTTAGAATAGACTTTAAAGTTTTATTGATGACCTTTAAAGCTCTTCATGGCCTCTCTCACTGTTATATCCCTGACCTTTTAATCCCATATGCACCTGCACATGTCTTTAGATCCTCAGGCAGAGGTCTTTTGTCTGTTCTAGAGTCTCAACTGAAAACTGAAGGGGACAGTTTGGAGGCTCCAAACCGAGGCTCTGGAACAGCCTGCCTGAGGAAATCAGGGCGGCTGAGTCAGAGGACTCTTTTCTTAAAACATACTTTTATAGAAGAGCATATTCCTGATACAGAGAAGCCCATTTAATGAGGCCGTCCATACAGAAGCTAATTAGACTAGTTTGAATGTTAACAGTTAGTTAAATACCCCATTAATCCATATGCTTTCATCGGTATGAATGTGATAAGAAAAAGGACAACAAGTTGACTGAAATTTCCCCTACGGGGGATTAATAAAGTTACATCTTCTCTTATGTCTTGTACTGTGCCTAGCCGAAGTCACTACGGCTTTATATTAAAATCATTTACATATTTTACGTGCATTGATTATAATTAACCTGTGTTATGCAAATTTAAAATGCACCCTCCTTGTGAAGGGAGGAGTTGTGATTAGCTGTGGGCTCAACAGGTAAGACTGTTCAGGCAACCGTTCAGAGCTGCTTGTGCAAATGTTTAACTCGTGAATGACACGTGAACCGTAAGTCATGGATAAACTTCTGGGTCATGATCCTGTCTGAGGGACAACACTGACTGATTGAACGTGCACACTCTGAGTTAATGTGCTTGAAACCACTGGTCATCAAGCACGATTTGTAGCTTAGACTGCCTTCATATAGTTTGCTGTCATGGCAGATATTTATGATTTAAGGAACCTCTTTTAAACATCATTTAGACAAAGCGTCAGGTAGCAACATGTAGGCTACAGTTCTTGCAGCACTTGAAATATTTTTTTGTTACAATCAGAAAAAAACCTAAAAAACCTCACGAGGCTTTGTCACTAGCCCTGGGTGTGCAGTGGCCCACCTCTCTTATGCCTTTCAGAATGGGCGTCATCACACCCTGATGTACTAAAAGGAGAATCACCAAGCTGCTCTCAGTCATTGTTGAGGAGTCAGTCCCCACAGCCAACAGGTGCAACAGGTGATCTGAATGATCCTTTAATCAACCCAGAGGAACGCTGACGTTCAGCCAAAGTTTATGGGAAAAAGGGAAATTAAATGGCAACAAATACATAAGAAGGGACTGCAGCATTCCTGATCACCTGGGGATTCTCAGTTACATCTGTTTAGACTTGCTAACCTGTCAGGAAGCTTTTTCATCTTCACTTTGATCTATAAATGACTGAACTGTTCCTGTGTGTCCTGATTGTCTAAGTTTGAATCCTCCTCCCTCTGCTGTATGAATTCAACCCAAAGAGGTCAATTTGAAACCTTTAGAAAAAAATAAACATTTTTTAAACAACCAGAGTGAAACTAACAGAGGCTTAGATTTGAAAATAGAAATCAAAAATAAAATCAAAATTTTTTATTTTGTATTATTTTTAGTGTAGTATGAGTATGTGTTTTCTGTATTGTATTTATTGATCTAATGCTGTTTTCATGCTGCTGTCTAGCCAAGATCACAATAAGACCGATGTGGTCTGAGAGTGAAACATTTGTTATTATTAACCCCTTGACGCTGATTGTCATCATATTTAGACAGAAATATGAAATGAATTTGCATCATACCTCTTCCTTGTAGACTACAAGCCAAGAGAGCACATGGATTCCCCCCCAATGCCTGTTGATGCATATTGGATACGTACCTAGGAACCTTTTGCAGGCCTTGGTTTCTCGTTTATGTCTGTTGTTGCTAATTTGCATCATAACTGAATTTATATTATTTCTATGCTATATAGACAAATTAACAATCTTCACTTAATTTAACATCAGCTTTAAAGAAGATGTTAAGCAGCTTTAAAGAATGAAAACACAATTTTTTTATTGTAAAAAAATTCAGGCGTCAGGGGGTTAATTTTGATTTACTGTAAAGCATCTTAAGTCTGTTAATCTCCATGAGGATGTTTTAAACAGCCAGCTGAGTCAGCTACAACATCAGCAGAGTCAGCTCCACTGATGTAGAGACACATACCTTCCTTGGGCAGGCTGTTCCAGAGCCTTGAAGCCGAGGAGCCATGAGCGAGGTGTAATGAGAATTCCATGAGAACCATCTCCAAACACCAACATGTAACTAATCTCACTCATTGGGGGCCTCCAGTCTGTTGGGTATGGGGTCAATGGAAGGTAAATGTGTGTGATGCTTTATGGTGTGTCCAGGGGGTCATGACTTTAAGTGGTTCACAACATTTACCTGGGCACGACTGTCTTATAATAGATCCAGATTGAGTGCCCCCCAGGAAACACTCAAAGACACCATGTTCCCATGATGAGATAGTGCTCCGACCCTGAGATTAGGTTAGAAGCTGCATGTGCTGAGACACTGCAGTTCACTCGGATGATACTCTGAAGTATGTGTGTCCCAGTGAGTTCCTTCTGCAGAAGACTTGAAGAATATTCACAGAAAGACAAGTGTTTGCCTGAGCTGTTTATTTGAACACCCTCATTCCCACCACAATGTTGGCGTTGTCGGCAGGATCACATGCGTGAGAAGACTTTGACACTTTGAGCTGAAGATAAAACTGTGCACGGCTGGAGTCTGGGACTCTGGACTTCATACCTCCCCTCCAAAATATGGGTGAGACGTTGAGGCCCTGACGCCTGAGTGTCTTAGGCTCCCTTACCGCTGTGATCCATAAAGAACCTGGTGGCTGGCAACACTCTCTTTCTAGTGAGTAGGCTATTCAAGTGTAATGATTCTCGCTACCAAACAGGGTGTTCTGAATGACTTGTCAGCAGGTCGGGCCTGGGGCCGCCGTGTGAATCAGCAAAACTTTGGGGTTAAAAGTACTATAGTCAAGAAATCACTGTTGGACAGTTGATTTCTTTTAGGTCTGTCGCCAACTTTCTGCAGAGTCAATAGCTACTGACCTCCAAATGTTGTGTGGCCTTCGGATTAGCTCAAGAACAGTGCATAGAGAGCTTCATGGTATGAATTTTCCCTGGCTGAGCAGCTGCATCCAAGCCTTACATCTCCAGTGCAATGCAAAGCGTTGGATGCAGCAGTGTAAAGCACAAAGCCATTGGACACTAGAGCAGTGGAGACCTGTTCTCTGGGGGGACGAATCACACTTCTCTGTCTGGTTATCAGATGGACGAGTCATGCTCCCAACTTCGTGGAAACATGAGCACTGGCATCAAGAAAAAGGCTCCTGCTCACTGATTTAATCCTCTTAAATGTTTGGACATTATGTCTTCATCAGGTAATACTCAGCATGAGACCAAGACTGTCCATTTATAAACCACCTGATTCAACAAATCACTCTTTCCAATTAATTACATCAAACTATTTAAAATATAATATATATATATACACAAAATAAAAACCTGAGGTATCACTTCATATCAGTTTATATGGATGCAGCCCAACACGTCACACAGAGAATCAACATAATGTGGAAATAGTTTTTTCATGTTCTGACACAAATGTAGTCTGTTTGTGAGGCAGCTGTCCCAGCAGTGAGGAGGAAACAGCATGATATGTTGAGGACAGCTACAGTTCACTGACTCTGTGTGTTTGCATATCTGTCCTGCCTCTCTGCTCCCAGCCGTTAAGAGGCCAGTGTTGATCAGTGGCTGTCCAGGCCTTTCAGAGCCACTGACACGCCGGCAGCACAATGATGATGTCACTGATTCTACTGCTGGCCACCCTGGGGCTCCTTGTTCAGGGTGAGACTCTCTTCTGAAAACTTTGCTTCAGGATGCAACCAGGTTCACCACAATGATGTTCTGCTGTGATGGAGAAACACTGAAACAAGCAGCATTTACCTTCTTCCATCTGTTCTCCATGTTAAAGAAATGAGACTCTTCTGTTTGGATGCTGATCATCTTTCTCCAAGCTGGATTTGTCTCAATAACCCTTCTCCTCTTTTTCATCTTTTCCAGGTTCATCAGGACAAATCATCCTGACTCAGTCTCCTGGATCTCAGTCTGTTGTTCCAGGACAGGCTGTCTCTCTCAGATGTAAAGCCAGTTCATATGTTAGTACCAACCTCCACTGGTACCTTCAGAAACCTGGAGAAGCTCCTAAACTCCTGATTAAGTATGCTACAACCCGTCAGTCTGGAGTTCCAGCTCGTTTTAGTGGAAGTGGATCTGGGACTGACTTCACTTTGACCATCAGTGGAGTTCAGGCTGAAGATTCAGGAGTTTACTACTGTCAGCAATATCAAAGCTATCCACTCACACAGTGATACAACGTCGTACAAAAACCTCCCTCAGCTGGAGAGGAACTGATCTGACTCAACAGCTGCATTGAAACTAAAACAACAGGAGGTTTATAAAAACACATTTAAAAACACATAAGAAAAATAATACTTTAACATTTAAAACACTAAATATTCTGTATTTAACCCAAACATTTTTACAGTTAATTGAACCATTTTTCTGAAAATCAAAGCTAATCTCTGTTTAATTATGAGAGAGTATCTCATAACAGAGTATCGTAACACGATTTTTTTAGAAACTTGAACATACTTATCATTTCATCTCAATAAAATCTAATTTCATTCATGTAGTCAAAATCATGTCTATAACAACATGTATAAAATAACTTAATTTGTGTTTTTTATTCCAGCAAACACATTTATTTCATAATGGAACCAAAAGGTTCATGGAGTAAATAAATCAGCAACATTTGAATTATTTTCTTTTATCATCTTTTATTTATCTTTGTGGTTCTTTAGTTTTATTCAAGTGATGAGGTTCTTTGGATACACAAACAATTAAAAGATTAAAGTTATTACAATTAAGACAGTTTTACAGTTTTACAGGGATTTTGTTTCAAAAAGTTTTATTATTACAGAAACATCTGCAATGACAGCAGGAAAGGTTTAACAGTCATGAATGCATTTAAATTGTCAAAAAATATGGAATTCTACGACCATCACTGGTTTGTACTAATCAAAATATAATGAGGAGTTATGTCTGACTTTAAAATCTCTCTGAATACTGTAACTTTAGAAATATATTATGATGTTAAACTGTTTCTTTGTATGTAATACAGTCACTGACACCATGAAGAGAACATTTATTAAGACGCTTTGATAATAATAAACATGAAAACAGCTGATTGGATGAAAACGTCTTTATTATGTGGAAACAGTGAAATAATATTGAAACAGTGCAACAAGCTAGTAAATCTTGCTGTTGAAACATGTCAAATAAAAGAGAGAGACAGTTCCAGAGTGCAGAGTGAGAGCAGGAGCAGAGGAAAACCAGTAGCAGAGTCCCAGTGAGTCAGGTCAGGACTGGGAACACTGGTCTCTCCTCAGTGTCTCTGAGAGCGGAGTCTGGGAGCCCTGGGTGGCCTCACAGGTCACAGAGCCCACCTTCCTCCACTGGTCTGCAGAGAGCCTCAGGGTGCTGCTCCAGCTGTAGTGGCCGTCCTTCTGCAGCACCCCGGGGCTCCTGCTCTCCTCCCAGCTGCTGCTGCTGCTGCCGTCCACCTTCCAGGCCAGACTCCAGTCTGAGGGGAAGCCCTTGTTGGCCAGGCACATGAGCGTGGCCTTCCCCTGCTGCAGCTCCTCGCTGGAGGGGGGCAGCACCGTCAGGGTGGGACGGACATCACCTAGGAGAAGAACCAATCAGCTTAGAGGACGAGGACCACACAGCTGGTTTCTGCTCCACCAGTCACTCACTCACACATTGTTTCACTTCCTTTAAGAAACCTCTCATGCAAATCAGCACAGAAAGAGTCCTCATATGAGCTGAAAGATACAAAACTGCACTGGAAATAAAACAATCAGGTTTGGAAAATTAAAGAAAATTTTACTCTCAAAATCTAAAAAGGGAAAAAGTTAATGATCCACTGTTAAAGGACATTATCAGCCCAAAATAACAGACGACCATAGGTAACCTGTTCCTCAGACAGATTTAAAAATACAAACAGCATCAGAGAACTGTCAACATTATTTCAAACTGAGGTTAAAAGACAATTTGAGCCATTTCAAAATAATTTTAACTCTTCTAAACAGTTTAAAATGCAAAATTAAAGGCTGAATAATTTTAAAAGTACGAGTGTTGTTCTTTAATCTTTGCTGCAGTTCAAGCTGTTCACATTTCACAAATTAAATGGAACGTTTAAAGAGAAGTTCAGTAAAGCTGCTTTGAGTTCAGCTTCATGGTTAAACAGGAGAAACAAACAATAAGATTGAGTCTTTAAAGTGATTTAGATCAGTCCAGAGGAAATTTATATCTACTACAAAAGTTCAGACAGAAATTCAAACCTTCGCTGATGATACGATATATTTAATATTTGTGCAGAAACTTACTTCCAACATCCAGTCTGGTTCCTCCACCAAAAGTCCACCACAGTGATACAAACTGATTGAGTCGTCGTACAAAAACCTCTCACTGTAGAGAGACACGGCTCTCTGACTTTGAACACAACAAACTCAACTAAAACACTTCCTGTTTTTAAAAGAACGAACTATTTCAGGTTATATTTATCAAACAGTGACACAGTTGTTGAGAATTAATCCCATTTTTACGTATATATTGTTCCATTGGTCTGAAAGTCAAATTGATCCCTCTAGAATGAAATGAAAGCAGACAGAAGATGTTGTAAAAGAAAATCTTTCTGCAGTCATCAAAGCAAATCTCCATAAAAAATGATCAGTGACACATCAATCAATCCTCTGGTAAACGTATTGATCCATTGAGAAGCAGCATCATCAGAGTAATCCAAGTCCCTGTTGGAGTCAGTCAGAGCATTTCCATAGAGAGCCACTTTGCATCAGCAGCACCATGCTCCAGTGCTCTGGGAGAGTTTATAGTCCTGAGAGTTGAACACTGGATGACTGACAGCTGTCCTTCATGACAACAGAAGCCACAGAAATCCTCCTCATCAAAAACATGACTTTGGTCTCCGTCCTCATCTGGACTCTCCTCTGCTGCTGCTTCACAGGTAAAGTCCAGAGAATCAAACTCCTCTCCTCTATGAACATCCGTCCCTCTGAAATGAAGCCCACAAAACCATGACGCTGCTTTATGTGTTTGTCTCTGTATCCTCAGAGTCCAGAGGCCAGGTCACAGTGACTCAGCCTGGAGCAGTGAGCTCTGCTCTGGGAGCCTCCGTCTCCATCAGCTGTAGGGTCAGTCGTCAAGTTGACAGCTGTAGCAGTGCTTACTGTTTACACTGGTACCAACAGAAAGATGGAGAAACTACTAAACTACTCATATACTACACCAATCAGAGAGAATCAGGGATTCCAGGTCGTTTTAGTGGAAGTGGATCTGGGACTGACTTCACTCTGACCATCAGTGGAGTTCAGGCTGAAGATTCAGCAGTTTACTACTGTCAGAGTTATCATTGGATCAACAGTCAGTATGTGTTCACACAGTGAAAAAACGTCGTACAAAAACCTCCCTCAGTCAGACTGAACAGAAACTGAACTGACTGCTGCAGCTGGAAGCTACTGCAGACACTGATACAGTTCACTGAGGACACACACACACACACACACACACACACACACACAGTTGATTCCTGATGCTCATTGTGTCTCCACCAGATTTCCTCCTGAAGTTCAAATTCAGAATTTAATTTAAATTCCAATTTATTGATTTCAAACGGACAGTGCACTTCAATAAACGTCATAGAAGTAAACATGCCAGATTTAGCCTATTTTTAGGGCTATTTTATATCTGTATTCCGGGCTGTACAAGTCAACTAGACAACATAATGAAAATTTTACTGGCGCTAGACGTAGGGGTAATGTAGACCGGCAGCAAAGGTAACAGGCTGGGAAGCACTGTGTAGCCGCTGTGGAGTAATATAGAGATGACCAATGTTAGCATCAGAGCTCGTTTATTTCAGACTACAATCACAGACAGTCCCAGTCACATTATCTTTAAATCTCAGCTTAACTTGCAGCTTAAACTAATACTTAACATTTCACAAATAAACAACAAATGAAATTATACAGTACATAAAGCTTTCTACCTTATGGGAAATAAGTACACATGACATCAAAGTAACCTGAACAGATATTCCACATAACCGAACTTGACTTTAATCAAAATAATATAACTCAAAACACAGATTCACTTTACTCTGATACAGCAACTCACATTAACACATTATATTTCTGCTATAATATTAACACTAGCATAAAATACACCTTTCTACACATTTCTGGAACGTCACACACGCGGTACTGCGACATGCTAGTGTGTGATCAGCGAGGTGAACTAGTTTGAATATGGTATCTTTCCTCTGACCATTTACTCACTACTGGCTGACTAAGACTCTTAACAACATTTTCGTCTGTTACAGGATGTTAATGTTAGTTACTCACACTTACAAAACTACCGTGAGAGACTGAAGTTCATGAAAAGAACTGCTGAACATGGCGACACTCGTCGGAGCAGTTAGCTACAAAACAAAGCTTAGTGCACTTTACACACATCTCAAAATCATCTTACAACACTACAGAGCATTTTATACTGCATTCAAATTACATAATGATCCAAGCTACAACATAGAAAACAAGTTTTACTGTACTTGTGGATTAACAGAGAGATGACCAAAGTTAGTGTCAAGCCAGAGCTCGTTTATTTCTGAGTTGCGCATGAGCGAAGCTTTTAGCTGTAAGTCTCCCTACTTGATCCACGGCAGTCCCAGAGCACCATGTACTGACGAGTAAGTAAGTATTTACCTTAATGTTATGAATAAGAGTATTAAAATAGGTCAATTATAAAAAAGGGTGTCTGTTTACATAAAACTAAACATGTAGCATTTCCAACCTAATACAAAAACAAACGAAATAGTAAACTGCACAACAATATACAAAACAGTCCTTATGTTACAGTATACAAGTCTGGTTACCAAAGGAAACATAAGAAGACTGTTATCTGTTGTAGAGCTTCAGAAGTTATGCTTATGTGATTTTTTTAAAGTGCAGTTTATGTATCAAAGTGTGATTCGATGCAATGAAGTCTTATCGAAAGTATTAAAGAGCTGGTATTCTGCTTTTTGGCTTTTTCCCCTTTATTGAGTTATCTCTTTTTTGTGCTGTAACAGGTTTGCAAAGTGAAAAATCCCAAAAGTCCAGCCCAAAGGGAGTTCCCATCTCCCACAACAGCTCGTTTGTAGTCCAGCCCTTCACTTCCTTTACTTGTGACATCACAATGAAAACACATCATAAAGCTCGCCAAGCGGCTGGTGGGGTCAGGCCACGCCCTCAAACCAAGCTAGTCTGAGCGGAGGCCCTTTGGCTCGACTCGCCTTTGTTTGGGTTTGGACCTGTACCTGCTTCCAGGTACTTTTTTTCATATCACCTCCGTCAAGGTTTCAAGCGAGCTGAGGGAAACTAAAATGTAACGTGAAAACACGACAGACTGCTGATTGGTCAGAGAGAATATTCACTATTCACAGCGTCATCATTTCACCAGACAGAGGCCAGCAACAGTTGCGAATTGTGGCTGAGTGCTGAAGTTTATTTTACAGTTTGAATATTGACAGTTTTACGAGAAGTGATGGCGGAACAAAAATGTGCTTGAATATTTTCGGAGTTGAGGAACTCCGCAAGTGGCGGCAGGGGAAGCCTGCGGCGACCCGCGGGAGGAGCGTGTGAGGCCGGCCAGCCGCCCGCTCTCAGAGCACAGTGGTTTTCAGACCGCTTATCTGTCTTTACATTCGAGGAATATTGAAATGTTTTAAAAGAGAACGCTGTGTGGATCGCTGATGTGTGTGTCGCATTAAACATTACGTCACGGCATTGTGTGTGGCGTCGCTATGACAACAAGCTACGTACTATCGCTGGGTACTATCTGCAATGGAAAACGGAGCAGAAATGTGGTGACTTCTGTAGTGGTTTATGGTAAGATGTGGAACAATGATGTTGTGTAGTTGTGAACTTCCTTGTTTCTTATGACCCCGCCCTTCTCTGCTTCTGACTGGCTAGTAGTCCTTACCTAGGAACTGCACATGTGTAACTCCCAACAAAGATTTTGTACAAGTAAGATGCATCACTCTGTAGCTCAAGAGCAGACCGTACAACACATAGAGTGAAAAGAGGAGCTGCAGCAATGTGCAGTCTGAGAAAAATATGGTGTTTTTTTGAAAATTAAACCATGTAAACCTGTTCTGGTACAACCACTAATTAAGATTTTGAACCTGAAAATGAGCAGAATGCTTAATCACTGTATACACACACACACACACTGCAACAAGGTCAGTTAGAGACCACAGACTTGATGTGTCTTAAGCCATTGTTTGAGATGAGTCTTAAATGTGGGGTAAATGGGAAATGACTGACAGTACAGAATGTCCATATCTTGTACGTCTGGAAGGCACCACACACTCTCCTCTTGTGGAAGCCCTAGTTACAGTTCTGCCACCACCAGTTACTTTCAATTCAATGTATTCAGTTAATGGAGGTGGAGCAAGTCCATGTAAAAAATTTCACAATTAGCAAGTTATGTTTCTGCAGGATTAAGCAGTGATGAAAAGAAAATGGTTTAAGAGAGGTTTAAGGTTGTGAGTGTATTAGTTTGAGTGTTGTGGTATTTGTAAGTGACCAGTTTTTAAAACAGTATTCAATATAAGAAAAGATCATTGAATGAAGAAACATTCTGGCTGCTGTTTCTGGAACTGATGGTCTGATTTGGAAAGATTGAAAATAACAGTTTTTGATATTCAATTGATATGATTTTCAAAAGATGTTGTTTGATCCAGTGGAACACCAAGGTACTTGAATTCATTTTCAATTTCAAGTTCGTTCAGTCAGACGTTTCAAAAACATCATGCAGTTTTTCGAGTTCAGCAGCAGACAAGACTTTGTGAGCCAATCCTGCAAATGTGTCAGTGCAGACAGACAATCAAATCCTCTTTTTGATCCGTAGCTGGGGCTTGGTCTGGATTGGCTCCTAAGCCCGTACGCTGCTGTGGGTGCCAATGGTTGTCGAATCTCATTCACGAGGCGTTTCCATGCGGGACGATCCAAGGCGGTCGTTCTGGCGTCGTCGATATTTTATCTGCGATTTCTGATGTCCTCCTCAACCTGTTTGAGCAACGTTTTCTTTGGTGCCGTTCGCTGGATTCTCCACTGGGAGGGTCAGTTACGCCAGAGGAGTTGGTGTGGTAGTCAGCTCCCACTCATTCTGCAAACATGGCCAAACCATCGCAGTCGTTGTCTTTGGATTTGTTCCTCAATTAGTGGTTGTTGTTGGCATCTGCGCCAGATGTCCTCATTTCGAAGGCGATCTTGAAGTGATACTCGCAAGATCTGGCGCAGGCATCGCATTTGGAAAGCTTCGAGTTTGTTGAGGTCCGCCTTCAGCACCGTACACGTTTCCGTAGAGTAGAATCGGCAGGATTAGCGTCCGGAATAGGCGAATTTTGGTCGGGATGGAAATATTGGTTCGCTTCCACAGGCACCACTTTAGCGAGGCGGATGCTGTGGTTGCTTGGCCAATTCGACTGTGGGTCTCCGCCGTAGACGCAACTTTCTTCTCTTCAATCAGTGAGCCCAGGTATTTGAACTTCTGAACTTGCTCAATCTGGATGCCGTCGAGGTGGACGTTGGCCGGCGATCCATCTGTTGTCAGTACCTTTGTTTTGTCAGCGTTAATTTTCAAACCATATGATTGGGCAACGCAGGCGGTCTCGTACAGAATGTCCGTGGCTTCGGCATCGTCCTCGGCCAGCACGCCACTATCGTCGGCGAACATAAGATCCGTTACGCGGCGGGCAACAATGAATCCGACTCCCGCCTCTCGTTTGTTGCCACCAGAGTAGTATAGTGTCATCTGGTCGTCGATAGATGGCGGTTCAACGACCATCTGCCCTGATCCAGCGAGCCGTACTTCCGATAGTGCTGCGATGTCGATTTTGCAGCTCAGCAGCTCCTTGGCAATGATTTCTTTTTGGCCAATGTGGTGACCGGTTCGTACGTTCCATGCAGCGATTCAAATTTCCATTTTCGGCGTGACGATCTTTCTTTGATATCTTTGGCCAGTAGCATATTTCTCACCAGCATCCTGGTTCCCCAAAGCTGGCGCATCGGCTGCCCCGGATGCAGTAGCATTCAACGTATTTGATTCGTGATTGTCCATTGGTTTCGTGCCTGGTTTCCCTGGCCTCCCAGTTCAGGCCACCTCGGCAGGGCGACCACCTTCCTCCTTTTGCAGCCAGGCTTAGGACCGTCCTTGGCGGAGTCACATCCTCAATACAACTCTATGGAGAAAGCCTGTAACGGCAAAGATGGCGCCCCTCCCGCTTGAAAGCCAATCATCTGCTTTTAACAGCCAAAGAAGGAATCATATTTCAGCTAATCGTGTGGTTCCACTGACGTAAGCGTCTGTTACTTTTCTACTGCGCATGTGCAGAATTGGTGACGCATGCGTAATTGTTACGACCCGTGAGGTCTGTGTGGGGTTTGTGTGGTTGTGGGTGTGTCCTCCTTTTCTATTTGCAGGTGTGTACCTGGTGCGATGCTGAGCTGACCCCGCAGCTGTGGCAGATCTGCAATTAGGGGACCTTTATAAGCAGAGCAAGGGAATGCTCTGGGTTCTCACTCCTTGCCCCAGCCAGCGCGTCTTAGGACTAACCTGTGTGTGCATTAGAACTGTGTGGAGAACTGTGTGCGTTAGAGTCCTGTGTGGACTACTGTGTGGTTAACTGTGTGGAGTAGCCTAACAAAGTGGGGGCTCGTCCGGGATTTTCTGGAAAACCAGGAGACTTGTTTCGCGTGTTCAGTTGTATGTATAGTGATTTGGTTACATTTTGCTGTTGTGATAATTTAATGATTGATGTTACCCAGAGTGTATAACCACGTTGACTGCTTCCTCAGCTTAGCGTAGGGTAGTGCCCAGCTAGGCTGACGCAGCCTTTCCGTCGGGCACTAATTTTTTGTTTTTCCTTTGTTATTTTTGGAAGCACATCCTGGGCGGAGACTACGTTCTCCATAGGGGGCTGGCATTTCAGGGTTTCGGCCGCTGATGTGTTGCCTGTAAGTCGCCTCGAGCCCGGCAACTTCTGAAGATATATAGGTAAGTTTGGTGAGGCAGGTGCTGAGGACGTTCGTTCTGTGGGGGAAGGCTGACTGTCTGTCAGTCGGGTTAATATCAAGCATTAATATTGTCTTCAGCATTGTGTGTAATTTACTTGTTGTGGTTATGGCGACCTTTGATTTTGTGTCTAGCCCAGACCTGAAGCAGTTGGAACGTTGCAAGAAAACTGAGCTTCATGCTATTGCAAGTCACTATGATATTCCTGTGTCCACATCACTAGTGAAAGCTGAACTTAAAGCTGCAGTTCTGGACGGACTAATCAGTAAGGGGGTGATTACGTGTCCTGTACCGGTGAGTAACACCGAGCCAGAGCCGAGTGTTGGAGGGGAGCGGGTTGACAATGGGACGCCTGCTGGCCAACAGGGGATACAGCTGGAGAAGCCGGTAACTATGCCCCATTTTGTACCTTTCTCCGTTGAGTCATCCCCAGGTTCTAAGCAGGATGGCCGGCTGAAGGTTCGCTTGTTGCGACTTCAGATAGAGAAGGAAGAGAGGGAGAGAGACTTCCAACTCCGCCGGGAGCTGGAGCTAAAGAAGCTAGAGGCAGAGACCACGTTCAGGTTAAGACAGCTGGAATTACAGGCAAATGTTGACGCTGCCCGCCCTGTCACCTCTGCTAGTGTGTTGCCTCCACAATCTGCTAGTGGCTATGATGTTAGCAAGTATATCGCCTTGGTGCCGGTGTTTCGCGGTATTTGAGCGTGTGGCTGGAGCCCTGCGCTGGCCAAAAGAGGTTTGGGCTATTCTGCTCCAGTGCAAACTTTCCGGGAAAGCCCAGGAAGCATGTACAGCACTGTCAGTGGACGACGGGCTGAATTATGACATTGTCAAGAATGCTATTCTGAGGGCTTATGAATTGGTGCCGGAAGCATACAGGCAGCGTTTTCGGGGACTTCGGAAAACGCCCGATCAGACGTTCACAGATTTTGCCCGTGAAAAGGGCATTCTTTTTGACCGCTGGTGTGCGGCGTGCAAAGCGGAGGACATGGCCTCTGTACGTGAGCTGGTCCTGCTCGAGGATTTTAAAAACTGTCTGCCAGAGCGTACAGCGGTATATCTGGGTGAGCAAAAGATCGCTACTTTGCGGCAAGCTGCAATTTTCGCAGACGAGTTTGCGCTTCTGCATAAGGCCACCTTCACTAAACGTGATTTATCTCCAGAGGGAGGTTCTCAAATCATCGACCAGCCAGTGCGTAGTCCCACTTATGAGCGTTCCAACGGGTCTCCCAGTAAAAAGGCAGATAGGGTCTGTTTCTTCTGCCGCAAGCCCGGACACTTAATTGCTGAGTGCAGAGCTTGGAAGAGAGAGCAACCTGGCCCAAGTAACCACAAGCAACCATCGGGTGTGGGGTTGATTGTTAGCTCTTCCCAATCCCAGCCACAAAACTCCCAAACACATGTGCTGACTAAAGATTGTTTAAAACCTTTCATTTTTCATGGTTTTGTTTCTCTGACAGGGAAAGCAGCTGACCAGCGACCAGTGAGAATACTGCGAGACACAGCCTGTTCGCAGTCTCTGATCCTGTCTAGCATTCTTCCTGTGGGCAACCGGGTTGATGGAAGTGCAGTGGTTAGGGGCATCGAGATGGGCTTTGTGCCAGCCCCCCCTGCACCGGATTCACGTCCACTCCGCCCTGGTAACAGGTTTCTTTACAGTGGGTGTATGTGCGGAGTTCCCAATAAAGGGTATAGAAGTCATCATGGGGAATGACATTGCTGGGGAGAAGGTGTTCCCTGTCCCTAAAGTGGCCAGCACCCCGACCCCTGAGTCCGAGCAGGGTGGTTTAGTGCATAACCATCCACACACAGCTGTAAAAGTGTCTACGAGAGGGCCACCTCGTAAAATGACACAGAAAACGATCCTTTCTGACTTACCTGCTTATTCCTCTCCTAAAAGTGCAGCCATTGGTGATCCAGTTTTGACCAACACTCGAGGATGCCATCCTCCCGTGGTCAAATGTGCGTCTGACGTTTTGGGGGAGGGAGTCCCAGAGCTTTGGCCCGGCAGCAAGAGTGCTGGACCACAATGTGTGTGGCCCACCAAAGCGGTCAAGTGTGGCTCCCACAACTAATGTGTTTGTCTTGATGTCCCTATCCAGACAGCAGTTGCGGCAAGCGGTCAATGCGGACAAGGCAGTGGTTTTCCCCTTACGAACCTGTGTGGCTGCAAACAAGGTGGTGCTGTGCAAAACAGCTGGTAAGGTGCCCACCTTACTGGGTCCTCCTGGCTTAAGGTTACGCCTGGTATATCCAACATGAGTGGGGAACTGACAACATTCCGAGGTTGCTGACTATTGGGACCTTTATTTGTGTTATAAAAAAAAATAGAGTGGTATACAAACCTTTTAATAGGTTTGTTTTTATGGGTGGGGGACGTAACAGTAATAGAGGTAGAACTGGTTGGAAAAAATGCTTTTTAAACCTTGTTTTGGGGCAAAGTTGTCAACATTTCTCAGCGAATTTCATCAGATTTTACTGCAGATTCTATTCATGTAGTTTTTATGTCCTGTGACTAGTGATAGTGCAGTTCTGGCTCTCTCCCCATTCATTCAGATAGGAACCCCGGTCTTGTTAGTCCAAAATAGCTGCCTGGAGGCGTTGCCAAGATGGCGGCCAAGTGGCATGACTTGCCTATGAAGACTTTGATTCAGATGTCAGAGTTTGTGAGGCTTCCTGAGCAGTCTTTGCTTGTGTAAAGATCAGTGTCGTCTGCGTACATTAAGATGTTGATGTTTTCACATACAGTAGGTAGGTCATTTATATATAAAGAGAAGAGAAAAGTATGAAGCCTTGGAAGACTCCTATAGGACATTCAAGGTGAGGAGATTTAATATTATGTACAGATACACAGTGCGTTCTGTTTGATAAGTCCACGATGAGTCCATCCCTGGGATAGCTCGTTGGGAGAAGTTGAAGTTTGTTAATATGGACAGGAGTATTTGATGATCGACAAGATCAAATGCCCTTTTCAGATCCAGAAAAACTGCACCAAGGACTTCTTGTATTTTAACTGTAGTGAGGCTTCAGAGGAGGGATAGTCGTGGAGGTAAATATATAACTTTTCAAGAGGAGAAAATAGTATTTAATAACATTGTAAACTTGGAAAGGACTACAGATTAGATGAGAAAAATAAAATGTTTGAAGGGGTGGGATGGCACAATGGTTAAGATGCCCGCCTTTGGTGTGAGAGACCCGGGTTCAATCCCCCACTGGGACCCATCCACCATTGTGTCCCTGAGCAAGACACTTAACCCCTAGTTGCTCCAGAGGCGTGCGACCTCTGACATGTATAGCAATTGTAAGTCGCTTTGGATAAAAGCGTCAGCTAAATGAATAAAAGTAAAAGTAAGTAATAGGCAGCAATAATACTGATTAACTGTCAGGAACTGTCAGGTTTATTAAACAGGCAGGTTAGAATGTGACTTCAGGGAGCAGGCAGGTGGGTGGGGCTGGGGTTTTGGGTGAAGGTCCAGGGTTTCTTGAGTCAAGGTGAGATGGCAGATTAATGAGGCAGATGCCAGGGAGAGATGATCCAGAGCGAATTGTGGCTGAGTGTGAAGGCTGGCAGGTCTGGTGTTAGACAACAGCAGAGGTTAGTAAAGGCTGGCAAGCAAACGAGGAAAAAAGAAAAGCTCACAAAGTTACTGGTGTCTACCAAGTAAGTTGGTAAGTAAGTTGTGGTAGACATACCAGTATGACTTAACGATACAGCGGGGACTGGATGTGATGCCTGGTTCTTTGAAGGGAGGCTGAATGAGTAGATGATGGTCAGGTGTGTTGAAACTGATTGCACTCAGGTGAGGAGACGACACCAAACCAGGAAGGCAAAAAGCAACAGAGAGAGACGATCAGACAGACAAAAACCAAAACACACCACATTCAGCCAAAGATTAAAACTAACAAAAACACACTCACTCCCACACCAGGGGCCCGTTCTTCGTACGTTGCTTAAAACATCCGAGATCAAATGAGACATCCAGGATAATATCATCGGCCTAATCATGATCTGGCTAATTGGGTTCTTCGAACACACCTGCCGGTTATGATTAGTATAGCTGGATTGAGTTATCGGAGATAATTGCGCGTTCATGCACTGGTTTAAAAGGGGACATGTATCGATTGTAGAAACATTGATCAGCAACGCTGCTATTGGCTGTTCACCATGGCCAAAGAGCGCTCAGTTTTTCTCCCGCTGCAGAGCAAGAGTTATTGCTAGAAGGATATACAGCATTTGAAAACTTAATTAAAACGCCAGGGAACACCTCAAAGTGTGCAAAAGCCAGGAGAGAGGGCTGGCAAAAAGTTGCAGACAAATTAAATGCGTAAGTGCTCCATGTTATGATCACTTATTACAGTATATATTCTTGTATTTTAATAATTTCATAATTTCTTAATGTCAGAGCCACCTCAGGAGCCACTAGAACATGGGAACAAGGGAAAGTGAAATACAAGAACAACCTGTGGTCTGAAGTGGCTTGGAAATACCACAAAATCCCCTAAAAACTGCTTGAGTGCCAGATACACTTGGCGAATGGCACGACAGACAGCACTTTTTCCCATGTTTTCCGCATCTCCAATAGTGCAAAGGAACGTGCCACTCGCAAAGAATCTCAGGGCAATGCACACAGTTTGTGCCAATGTTAAAGCTCCCAACGAGTCGAACTTTTAACGTGTGGTTCCAACAAATTAATGATGTATATGACACCCTCACGAGAAAAACGATATCTCTCAATAAGAATATTATCGCGCTGCACTAATGGATCCTGTCTATCTCGCAATACGCAATTAATTCGAAAAGCTCTTCAAATTATTCTGCCACCTTCAGCAACAGGTTCTTCTCGTAAAAACGGACAAGACATGGCTGCGAAAGACTTCCCCTATCACCTCCGCTTAGAAAGCCGGGATCTAATCCTGTTGACATGAAATAAGCCTGCTCGCGAGCAGGTTCAAGCTTACGCACCTGTTGCTATGACAGCAAGTCCAGGATGAGCGTCGAAGAACCAAACAATCCAAGATCATGCCAAATCGCCAACAATCAAATCCAGCTAAGTGAGTTAGCGACGTACGAAGAACGGGCCCCAGCTGTCACTTGCAGGAGCCATAGCAGGGAGGTGGTGACAATAATTAACTGGCTGTGTGAACACTTGTTAGTTTGCACACAGTTTACATGCAACCTAAGCAAACAGCATCTCACACCAACAGTGTTAGCCAAGGTAATATGAGAAAGACCACACGCGATGGAAGACCATGGAATCTTCAACCTCCAGCAAATTAACGGTAGCCATTGTTAAATGGATAGCCACAACATGCAGGCCGATTTACACATATGAGGATGAAGGTCTCTGCAACATGAGATCGCAGATCGCATCCAACAACCTAACTTATGAGCTGCCCTCCAGAACCGCAGTCATACACGAGCTGAATGGAGCAGAGAGGGAAAAACATGATGAGGTGATAGAGATCACAGTGATGGTCGCAGTTACTGGTGACCACTGGACATCACTAGAGAATGACAGCTACCTCTGGTTTACTGCCCGTTATATCATTAAACAGTTTAAACAGCATTCACATGCTTTGACCATCTTGAAACACAGGAGAGACATCATTCCGGGCATTTTATGGATGTAGCGACGCAGTGGAACATAAAAAATAAATAAAGTGGAAAATAAAGAAAGAACACTCCCTACACTTAAACATCTTTCAGTGGGTTAAAGTTTCAATAAATTAGGAAATAAGAGGAATTTATGATTAATCACAATGACATTTTTTAATGTCTTTACAGGCCTGCTTTGTCTTCATCAGGTAACTCTCACCCTGTAACCAAGAAGGTCCATACTGTATATAAAGTCCACCTAATTACACAAAACGAGCTCTGCTATCAATTACATCAGCACTTTTCAAACTATTTCGAATATTTACAAAATAAAAAACTGAAGCATCATTTCAGCATCAGTTTATATGGATGCAGCCCAACATGTCAATACAGAGAAAAAATATAACATAGAAATAGTTTTTTCACATTCTGACACAAATACAGCCTGTTTGTGAGCCAGCTGTCCCAGCAGTGAGGAGGAAACAGCATGATATGTTGAGGACAGCTACAGTTCACTGACTCTGTGTGTTTGCATATCTGTCCTGCCTCTCTGCTCCCAGCCGTTAAGAGGCCAGTGTTGATCAGTGGCTGTCCAGGCCTTTCAGAGCCACTGACACGCCGGCAGCACAATGATGATGTCACTGATTCTACTGCTGGCCACCCTGGGGCTCCTTGTTCAGGGTGAGACTCTCTTCTGAAAACTTTGCTTCAGGATGCAACCAGGTTCACCACAATGATGTTCTGCTGTGATGGAGAAACACTGAAACAAGCAGCATTTACCTTCTTCCATCTGTTCTCCATGTTAAAGAAATGAGACTCTTCTGTTTGGATGCTGATCATCTTTCTCCAAGCTGGATTTGTCTCAATAACCCTTCTCCTCTTTTTCATCTTTTCCAGGTTCATCAGGACAAATCATCCTGACTCAGTCTCCTGGATCTCAGTCTGTTGTTCCAGGACAGGCTGTCTCTCTCAGATGTAAAACCAGTTCAAGTGTTGGTAACGACCTCCACTGGTACCTTCAGAAACCTGGAGAAGCTCCTAAACTCCTGATTTATTTAGCTACAAACCGTCAGTCTGGAGTTCCAGCTCGTTTTACTGGAAGTGGATCTGGGACTGACTTCACTCTGACCATCAGTGGAGTTCAGGCTGAAGATTCAGGAGTTTACTACTGTCAGCAGAGTTACAGCTGGCCACTCACACAGTGATACAACGTCGTACAAAAACCTCCCTCAGCTGGAGAGGAACTCATCTGACTCAACAGCTGCACTGAAACTAAAACAGGAGGTTTATAAAAAAAGTAAAAATCAATTCATTTTCAACATTGTAACAAAATATTTAGTATTTAATCCAAATAGTTTTAGTTTTAATATTCTTTTAAAACAGGGTGTCATTCATCAAACAGTCATTTAAATTACATCAATAACTTTAATATGTTTAATCTATGAACTAAAACAAACACTTTTTCCATATCTCACATTTTCTCATACAAACTTGATCAAACACATTGCTGATATAAAATACATTTAATGTCAACAACTAAATTTGTTCATGTTGACAATTAATAATAATGTCTATGACATATTTCAGTTATTCTGTGTGTTTTTTATTCCAAATCAAAAATGCATTTCATGATTGATTTCTAAAAGGGTTTATGGAGTAAGTAAATCAGTAACATTTGAATTCTTTCCTTTTCTCATCTTTAATTTTTCTTTGTGGTTCTTCAGCAGAATCAGTATGTAAATAGCTCCTGGTTAGAAAAGCAGATTACACTAATGTTGTGCTTTGTATTTCATGTAAAATATTTTATTCATATAATAATGTTCTTGCATTCACCTAAACAATAACAACATCAAAGTTATTAACATTAAGTCGGATTTTAAAATGTACCTGCCATGGGTTTGTTCCAAAGGTTTATTACAGCAGATGAATCTGTACTGACGACAGTGAAAATTATGGACTTGTTCTACCGTCACTGTTTTGTAGTAACCAAAAGGAGTTTCTTCTGAGTTTGTAAACTCTGAATATTCTGTAACTATATAAATATATTATGACGTTAAACTGTTGTTCTCTGGATGTAATACAGTCACTGACACCATGAAGAGAACATTTATTAAGACACTTTGATAATAAGAAACATGAAAACAGCTGATTGGATGAAAACGTCTTTATTATCTGGAAACAGTGAAATAATATTGAAACAGTGCAACAAGCTAGTAAATCTTGCTGTTGAAACATGTCAAATAAAAGAGAGAGACAGTTCCAGAGTGCAGAGTGAGAGCAGGAGCAGAGGAAAACCAGTAGCAGAGTCCCAGTGAGTCAGGTCAGGACTGGGAACACTGGTCTCTCCTCAGTGTCTCTGAGAGCGGAGTCTGGGAGCCCTGGGTGGCCTCACAGGTCACAGAGCCCACCTTCCTCCACTGGTCTGCAGAGAGCCTCAGGGTGCTGCTCCAGCTGTAGTGGCCGTCCTTCTGCAGCACCCCGGGGCTCCTGCTCTCCTCCCAGCTGCTGCTGCTGCTGCTGCTGCTGCTGCCGTCCACCTTCCAGGCCAGACTCCAGTCTGAGGGGAAGCCCTTGTTGGCCAGGCACATGAGCGTGGCCTTCCCCTGCTGCAGCTCCTCGCTGGAGGGGGGCAGCACCGTCAGGGTGGGACGGACATCACCTAGGAGAAGAACCAATCAGTTTAGAGGACGGGGACCACACAGCTGGTTTCTGCTCCACCAGTCACTCACTCACACATTGTTTCACTTCCTATAAGAAACCTCTCATGCAAATCAGCACAGAAAGAGTCCTCATATGAGCTGAAAGATATCAAACTGCACTGGAAATAAAACAATCAGGTTTTAAATTTGAAAATACAAAAAAATATATATTGTTAAAGTCTAAAACGGGGAAAATGAGATCCACAGTTAAAGGACATTATCAGGCCAAAATAACAGACGACCATAGGTAACCTGTTCCTCAGACAGATTTAAAAATACAAACAGCATCAGAGAACTGTCAACATTATTTCAAACTGAGGTTAAAAGACAATTTGAGCCATTTTAGAAGATCAGAGATTTGGAAACATTTTTATCTTCATTCACAGTATTCAGAATAATTTTAACTCAACTTCTAAACAGTTTAAAACTCAGAATTAAAGGCTGAATAATTTTAAAAGAGTACGAGTGTTGTTCTTTAATCTTTGCTGCAGTTCAAGCTGTTCACATTTCACAAATTAAATGGAACGTTTAAAGAGAAGTTCAGTAAAGCTGCTTTGAGTTCAGCTTCATGGTTAAACAGGAGAAACAAACAATAAGATTGAGTCTTTAAAGTGATTTAGATCAGTCCAGAGGAAATTTATATCTACTACAAAAGTTCAGACAGAAATTCAAACCTTCGCTGATGATACGATATATTTAATATTTGTGCAGAAACTTACTTCCAACATCCAGTCTGGTTCCTCCACCAAAAGTCCACCACAGTGACACAAACTGATTGAGTCGTCGTACAAAAACCTCTCACTGTAGAGAGACACGGCTCTCTGACTTTGAACACAACAAACTCAACAAAAACACTTCCTGTTTTTAAAAGAATGAAGTATTTCATGTTATATTTATCAAACAGTGACACAGTTGTTGAGAATTAATCCCATTTTTACGTATATATTGTTCCATTGGTCTGAAAGTCAAATTGATCCCTCTAGAATGAAATGAAAGCAGACAGAAGATGTTGTAAAGAAAATCTTTCTGCAGTCATCAAAGCAAATCTCCATAAAATGATCAGTGACACATTCCTAATCAATCCTCTGGTAAACGTATTGATCCATTGAGAAGCAGCATCATCAGAGTAATCCAAGTCCCTGTTGGAGTCAGTCAGAGCATTTCCATAGAGAGCCACTTTGCATCAGCAGCACCATGCTCCAGTGCTCTGGGAGAGTTTATAGTCCTGAGAGTTGAACACTGGATGACTGACAGCTGTCCTTCATGACAACAGAAGCCACAGAAATCCTCCTCATCAAAAACATGACTTTGGTCTCCGTCCTCATCTGGACTCTCCTCTGCTTCACTCAGGGTGAGGAAAATCATTTTTCTGTGATGTGAAAATCATTTGGAGTGTAGCTGAGTTTCACCTCACCATCTCATGTCCAGTGTTTCTTCTCTCTCCTCAGGGTCTGTGGGACAAAATGCTGTCGTGACTCAGCCAGAAGCCAAATCAGTGCAGCTGGGTCAGACTGTCTCTATTGACTGTAAGGCCAGTCCAAAGGTTGCTCACTACTCTGGTTCACAATACTACCTGGCCTGGTACCATCAGAAAACTGGAGAAGCTCCTAAACTTCTGATCTACAGAACATCAGACAGATTTTCTGGAATCTCCTCCAGATTCAGTGGAAGTGGAGCAGGGAATGGAGTTGACTTCACTCTGACCATCAGTGGAGTTCAGGCTGAAGATGCAGCAGTTTACTACTGTCAGAGTTATCATTGGATCAACAGTCAGAATGTGTTCACACAGTGAAAAAGCGTCGTACAAAAACCTTCCTCAGTCAGACTGAACAGAAACTGAACTGACTGCTGCAGCTGGAAGCTACTGCAGAGACTGATACAGTTCACTGAGGACACACACACACACACACACACTTTTCCTTCAGTATATTAATTAATTCATTTTAAATTCACTTGTATCAAACACTGTCCACTCAGCAAATATTCATTTCCAAACACTTGCTTAGCCTGGTTCCCCTGTTCTCCTGCAAACATCCCTCTGACCTCCATCTGACACAGTTTACACAACATGAAGGTAGAAGTACATTACAAATTCACAGAGTTGAAAACATAAAATATATGAACACATACTCATTAATGTGGCCGACCATACGTCCAAAAAACAGCTCCCTTTACTATCTTCTACCCCGACACTTTATACAGACAGACGCTTCAGACACTGGTCCACAAACCTCTGACAGTTTGTCTAATATTATAAAACTAAAGGAAAATAATAACTCGTCTTATAGCGTTAAAGGTTTTTGAAGCACGATTTGAGCGATCTTAGGAAGAACTATATGAGAATATTTTAGAATAGACTTTAAAGTTTTATTGATGACCTTTAAAGCTCTTCATGGCCTCTCTCACTGTTATATCCCTGACCTTTTAGTCCCAAACTCACCTGCAGATGTCTTTAGATCCTCGGGCAGAGGTCTTTTGTCTGTTCTAGAGTCTCGACTGAAAACTGAAGGGGACAGTTTGGAGGCTCCAAACCGAGGCTCTGGAACAGCCTGCCCGAGGAAATCAGGGCGGCTGAGTCAGAGAACTCTTTTCTTAAAAAAGACTTATGTGACACACAGGAATGTGTGGTCACATTATGTGATTTTATTTTGAGATCTCTGTAATTGCCAGGTGTTTATTGTTAGAGCAGAGCCTAATTTAGTTAGTTTGATGTACATTTATGTCAGGAGCAAATACCCATTTTTGCCACACGGGGGCACCACCTCCGTAGCGAGACAGCTTGGTGTGGCTTGCAGCCGACCCTCGTCTTCAGTACGACAGAAGCGAGGAAGAGAAGCACACGACCTGTTGCCTGTCTCATAATTTTCCTGTTATCCACAGAAAATCATAACCTGTAAACAGACCTCACGTCCGGGGCCTGTTACAGATTCTTGGGGGCTCGTCCGGGATCGGCTCTTCAGGCTGGCGAGGAGCTGATCCTAAAACCTACATGAACCTGAACTGGGAACCTGAGCTGGTGGTGCAAGGTCTGGTCCCTGTAGCTGGGAGTGAGCAGTGGCGGTGATTCAAGGGAGCTGCGGACCATTGAGAGCCGGAGGAGTAGCTGAGACTAGAGCTGAGTGACGTGTAAAGGACTGGAGAAGGCCTCACCATGACAGACAGAGAGAGGAAGAGCCTGGTGTGGGACATCAGGAAGAGCCTGCTTTCCCTGTCGCCTAATGAACTTCTCCAGGTTGCAGAAAATGTTGGCCCAGTCCCAGGCAAAGATCCAGCAGAGCTTTCGAGTGGAGACGCAGAGGGCTGCTTTGAATACATCCACGCATTCATGTACAGTAAGGACCTTTTAGACTCTGAAGACATGGGTATGGGTGAACTGCTTGCCCTGAAAGATGTTGTTGATGAGATGAGTACAGCCACGTGGTGAGGTTATGCTATCTGTTGAGTCAGAAGTAAATGCAGAGCCAATGAAAATACACGTAACCTCTCCTTTTGTTGAACTAGCCCATACAGTCACAGCTAATGCACCATCCACTGGTGCAGTGAGTGTAGTCACTGCTGCTCCAGCTGACACCCAACTAGCCAGTAACACAGCCAGTGCTACTACTTTTAGCAAAGCTAATGTTTTACCAGATAATGTTCAGCAAATGCTCTTAGACTATGAGGCTCTGAGTAAAAAGCTCCTACAATTCACGAACCTGCCCACACCACAGGTCACAACCCAAACTATAGTTGCACAACCTGCATTTACACATCCTCTTCCACTGAACAGTATCCCACCCCACCATAGCACACAACCAGAAGAAGCCACACACCACACTCCAGAACGGGCAGTGTCCCTCAGAGATCTCTCTTACATTCAACGCCGTGAGTTTAAAGTTCAGGGAGGCCAGATTGGGGACCACTCATCTGACATTAGTTACAACAGCGTGTGTAGGCAGATCGAAGAGGCAGTCAAAGACAACTTCACTGACTCTGAAATAGTAAGAGGTGTGCTAAGAATCATAAAACCTGGGGATTTCAAGGATATGTTGATCAATAAGGAAGATATGACTGTAGTTGAGCTCAAGGGATTCCTGCAGTCGCACTTAGGGGAGAGAAATAGTACAGAACTATTCCAAGAGCTGATGTGCGCAAAGCAAAATGAGCACGAGACTCCTCAACAATTCCTTTATCGTGTTATTGGACTAAAGCAGAGAATCCTTTTCTCATCAAGGCAGTCCGAAGCGGGAATGAAATATAGCCCAGAAACAGTCCAGGGTGTCTTCCTGCACACAGTTTATCAAGGACTAGGACACAAACACAACGACATTCGCAGGGAGCTGAAACCCTTACTTTCAGACCAAACAGTCGCAGATGAGATAATCCTAAAACAGGTCATGAAAATAACAAGCGATGAGAGTGAGCGACAGCGGAGGTTGGGCTCAACACATCGCCCAAGACACACAGCTGCACACAGTGCACAAATTGAGGAGAAAGTGTGAAGCAGCCAAATACAAAGAAAGAGACTGTCGAGACAGAAAACCAAAACAGACACTGTGCAGCAGCTCACTGAGAAAATTGATGCTCTAACCAAGCTAGTAGACTCGCTTGCAGAGACTGTGCGAAGAGACCACATGTTTGACCGTTCTCCTGCCAAACACCAAACAACTAGGAAAGAGAGCGCTATGGATGCGCCCAGTGTGTCGAAAATAGCGTGCAAAATTGTAAACACTGTTTCACCTCGCGGTGAGGAGGGCCACAGGGCTGTAGGCTGTCTAAAACATCCTCAGCGCCAGGGAAGCGTGAACCGGTTGCTGCAGGGGACAAACAGTAACGGAGCCCTTCGAAAGTCCCATCTACGCAGACACAGAAGCCGCCTTCAAAGACAGTTGGTCTTTTAGTGGACATAATGAGCAAAACACAACCACTGAAATGGCTAACGTCAACAAAATGTGTCATCGCAAGAAAACCCCTGTTGCACCCTCACATGACCCTCTGCCTTCCAGTAATGGACAAATCGCCAAGCTAATCGGCAGAAAGGCTTTAACGAAGTGCATTCTTAATGGTCTTGCAGTTAATGCTCTTGTGGACACCGTAGCCCAAGTCAGCATAATAGACAGGTCCTGGAAGGACAAGTACTTACCGATCTTGACATTCGGCCACTTTCTGAGCTCATAGAGCTCATGGAGGGTGAAAATCAACTCGAGGTGTATGCTGTGAATGGAGAGCTGATTCCCTTTGAGGGGTGGGTCATCATCACTGTAAACTTGCCAGGGAACGAAGACCCCACTTATCAGTCAATGCACCTTTCCTTGTGAGTCCTTTACCCTTGGAAATGCCACTGATAGGTTTTAATGTGATGGAGGTGGTGATCCAGGGAAAGCCAGAGAGACTAATCCCTACCTTGACCCAGCTGCTGGTTGGAGCCATGTCCATCCCTAATGACACAGCACAGACCATTGTACACTTTGTACAGACCAAAAACACTGTTGCATTACAGGGCCGCTTGAGAATAGGACATCAAGATAAAGTAATCCCTGCAGGTAGTGTAACCTGGGTGAAGTGTAGAGTGCCACCTCAGCTTGACTCATCTGACCCCCTAGTGTTATTTGAACCAGAGGAAAGTTGTGTGCAGCTGCAGCAGCTAGACATAGGTGATGGGTTGCTGGAAATTCAGAATGAGAGAACTCCCTATGTAGCTGTGCCCTGGGGAACCACACAAAGCATGACATCATCCTGCCGAGGAAATCTCTTATTGGCAGCGTTCAGCCAATCAAGAAAATTGTCGAGACCGACTCAGCAGATAAAGGGTTGTGATGGTCCAGGGTGTCACTACTTCCCCAGTTGATCCAAACTGTGCAACATTAAAGTGGCAACCACCAATCGATCTGAGTCACCTTAATGAGCAGCAACAAGAGGTTGCTAGAAAAATGCTTTACGAGGAGTCATCTGCTTTTGCAAGAGATGCTAATGATATTGGCTGCATCCAAAGCCTACAGATGACAATAAACACCAAAGATGACATTCCAGTGCAGAAAGCCTATTCATCTGTCCCAAAGCCACTGTTTGCAGAAGTGAAGGAATACATCCAGGAGCTTTTAGCAAAGGGGTGGATTGTTAAGTCGAAGTCCCCTTACGCGGCTCCTGTTGTGTGCGTCCGCAAAAAGGATGGGTCACTACGTCTATGTATTGACTATCGTTTACTGAACCAGAAAACCATCCCTGATCGGCATCCCCTCCCTCGGATCCAAGATCTGACCGACACCCTAGGGGGGACACTCTTGGTTCAGTATTCTTGACCAAGGGAAGGCGTATCACCAAGGTTTCATGGCGGAAGGCTCAAGACATCTGACAGCATTTGTAACTCCCTGGGGGCTGTATGAGTGGGTAAGAATACCTTTTGGCCTCTCCAACGCCCCTGCAGCTTTCCAGAGGAGTATGGAGGAGATGTTGACCTCACTCAGAGACGAATGCTGTATCCCCTATTTGGACGACATTCTTTGCTATTCAAAAACCTTCGAGGAGCATGTCAATGTGGTTCAGAAAGTCCTGAGAGCACTCCAAAAACATGGCGTGAAGTTACGACCCGAAAAATGTGAACTGTTTACATGAACAGGTGAGGTATGTAGGTCGTCTAGTATCCTCGGAAGGAGTGCACATTGACCCAAAGGGACCTTGAGGCGGTTCAGTCTCTCAAGGCAACAAGCCCTCAGACAGTTGGTGAGGTGAGAGCGACTGTTGGGCTTCCTCAGCTACTACGCCAGTTATATCCAGGATTTCTCCCGCATCGCTAAAACCAGTATATGAGCTCCTCAAAGTTAATCCTGGTGTGTCCAAGGTGCAGCCCCACCAAGGAAAGGGCAAGGTCAGCTCAGCTGTCCTCCAAGACCTCTGTTAAGTGGACTGTTGAGCATCAGGGAGTACTGGAGCACCTCATTGACAGACTCACTGATTCACCAGTTCTCAGCTTACCCGACTACACCTTACCATACCAACTCCACCACGGATGCCTCTGAACAGGGCCTTGGTGCTGTACTCTACCAACACCAAAATGGCAAGCTGAGAGTAATAGGCTATGGTTCCAGAACATTGACACAGGCAGAGAAGAACTACGCTTGCATAGCGGAAAACTGGAATTTTGGCTCTTAAGTGGGCAGTGTCGCGAAAAGTTTAGAGACTACCTATACTCGCCCCCACTTTACCATCTATACTGACAATAACCCATTAACTTATGTGATGAGCACCGCTAAGCTCAGCAGCTGTCGGGCATCGCTGGGTTGGAGAGTTGTCTGACTTCAGGTTTGAGATAAAGTACAGACCTGGAAAGGCCAACACAGGCGCTGACACGTTGTCCCGCATACCATTGGACATTGATAAGTATGTGGCAGAGTGCACTGAGAAGTTGTCACAGGAAGTTGTGCAAGCTACCTGGAATGGGACCAAAGTAGCTCAGGAACATGATGTAGCTTGGATTGCTGCGCTTGCTCTCACCACAAATGCCACTCAAGAACCCCTGCACCACTTCTGACTATCAGTAGAAGATTTGGCTGAAGCTCAAAGGGAAGATCAAGCAGTAGGAGAGATCATAAAGCTAAAGGAGACAAATGCAGTACTCCACGAGGCTGTAGGCGGCAAACAGTGAACAGGGGAGCAAGGAGACTTCTTCATGAATGGAGTAAATTGTACTTGAGTGATGGACTTCTGTACCGACGAACCAGTGACAGACAACAGGTAGTCCTCCCGCCATATACCGTCCCGTGGTATTCAAGTACCTTCCGCGATGATATGGAGACGCGTAGAGTGCGGAAAGAGTGCTGTCTCTGGCTAGGGAGAGATTTTACTGGCCATACATGAAAAGGGATGTTGAGGAGTATGTTGCGAGGAAATGCCCTTGTATACAACAAAAGAAACCAACTGGACATGTGCGTGCCCCAATGGGTACCATCACCTCAAACTCACCATTGGACCTGGTGTGCATCGATTACCTGCATCTTGAACCCAGCGGGGGATATGAATATATCCTGGTCATAGTGGATCATTTCCACGAGATTAGCACAAGCTTATCCCACCAAAACAAATCCGGCCGGACAGCAGCTGACCGCATTTTTGAAGAATTCATCCCACGCTTTGGTTATCCTGGCAGATTACATCACGACCAGGGTGCGTGAGTTTGAAAATGAGCTCTTCAGAACTCTAAGGGGAAAATCTGGGGTTGGACACTCAAGGGCGACACCATACCACCCTCAGGAAACCCCGCAGAGAGGTTTAATAGAACTCTTCTGCAGATGCTTAGGACACTCGCTGAGAAGGACAAGAAGCGGTGGAAAGACCATCTCCAACACACTGTACATGCTTACAATTGTACTCGACACGAGTCAACAGGGTTCTCACCCTACTTTCTCATGTATGGACACCACCCCGTCTCCCTGTCGATATGTTGTTTGGCTTGGTTGGTGAGAAAAACACAGTATCACACAAGAGCTATGCTGAAAAGTGGGCTGAAAAAGATGACTGAGGCATACCGGATAGCTAGTGAAAACAGCAAACTGTCAAGTGCCCGAGGCAAGACCTATTACGACAAGAAACTTAAGGGTGTAGTTTTGCATCCTGGGGATAGGGTCCTCGTAAGGAATCTTGGTGAGCGAGGGGGTCCCGGGAAACTTAGGTCGTACTGGGAAAGGACCATCTATATAGTCAAGGAGCAGGTAGCCGACAATCCTGTGTATGTAGTACATCCTGAGACAGGAGACAAACATAAGACCAGAGTTCTCCACCGCAACTTGCTACTACTAGTTAATGACCTACCCGTCGAAGCCCCGCCACGTAGACTTGAGCACACCCCAAAGAGGCAAACCAGATCAAATCAAACCCGATCAAGAGGCATGAGAAAACACAGGAGTGACACAAGTGGCTCTGATTCCGATGAGAGCATCACGGGATATTGGTTGAGAGTTCCTGTGAAAGAAAGAGGACATGGAAGAGAGAATACCTACCACCACTTACCTGCTGTGACCCAAATTGATCATGTCCCTGGAGAAGCAAACATACATGTCAAAGTTCCTGTTAGACATGAGAGATATGTTAGTGTACCGGCCAGTGAGAATAACAGTAAGAGAGATGATCAGTCTGTGACCCAGTTGCTATCTGATGCAGTACCACCTGAGATAGACAGTGAAGATGATGAACATTTATCCTCTAGTGAGGAAGAGAGATCTTTGCCAGCTCGGTAGCAAGCACATCCAGTGAGGTTAGAAGGTCAGCTAGGGAAGAAAGCCACGGCAGATGTTTACATACCAAACACTGGGTGAACCATCACTGCAACCTCACCCTACTGTCAGTGCAGTAGGCACCCTAGCCTCACCCTACATACCTACATGGACACCACCTTACCCACCATACAGTGGTTTTACACCTTACATCCCCTATCCTCACATGCCCTACACATACGCCCCACCATTGTTGTATTGAGAATGTATAGAGTGTTACACAAGGGTTTCAATGTCAGGAGACATTTCTTTTTTTGCCAGGGAGTGTGTGACACACAGGAATGTGTGGTCACATTATGTGATTTTATTTTGAGATCTCTGTAATTGCCAGGTGTTTATTGTTAGAGCAGAGCCTAATTTAGTTAGTTTGATGTACATTTATGTCAGGAGCAAATACCCATTTTTGCCACACGGGGGCACCACCTCCGTAGCGAGACAGCTTGGTGTGGCTTGCAGCCGACCCTCGTCTTCAGTACGACAGAAGCGAGGAAGAGAAGCACACGACCTGTTGCCTGTCTCATAATTTTCCTGTTATCCACAGAAAATCATAACCTGTAAACAGACCTCACGTCCGGGGCCTGTTACACTTATATAGAAGAGCAAATTCCTGATACAGAGAAGCCCATTTAATGAGGCCGTCCATACAGAAGCTAATTCAATTCTCTGAAGTTATTTACAGAAGCCCAACAATTCCCACCAAGAGCAAGCACTAGGAGACACAGGCAAGGAAAAACTTCCTTTTAAGAGGCAGAAACCTCGAGCAGGACAATGGCTCAGGGTGGGCGGCCATCTGCCTCGACCGGTTGGGGGTGAGGGGGAGAGAGAGAGAGAGAGAGAGAGAGGGCAAGAGAGAGAGAGCAGAGGGAGGCAACCTACACAGTATACACATAGAGGTACAGACAATAAAGGTGATGTTGCTATAGACTGAATGAAAACTGGTACAGATATTTATAGTAATGTTAATGGTAATAATAACAGTAATAATAGCAATAGGACTAGTAATAGCAATTGCAACTGTAGCAGAGGGCGTCGAGCAGGAACAAGGGGGCAGCAGGAGACTCCCAACCACAGATCCAGACTCCACAGCTCCAGAGCCAGCAACACCCGCAGGAAGCGACAGGAGGAGGAAGCACACGACCACGGGAAAGGGAGAAAAAATTGAGTTAGTAACATGCATTAATGGGATGAGGTTGCACTCCAAGAGAGAAGAGGAGAGAGGAGCTCAGTGCATCATGGGAAATCCCCCGGCAGTCTAGCCTATAGCAGCATAATTAAGGGATGGTTCAGGACTCACCTGAGCCAGCCCTAACTATAAGCTTTATCAAAAGGAAAGTCTTAAGCCTACTCTTAAATGTAGAGACGGAGTCTGCCTCCAGAACCCAAACTGGAACCTGGTTCCACAGGAGAGGAGCCTGATAGCTGAACGCTCTGGCTCCCATTCTACTTTTGGAGACTCTAGGAACTACAAGTAACCCTGCATTCTGGGGCGCTAGTGCTCTGGTGGGGTAGTAAGGTACTATGAGCTCTTTAGGATAAGATGGTGCCTGACCATTAAGAGCTTTGTATGTTAGAAGAAGGATTTTAAATTCTATTCTGGATTTTACAGGAAGCCAATGCAGAGAAGCTAAGACAGGAGAGATATGATCACTTTTACTGGTTCCTGTCAGAACACGTGCTGCAGCATTCTGGATCAGCTGAAGAGTCTTAATGGACTTTTTCGAAGAGCCTGATAATAAGGAATTGCAGTAATCCAGTCTAGAAGTAACAAATCCATGGACTAGTTTTTCTGCATAATTTTTAGACAGGATGTTCCTGATTTTTGCAATATTACATAGGTGAAAAAGATGCCCTTGAAATTTGCTTAATGTGAGAGTTGAGCGACATGTCCTGGTCAAAGATAACTCCAAGATTTCTCACAGTGGTGCTGGAGGCCAGGCGATGCCATCCAGGAAACTATATCTTTAGATAATGCGTCCGCGGAGGTGCTTAGGGCCTAGAACAATAACGTCAGTTTTATCTGAGTTTAACATTAGAAAATTGCAGGTCATCCAGGTTTTAACATCCTGAAGACACATTTGAAGCTTAGCTAACTGATGAGTTTCATCTGGCTTGATCGATAGATATAACTGAGTATCATCTGCATAACAATGAAAGTTTATGGAGTGTTTCCTGATAATATTGCCTAAAGGAAGCATAGATAAAGTGAAGAGGATTGGTCCGAGCACAGATCCTTGTGGAACTCCATGACTAACTTTGGTATGCATGGAGGACTCATCGTTAACATGTACAAATTGAAATCGATCTGATAAATAGGACTTAAACCAGCTTAGAGCGGTTCCTTTAATGCCAATGAAATCTTCCTTTCTCTGTAATAGGATCTGATGGTCAATGGTATCAAATGCAGCACTAAGATCTAGTAAAACCAATACAGAGACAAGTCCTTTGTCTGATGCAGTTAGGAGGTCATTAGTAATTTTCACCAGTGCTGTCTCTGTGCTATGGTGGGCTCTAAATCCTGACTGAAAATCCTCAAATAAACTATTGCTATGTAGAAAGTCACACAGCTGTTTGGCGACTGCTTTCTCCAGGACCTTAGAGAGAAATGGAAGGTTAGATATAGGTCTATAGTTGGCTAAAACGTCTGGATCCAGGTTGGGCTTTTTCAGAAGAGGTTTAATTACAGCTACTTTAAAGTACTGTGGCACGTAGCCTGTTGATAAAGACAAATTGATCACATCCAGCAGAGAAGTGCCAACCAAGGGCAAAACTTCTTTAAGCAGCCTAGTCGGGATGGGGTCTAAGAGGCAGGTAGATGGTTTAGATGAAGAAATTATTGAAGTTAGTTGATAAAGATTGAGGGAAGCAAAGCAGTCTAAACATATAATTGGTTTTACAGCTGTTTCTAAAGTTCCTGAGTATAGAGTTAAGTCGGTGCCAGTTGAGGGCAGGTCTTGGTGGATTTTGTTTGTAATAGCTAGGATTTTTTCATTAAAGAAGCTCATGAAGTCGTAACTACTGAGAGCTATGGGAATACTTTGCTCAATAGAGCTGTGCCTTTCTGTCAGCCTGGCTACAGTGCTGAAAAGAAACCTGGGGTTGTTCCTATTTTCCTCTATTAATGGCGAGTAGATGCAGCTGCTTTGGCATTACGGAGGGCCTTCCTAAGTTTTAAGACTATCTTGCCAAATTAAACGAGAATTTTCCAGTTTGGTGGAACGCCAATTCCTCTCGAGTTTCTGTGATATTTGCTTTAATTTGCGAGTTTCAGTATTATACCATGGAGCTAACCGGTTTTCCAGGCAGGTTTAAGTAAGACAGAATAAATCAATTTCATAATCTGATATTAGTTCATTTACTAGTACACCTTTAGAAAAGAGAGATCTGATGTTTAAGAGTCCACATTTTACTCTCCTATTCGTTTGCACTATCCTGTGGTTTTAATTTTTATGAGGTTTTTATGCACAGCTCCTCTTCTGTTTACCTTTGATTTAAATAATTTCAATGGTCACCGACACCGTCACTATTGGGTGACTATGTAACTCCTGGAACGGAGGAGCAGAGAAGTGTGTTAAACTGCGACTCTGCGTAGGGTTTTGGGTGGGTAACTGCTGAATTAGAAGGGCAGAGAAGTGTGTTAGACTGCGACTCTGCCTCCTGGTCTCAACTCTGGGTTGTCATGGATTTGGTCCGCTAATAAAGTTGGCCAGATTTCTAGAAATGAGAGCTGTTCCTTCCCAAGAGGGATGGATGCCGTCTCTCTGAATCAGACCAGGTCTGATCTACAAATGATCTACAAAGCCCACATCGTTGGCTGGACACCACCTCGATAACCAGCGGCGGAATGACGACATGCGGCTATACATGTCATCACTGGTCAGATTGGGCAGGGGTCCAGAAAACTACGGTGTCCGACATTGTTTTTCGCGTATGAACACACCGACTCAACATTAATCTTAGTGACCTGCGATTGGCGTAACCGGAGTCATTACCGCCGGCGTGAATAACAATCTTACTGTATTACGTTTATCCTTAGCCAGCAGTTTCAAATAGGACTTCGATGTCAGCCCGCTCTGGCCCCAGGGATGCATTTGACTATGGTGCGCTGGTTTCAGCTAACTTCACGTTTAGCAAAATGGAGCTGCCAATTATCAGAGTTGGTTTCTCAGCGGGTGTGTCGCTGAGTGGGGAAAATCTATTAGAAGCGGGAAGCGAATGATGGTGTCCTGAGGGCTTTGAATGCTACGACTATTCCTCCTTCGGACAGTCACCCAGCCACCCTTTCCTGGCTGCTCAGGAAATGCCGAGGAGCGGCTACCAGAGAGCTAACTCAGGCGGTCCGCACCGACTACCGAGGGACTGGCTAGCTACAGTAGGCTTATCTACCAAGGTGCGGCGCCGGACTCCTAACTCACTGAGCCTCGCCTCCATGTCTAAAAATAAATTACACTTGTTACCGCGTACCATTACACGCTAAAGGAGGCAGAGGAGTAACTGAACATCTGACACACTGAGCAGGAGAAAGCAGGAGAGAGAGAGAAGGAGAAGCCATCGTTAGCTGCTACGCTAAAGTTGCTAGCGGCTAAGCTAAAGAATGCGGTGGCGTTGGCTACCAAAACTTTTGAAAACAACTATGAGATCGAACAGCAGTCACTACAGACGGAAAGAACTGTGAGTGCTTAGGTAAACTTACTGTAAGAATAAGTGTTTAGCGGACAATTGGCCGCTGTAATGATAATCTAACAATTTTATCTGGTATTTAGCGAGAGCAGCAAACAGGCAACCAACACACAAGCACCGGAAACGGAAATGAGTCAACACGCTTACCGCAGTATGTCAGCACGGCCGCCTCACAGTCTAATTAGACTAGTTTGAATTAACAGTTAGTTAAATACCCCATTAATCCATATGTTTTCAATGGTATCAAAGTGCTAAGAAAAAGGACAACAAGTCGACTCAAATTTCCCATACGGGGGATTAATAAAGTCACATCTTCTCTTATGTCTTGTACTGTGCCTAGCCGAAGTCACTGCAGTTTTATATTAAAATCATTTACATATTTTACGTGCATTGATTATAATTAACCTGTGTTATGCAAATTTAAAATACACCCTCCTTGTGAAGGGAGGAGTTGTGACCAGCTGTGGGCTCAACAGGTAAGACTGTTCAGGCAATCGTTCAGAGCTGCTTGTGCAAATGTTTAACTCGTGAATGACACGTGAACCGTAAGTCATGGATAAACTTCTGGATCTTGAGTCCGAGGGACAAAACTGACTGATTGAACGTGCACACTCTGAGTTAATGTGCTTGAAACCACTGGTCATCAAGCACATATTGTAGCTTAGACTGCCTTCACACAGTTTGCTGTCATGACAGAAAATAATGATTTAAGGAACCTTTTTTAAACATCATTTAGACATATTGGCAGGTAGCAACATGTAGGCTACAGTTCTTGCAGGACTTCAAATATTTTTTTGTTACAATTAGAAAAAACCCTAAAAATTTCACTAGGCTTTGTCACTAGCCCTGGGTGTGCAGTGGCCCACCTCTCTTATGCCTTTCAGAATGGGCGTCATCACACCCTGATTTACTAAAAGGAGAATCACCAAGCTGCTCTCAGTCATTGTTGAGGAGTCAGTCCCCACAGCCAACAGGTGCAACAGGTGATCTGAATGATCCTTTAATCAACCCAGAGGAACGCTGACGTTCAGCCAAAGTTTATGGGAAGAAGGGAAATTAAATGGCAACAAATACATAAGAAGGGACTGCAGCCTTCCTGATCACCTGGGGATTCTCAGTTACATCTGTTTAGACTTGCTAACCTGTCAGGAAGCTTTTTCATCTTCACTTTGATCTATTAATGACTGAACTGTTCCTGTGTGTCCTGATTGTCTAAGTTTGAATCCTCCTCCCTCTGCTGTATGAATTCAACCCAAAGACAGTTTGAGGTCAATTTGAAACCTTTAGAAAAAAATAAAAAACATTTTTTAAACAACCAGAGTGAAACTAACAGAGGCTTAGATTTGAAAATAGAAATCAAAAATAAAATCAAAATGTTTTATTTTGTATTATTTTTAGTGTAGTATGAGTATGTGTTTTCTGTATTGTATTTATTTATCTAATTCAGTTAACAAACAATCACAATAAGACCGATGTGGTTTGAGAGTGAAACATTTATTATTAACCCCTTGACGCTGATTGTCGTGGAAGTGCATCATACCTCTTCCTTGTAGACTACAAGCCAAGAGAGCACATGGATTCCCCCCCAATGCCTGTTGATACGTACCTAGGAACCTTTTGCAGGCCCTGTTTTCTCGTTTATGTCTGTTGTCGCTAATTTGCATCATAACTGAATTTATATTATTTCTATGCTATACAAACACATTAACAATCTTCACTTAATTTAACATCAGCAGAGTCAGCTCCACTGATGTAGAGACACAAACTTTCCCTGGGCAGGCTGTTCCAGAGCCTTGAAGCCGGGCAGCCATGAGCGAGGTGTAATGAGAATTCCATGAGAACCATCTCCAAACACCGACATGTAACTAATCTCACTCATTGGGCGCCTCCAGTCTTTTGGGTATGTGGTCAATGGAAGGTAAATGTGTGTGATGCTTTATGATGTGTCCAGGGGGTCATGACTTTAAGTGGTTCACAACATTTACCTGGGCATGACTGTCTTATAATAGATCCAGATTGAGTGTCCCCTAGGAAACACTCAAAGACACCATGTTCCCATGATGAGATAGTGCTCCGACCCTGAGATTAGGTCAGAAGCTGCATGTGCTGAGACACTCAGGTCACTCAGATGATACTCTGATGTGTGTGTTTCCCAGTGAGTTCCTTCTGCAGAAGATTTGAAGAAAATTGACAGAAAGACAAGTGTTTGCCTGAGCTGTTTATTTGAACACCCTCATTCCCACCACAATTTTGGCGTTGTCGGCAGGATCACATGCATGAGAAGACTTTGACACTCTGAGCTGAAGGTAAAACTGTGCACGGCTGGAGTCTGGGACTCTGCACTTCATACCTCTCCTCCAATATACAAGTGAGATGTTGAGGCCCTGACGCCTGAGTGTCTTAGGCTCCCTTACTGCTATGATCCATAAAGAACCTGGTGGCTGGAAACACTCTCTTTCTGGTGAGTAGGCTATTCAAGTGTAACGATTCTTGCTACCAATCGGTGTGTGCTGAATGACGTGTCAGCAGGTTGGGCCTGGGTCTGCCGTGTGAATCAGCAGAACTTTGGGGTTAAAAGTACTGTAGTCAGGAAATCACTGTTGGACAGTTGATTTCTTTTAGGTCTGTCACCAACTTTCTGCAGAGTCAATAGCTACTGACCTCCAAACATTGTGTGGCCTTTGGATTAGCTCAAGAACAGTGCGTAGAAAGCTTCATGGAATGAATTTTCCCTGGCTGAGCAGCTGCATCCAAGCCTTACATCTCCAGTGCAATGCAAAGCGTCGGATGCAGCAGTGTAAAGCACGCCATTGGACACTAGAACAGTGCAGACCTGTTCTCTGGGGGGACGAATCACACTTCTGTCTGGTTATCAGATGGACGAGTCTGGGTTTGGTGATTGCAGGAGATCAGTACTTGCCTGACTGCATTTTACCGAGTGTAAAGTTTGGTGAAGGGGGGTTATGGTGTGGAGTTGTTTTTCAGGGGTTGGGCTTGGCCCCTTAGTTCCAGTGAAAGGACCTGTTAATGCTTCAGCATAGCAAGACAGTGTGGACAATGTCATGCTCCCAACTTTGTGGAAACATTAGCGCTGGCATCAAGAAAAAGGCTCCTGCTCACTGATTTAATGCTCTGAAATGTTTGGACATTATGTCTTCATGAGGTAATACTCAGCATGAGACCAAGACTGTCCATTTATAAACCACCTGCTTCAACAAAACACTCTTTCCAATTAATTACATAACTTAATTAACTACATCAAATTGTTTAAAATATAACATATATAAATACACAAAATAAAAACTTGAGGTATCACTTCATATCAGTTTATATGGATGCAGCCCAACACGTCACACAGAGAATAAACATAACATGAAAATAGTTTTTTCATGTTCTGACACAAATATAGCCTGTTTGTGAAGCAGCTGTCCCAGCAGTGAGGAGGAAACAGCATGATATGTTGAGGACAGCTACAGTTCACTGACTCTGTGTGTTTGCATATCTGTCCTGCCTCTCTGCTCCCAGCCGTTAAGAGGCCAGTGTTGATCAGTGGCTGTCCAGGCCTTTCAGAGCCACTGACACGCCGGCAGCACAATGATGATGTCACTGATTCTACTGCTGGCCACCCTGGGGCTCCTTGTTCAGGGTGAGACTCTCTTCTGAAAACTTTGCTTCAGGATGCAACCAGGTTCACCACAATGATGTTCTGCTGTGATGGAGAAACACTGAAACAAGCAGCATTTACCTTCTTCCATCTGTTCTCCATGTTAAAGAAATGAGACTCTTCTGTTTGGATGCTGATCATCTTTCTCCAAGCTGGATTTGTCTCAATAACCCTTCTCCTCTTTTTCATCTTTTCCAGGTTCATCAGGACAAATCGTCCTGACTCAGTCTCCTGGATCTCAGTCTGTTGTTCCAGGACAGGCTGTCTCTCTCAGATGTAAAACCAGTGCAAGTGTTGGTAGCTACCTACAGTGGTACCTTCAGAAACCTGGAGAAGCTCCTAAACTCCTGATTTATGCAGCTTCAACCCGTCAGTCTGGAGTTCCAGCTCGTTTTAGTGGAAGTGGATACGGGACTGACTTCACTCTGACCATCAGTGGAGTTCAGGCTGAAGATTCAGGAGTTTACTACTGTCAGAGTGCACACTGGATCAACAGTCAGTATGTGTTCACACAGTGAAAAAGCGTCGTACAAAAACCTCCCTCAGTCAGACTGAACAGAAACTGAACTGACTGCTGCAGCTGGAAGCTACTGCAGAGACTGATACAGTTCACTGAGGACACACACACACACACACACACACACACACACACACACACACACACACACACACACACACACACACACAGACATATGTCAGAGGTCATATACCTGAAAAAAAGGGGTAAAGTGCCTTGCTCAGGGAGACATTGGTGGTTATAGATATATATCACAGTGGGGTATTGAACCTGGGTCTCTCATACCAAAGGCATGTGTGTTAACCACTATTTCATCACCACCCATGTTCAAACACTTTGCTCATGAGATGTGATTTGAAAACGGTTTTTGAGATATCTTGAAACTATATAAAAAGTTTTAGCATCAAATCTGCAGTCTTTAAGCCAAAGTACAATCCAGACACGTCACTAATGAGCAAATATAGGCCCATATCAAATCTCCCATTTTTAAGTAAAATCATTGAAAAGCTTTCTTGGCACTAAATAACTGTTTTCATGTCTTCCAGTCAGGTTTTCGGCCACAGCACTGAGACGGCTCTTGTTAAGGTCTGCAATTCCAAGTTCAAGTTCAAGACCTTTATTTGTCCCCGAGGGGCAATTGGTTTTGCTGCAGTAGCAAAGAAATTGACATACAGTAGGCCTACATAACAACAAAGACAACAACATTGATTAAAAATAAAATTACAGGTTTAGATAAATGAGTACCACAACATTTAAAGTTTTTTAAGTTCAAGTGAGCTTTATGACATGTGCGTCGCTTTAAATGTTGCCGCTGCAAGGAATTGTGGGACTGCATTTTCTCCTTTCCTTTCGTAAAGGATGGCCTGGTGTACCCTATGCTAAAGGAGATATGAAAGGAAGCACTGAGGCTCCTTTCCTTAGCTTTTAGAGAATTTGAACAGCTCTTATCACTGAAATACCTCTGGGTCATTTTACTCAGTGAGGAACCTTCCTAAGCAAAAAAGACTTTTTGAATGTAGCTGGGGGCAAACAGAGAGAAAACAGAGAGACAGGCAGGCAGGGGGATAACTGGGGGGGAACAGACAGAACACAGGTTACTGAACACTAAACACAGGCCATTTCAAAATAAGATGTCACAGGTCAGAATAATATAAATAAATTAAACCAGACTACAACCAACAGGGAAAACAGACTGAAGCTGAGACAGAACTCAGAGCAGACAAGGCCAAAATAAAGCAAAACACAGAACTAGGAACTAAGACATGGAACCAAAACACAGACTAAATACCAGATACTGAACTGAACAATAAATAAACTCACAGAGAACTAAACTCAGAACAGAGGACAGGACTAAACTGCAGATACAAAACCAACCAAACAAGAATCAAAATACAGAGAAACTCAGGACAGGGTTGTGACAGTCAGATGTTTTTATGTTAAATGTTCCCCTTTTAAGTAACTAGGAACTATAACTGTTGGATAAATGTAGTGGAGTAAAAAGCAGAATATTTCCCTCTGAGAAGGAAAATACAAGTACTTCAAAATTGAACTTCAGTGAAAAGAAAGCAAAATGAATATATATAAATATATAGCCAGGTTATTAAATTCAAACAGACTCCTAGCCCAGACGGTGTGTCACCATCCTGCCTGAAAATCTGCACAGACCAGCTGGCCCCCATCTTCACACAGATCTTCAACAGATCACTGGAGCTGTGTGAAGTTCCCTCCTGCTTCAAACGCTCCACAATCATCCCGGCCCCCCAAACAACTCTCCATCTCTGGACTAAATGACTACAGGCCTGTCGCCCTGACATCTGTAGTCATGAAGTCCTTTGAAAGACTGGTGTTGGCCCACCTGAAGGACATTACAGACCCCTTGTTGGACCCCCTGCAGTTTGCCTAAAGGGCTAACAGGTCAGTGGATAATGCAGCCAACTTGGGTCTGCATTACATCCTGCAACACCTCGACTCTCCAGGGACATTTGCAAGGATCCTGGTCAAGGACATCTCGGCATTCAACACCATCATCCCGGACATTCTCAGCTCCAAACTCACCCAGCTCACTGTGCCAGCCTCCACCTGTCAGTGGATCACAGACTTCCTGACTGAACGGAGTCAGCAGGTGAGGAACATCACATCCAGCACCCAGACTATCAGCACTGGCGCCCCCCAGGGGTGTGTGCTCTCCCCCCTGCTCTCCTCCCTCTACACCAACAACTGCACCTCAGGAGACCCATCTATCAAACTCCTGAAGTTCGCTGACGACACAACGGTTATCGGCCTCAAACGGAACGGTGACGAGTCGGCCTACAGACAGGAGGTTGATCAGCTGGCTCTCTGGTGCTTTCAGAACAACCTGGAGCTTAACACACTTAAAACTGTGGAGATGAATGTGGACTTCTGGAGGAGCCCCCCCACTCTGTCCCCCATCACCATACTCCACAGCCCTGTGTCTACTGTGGAGTCCTTCAGGTTTCTGGGATCCCCTACATCCCAGGACCTGAGGTGGGAGAAGGTCCAGCAGAGGATGGACTTCCTGCTCCACCTCAGGAAGCTCAACCTGCCCAAGGAGCTGCTGATCCACTTCTACACAGCCATCATCCAGTCTGTCCTCTGCACCTCCATCGCTGTCTGGTTTGGATCTGCCACCCAAAAGGGCAGGAGCAGACTACAACGGACAGTCAGGACTGCAGGAAAGATCATCGGTGCCAACCTTCCCTCCATTCAGGACTTATATATTTCCAGAGTCAGGAAACATCACTGCAGATCCATCTCACCCCGGACACAACCTGTTCCAGCTCCTCCCCTCTGGTAGGCGCTACAGAGCTCTGTACGCCAAAACCAACAGACTCACGAACACTTTCTTCCCACAAGCCATCACTCTGATGAACAGCTGACTCTGACTCACAGTGTCAGGAACATTTCCTGTGCAATAACACAGTAACTCTGCCTCTAATCAGCCACCTGTTTACTGGCTAACATTTATTATTTATTTATTCAGCATTCTCTATTTCAGAGCCGTTCATACTGTCATACTGTAGATACTGTTTACCCAATCCACATTCCTCAAGTCATCACTCCTGCACAAAATACTTATTTATTCCTGCATTCTTTGCACTATTCTTCATTGCACTGTGTGCATGTGTGCATGTGTGCATGTATATGTAGCTGTATATCACATCCATCTCTGACATGTACATACTCCTGCATCCTTTGCACTCTGCTCACTGCACTATTTGTCAATTTGTCAATATTGTTTTTGTTCATAGTGTATATTTGTGTTGTCTACACTGAAGTCTGTCTGATTTTATTTTATTTTTATTGTTGTGATTTTTTTTTGTATGCGTAAGCACATCGCAAGCAATGTACAATCCTGAATCAAATTCCTCGTATGTGTGCACACACCTGGCAACCTGATTCTGATTCTGATTGAACCACTGAGGGGCAGTAAAGTAAAGTCAGAGCCAACAACCTGAAAGGTTCCCTCTGTTAGAACAGTGTCTCTGTTTTGTCAGTTTTAAAAAGACAAATGTTTCTATTGTCCACAGAAAAATGTTTTCACCTGACAAACCACACTTTTTATAGTGACAGTAGTGAAGTAAAGTCCTGACAAAGACATTAATTGTGATACAGATAAATGTATATAATATATGAATATAAAGATGTTTGTCCTCTGATGTCTGCAGATATTGAGACACATTTTGGACAAACAGGGACTGAGCCTGATTAAAACAACGTGAAGATGGACATCGTCCTGCTCAGTGCAGCAGAGGAGGCTGCTTGTTCTGTTGGTCTTCCTCTGATTGGATGAAACTGGACTTGAAACTGGTTTCACTTCCCTCTCTGAGCTCAGTAACCATGGCAACAGACAGATATCACTGATGAACCATGGCAACAGGCAGGTTTCAGTACTAAAGAAGTTTCATGTTTCACTGTAATGTAAATTCTGATCACAAAAACCATCCAACTGTGGTTAACTGTGAACAGGAGAATCAGTCAGAACAGGTCAGCTGATAGAAAAGTTAGTTAGTTCTAACTTCTATTGTTAGTTTGTGTTAATCTGCATGAGGATGTTTTAAACAGGCAGCTGTCCCAGCAGTGAGAAGGAAACAGCATGATATGTTGAGGACAGCTACAGTTCACTGACTCTGTGTGTTTGCATATCTGTCCTGCCTCTCTGCTCCCAGCCGTTAAGAGGCCAGTGTTGATCAGTGGCTGTCCAGGCCTTTCAGAGCCACTGACACGCCGGCAGCACAATGATGATGTCACTGATTCTACTGCTGGCCACCCTGGGGCTCCTTGTTCAGGGTGAGACTCTCTTCTGAAAACTTTGCTTCAGGATGCAACCAGGTTCACCACAATGATGTTCTGCTGTGATGGAGAAACACTGAAACAAGCAGCATTTACCTTCTTCCATCTGTTCTCCATGTTAAAGAAATGAGACTCTTCTGTTTGGATGCTGATCATCTTTCTCCAAGCTGGATTTGTCTCAATAACCCTTCTCCTCTTTTTCATCTTTTCCAGGTTCATCAGGACAAGTCATCCTGACTCAGTCTCCTGGATCTCAGTCTGTTGTTCCAGGACAGGCTGTCTCTCTCAGATGTAAATCCAGTAGTAGTACCAGCTACCTCAACTGGTACCTTCAGAAACCTGGAGAAGCTCCTAAACTCCTGATTTATTATGCTACAACCCGTCAGTCTGGAATTTCAGATCGTTTTAGTGGAAGCAGATCTGGGACTGACTACACTCTGACCATCAGTGGAGTTCAGGCTGAAGATTCAGGAGTTTACTACTGTCAGTACGGTTACAGCACACCGTTCACACAGTGAAAAAGCGTCGTACAAAAACCTCCCTCAGCTGGAGAGGAACTGATCTGACTCGACAGCTGAAGTGAAACTAAAACAACAGAAGTTTATAAAGAAGAAGAAGAATATAATTTGAACATTTCAACACTAAATATATTAAATGAAACATGAAATGAAAGTATTTATATTTCAAATACTTTTATAAAACAAAGAGTTTCAACCATTCCTCTGGCCATTAAAGCTAACCTCTGATGAATTATGATTTTAATTCTTTGATAAGTGAAATTCATGCAAGATCACACATTAACACTCAAATTGTAAATATTTATTTAGTTTATGTCTTATAATTTTGGAGAGAAACTCAAACATACAAATTGTTGATACAGTTTATAAAATTTAATTTCGTTCATTTTTTCAAATTACTAAGCATGTCTATTACATATATTTATAACTTAACTTGTGTTTAGGATTGATGAGTAAGTAAATTTGAATATTTTTCCTTTGGAAATTTTTTATTTGTCTTTTGTGGTTCTTTAGCAGAAACAGTATGTAAATAGTTTCTGGTTAGAATAGCAGTTTACACTGATTTTATTTCTCTCTATGCTGATGATATTGTACTTAAAATTTCTATTAAAATAATAATTATGTTATTTGGATATACCAGTATAACAATGTTATTACAAAGTCCTTTTTATAACCTAAATTCATTAGGATACTTTGAAGTGTTCCTGCCTTGGGTTTTGAGCCAATGGTTTATTAGAGAAAAACTCTAATAGAGCAGAACAGGTTGTACACTCCTGAAAGCATTGTTATTAATTCTCACCAATTGATGGCCTTTTACTTTTACCATCACTGTTTTGTACTAATTAGACAAAAATAATTTGAGTTTCAAATTATTCAGTTCTCTCAGTTTATATATGGCTATATACATAATATGACCAGCAATCGGTTATATATAACACATTCTCTATGAAATTGGCACGGAGGAACATTTGAGTCAGTCCAGTTTCTCTGGATGTAATAAATACAGTCACTGACACTATCACGAGAACATTTATTAAGACACTTTGATACTAAAAACAAACAAAAAAACAGCTGATTGGATGAAAACGTCTTTATTATCTGGAAACAGTGAAATAATATTGAAACAGTGCAACAAGCTAGTAAATCTTGCTGTTGAAACATGTCAAATAAAAGAGAGAGACAGTTCCAGAGTGCAGAGTGAGAGCAGGAGCAGAGGAAAACCAGTAGCAGAGTCCCAGTGAGTCAGGTCAGGACTGGGAACACTGGTCTCTCCTCAGTGTCTCTGAGAGCGGAGTCTGGGAGCCCTGGGTGGCCTCACAGGTCACAGAGCCCACCTTCCTCCACTGGTCTGCAGAGAGCCTCAGGGTGCTGCTCCAGCTGTAGTGGCCGTCCTTCTGCAGCACCCCGGGGCTCCTGCTCTCCTCCCAGCTGCTGCTGCCGTCCACCTTCCAGGCCAGACTCCAGTCTGAGGGGAAGCCCTTGTTGGCCAGGCACATGAGCGTGGCCTTCCCCTGCTGCAGCTCCTCGCTGGAGGGGGGCAGCACCGTCAGGGTGGGACGGACATCACCTAGGAGAACAACCAATCAGCTTAGAGGACAGGGACCACACAGCTGGTTTCTGCTCCAGCAGTCACTCACTCACACATTGTTTCACTTCCTTTAAGAAACCTCTCATGCATATCAGCACAGAAAGAGTCCTCATATGAGCTGAAAGATATCAAACTTTGATTTAAGATAAAATATAATAAATGTCCAAACTCTCAAAAAAGGCAAAAGCTAATGAGATCCCATTTTTACGTATATATTGTTCCATTGGTCTGAAAGTCAAATTGATCCCTCTAGAATGAAATGAAAGCAGACAGAAGATGTTGTAAAAGAAAATCTTTCTGCAGTCATCAAAGCAAATCTCCATAAAATGATCAGTGACACATTCCTAATCAATCCTCTGGTAAACGTATTGATCCATTGAGAAGCAGCATCATCAGAGTAATCCAAGTCCCTGTTGGAGTCAGTCAGAGCATTTCCATAGAGAGCCACTTTGCATCAGCAGCACCATGCTCCAGTGCTCTGGGAGAGTTTATAGTCCTGAGAGTTGAACACTGGATGACTGACAGCTGTCCTTCATGACAACAGAAGCCACAGAAATCCTCCTCATCAAAAACATGACTTTGGTCTCCGTCCTCATCTGGACTCTCCTCTGCTGCTGCTTCACAGGTAAAGTCCAGAGAATCAAACTCCTCTCCTCTATGAACATCCGTCCCTCTGAAATGAAGCCCACAAAACCATGACGCTGCTTTATGTGTTTGTCTCTGTATCCTCAGAGTCCAGAGGCCAGGTCACAGTGACTCAGCCTGGAGCAGTGAGCTCTGCTCTGGGAGCCTCCGTCTCTATCAGTTGTAGGACCAGTCCAAAGGTATTTTTCGGTTCTTGGAACGGAAAACACTATTTGCACTGGTACCAAATGAAAGCCAGCCAAGCTTCTAAACTACTAATAAGCTTCACCAGTGAAAGAGAATCAGGGATCCCAGGTCGTTTTACAGGCAGTGGATCAAACTCTGACTTCACTCTGACCATCAGTGGAGTTCAGGCTGAAGATGCAGCAGTTTACTACTGTCAGAGTGAACACAATATCAATAGTCAGCTTCTGTTCACACAGTGAAAAAGCGTCGTACAAAAACCTCCCTCAGTCAGACTGAACAGAAACTGAACTGACTGCTGCAGCTGGAAGCTACTGCAGAGACTGATACAGTTCACTGAGGACACACTGAACAAATTTCAAATTTAACAAACATTAATGTCAGCACTGACTAATGAAAACATTCTGTTTTAGTCTAAAACCATTTTTGCAGGTTCGGATAAAAACAGAAATTCTTCCTACACTAAGGTGACTCCTTCTGTGGTTCATTTACAAAATGCTAATTCTGAACAAAAAAAAAAATCTCCATATTTATATAAATATCTGTGAGGAAACATCACCATAATCAATCAGAGTTTGTTTTCCTTCTTTGGCTCAAAATTCAGAGCAACGTTTCTACAAGATATTTCCCATCACTTAAAATGTGTGTTTATAGTCTGACAGCACAAGCTGAACAACAAACAAACTTCCAGTTTCTGTCATTTACGAGTCCTGAATAAGTTTTAAAAAGTCTCTTAAAGATCCAACAGCCTCAGTCAAAGTAGCAGCTGCAGGGGAGACAATTTAATCATTTCCTTAATGATTCACTTTAGGTTTTCCATCATCAGCAGAAACACTGTACACTGTCTGTAAGAAATGTTTTCAAAGCTTCATGTAAGAACACCAACATACTGCAGCAGCAGGTCTTTACTCTGATCTGTTGTAACTCGTGATGGGGCTGAGCTCAGTACAGCACCTACTTTAATGAAGCCTCAGCGACTCCATGGTTTAGGCACATTTTGGGGTCTCAGTTATAAAAAAACTGTAGATTCCTCACTAACAGTGTACGTACACCCAAAGGCAAAAAAATATTTACACTTAAAAAATTAACAAGTTTCCTTTATAAATCACAATCATCTTGAAATATGGCGCATATGATGGAGCTCCATGTCCGACCCTCCAAACGTCCTATAAATAGTCAGTGAAACATTATATGCAAAAGCCAGTTTTGCTAATATTTCCATTTATTTCACACAATGGTAGGCCTTTTCATTTCAAACAGTTTCATCCTGCTTCCATGTGAGTCACTGTTTCTTACAGGGCTGCACATTCTCCCGTCAAGCTTTTATTGTAGATCACAACCTTTGCTTGTGAAGTGGCGTCTGCATGTTTCCAGCCTTTTTTGTACGTACGCACTGTTTGACCAAAGGAGATTCTTTCTGAACCTGAAGGACAGGAATTGTACGATGAGAACAGCTGAAAATGTGGACTAGAGTTTGATCCATCAGTTCATCTGAAACCATCAACAGACTAAATGACCATCAGGAACACAAAGATTTCAGTATCAATAGATTTGGGAGTCTTTAATAGTTCATAAGGAAAAACAGAACCTGAAGGTTCAACATCAGCAGGTGGAGGTTTAAACAAAAACCCAGCAGCGATGAACAATGAAGTGTTCATTACGTTTAGCTCTTCAGCCAAAAATCAGATATTAAATTGCAAACCACAGGATTCTGAGGTTAGACCGTAGCATGAGTACCACATGAGAGAAGAGACAACAAGGATCCAAGTTTAAGTGCTGCAGAGCTTGATTGCTGGAATGTGTCTCAGGTGCCAGGTGATCACAGGTGTGTAGATAATTGGACAACCAGTGAAGGAACTCGAGCATCACACTCAGATAACATTTTCAAGTGGCCTTTTATTGTGGCCAGCCGAAGGCACACCTGTGCAATCCCCATGCTGTCTGATCTTCACTTGCATTAACTGTAGTGTAATGTCCTTTAACCTTCATGTGTCCTTCGGCCTGCTCTCCCTTCACAGAGGAGAGTTGTTGTTTATTGTAATGGCAGTGGGTAGAAATGACTTCCTGTAACGGTCCTTGTTACAGCCGAGTTGTAGGAGTCTCCAGCTGAATGCACTCTGCTGCCCGACCACCAGGTTATGCAGCGGATATGAAGTTTTGTCCATGATGTTAAACAGTTTGTGTAACGTTCGTCTCTCCACAACCAACTCCAGGGGATCCAGAGCAGACCCCAGCACAGAGCAGCCTTCTTTATTAGCTTGTTCAGTCTCTTGCTGCCACTGGCTTTGATGCTGCGGCCCCAGCAGATGGCTGCAAAGAAAATTGCACTTTTGAAAACCGACTGATAGAATATATACCACATCCTGCTGCATACACTAAAGGACCTAAACTTCCTTCACAAGTAGAGTCTGCTCTGGCCCTTCTTGAAGACGGCCTCAGTGTTGTATTTCCATCCCAGTCTGTTGTCAAGGTGTACACCAAGATATATGAAGTTCTCGACCTCCTCCCCCTCCTCTCCCAGAAGGTGAATGGTGTTCAGTGTTGTTGTCCTGGTCCTCCTAAAGTCCACCACCATCTCCTTCATCTTTGTCACATTTAGGAGGATGTGTTTGCTCCCACACCACAACACAAAGCGGTCAACCAGATCCCTGTACTCAGTCTCATCTCCACCGCTGACACACCCAACAACTGCAGAATCATCCGAGTATTTCTGGAGATGACAGGACTCTGAGTTGTGCTGGAAGTCCGAGGTGTACAGCGTGAAGAGAAATGGTGAGAGTACAAACTGTGGTCTGTCTGTCAGTAGACAATAATCCAGGAAGTTGTGGAGGTGTCCGCCTGCATCTTCTGGAGCTTCTCCCGCAGCAGTAAAGGCTGGATGGTGTTAAAAGCACCGGAGAAATCAAAGAACATGATCCTCACTCCAGCTTTATCCAGGTGTGAGTGAGCTGAAGCAGGTAGACGCTAAAATCCTCCACACCAACCTCAGGGCGGTAGGCAAACTGCAGTGGGTCAATGGAGGTGGTCACCTGAGGTGTCAGATGAGCCAGAACCAGTCTCTCCAGAACCTTCATGATGTGAGATGTTAAGTCATTGAGGGCAGATGGAGAAGACTTCTTTGGCTCCGGAACCAGGCAGGATGTTTTCCACAGCAGTGGGACCTTCTCCAGGCTCAGGCTGAGGTTCCAGAGGTGTTGTAAAATCCCACATAGCTGGTCTGCACAGGTCTTTAGGACTCTGGGGCTGATGCCATACAGACCTGGTGCTTTGTTCTGGCACCGTTTCTCCAGCTGCCTCCTAACCTGGCAGCTTGAGACAGACAGGTGGGTGGGGAGACAGAGTGCTTTCTGTTGGGGGGGGGGGTGTTGATGTTGAGGGGTGTGGGGTGGCACCGTGTGTGATATCAGTCCTGATCACTGAGGAGGTGTGAGGGGGGAGCAGCTGAGGGGGCAGGGAGGGTGTGGGGCCTGTGTGACGGGGGGGCAGCTGAGCTGAACCATTTACAAAATAATATAAAGACAACAACTTAAAGGTGTTTTGTTTAGTTTGCAGGTAGTGAGTCGCTGCCTTGGTGGTTTTCTTTTCCTGGTTATGTTCTGTTCTTAGGGTCCGGCTTAGTGCTCATCCTGTGTGTGATGAACTTGCCCCTATTATACTGATGGTGAGCTCTCCTAGCACTGGGTCAACAGGTCTGCTGGTCATTATAGTTACATGTCAACTAGTGTGTGTTTATGGGGTCATTGATATCTGTGTAACCTGTTTCTTTGTGGACTATAACATTCAATAAACATATGAACAAAACACTGCTTGTCATTGGCTGGCAGAAATGATAGTAAATGGTTGGTAAACTGTTCTGTGCAGAACCTTTCTAGTCTTCTGACCACCGAAGGCACTTTACACTACATGTCACGTTCACCACATTCAGACACTTCAGGAGCAAATTGGAGTTCAGTCTCTTAACCATGGACACATCGATATGCAGACGATACGTGAACTCAGATGTTTTTAAGATTTAAGAATAACATTATTTCAGCTGCAATTGCAGTGGAACAAGTCAGGATGAAATCTAAACATATTTAAGTGGTGTGTATTAATATCCTACTTCTCATCATAAACACTGAGTACAGATGTGGTGTGTAGTCCACATATACAAGGTAACCTCAAGTTAACCATGAACAAAACCTGCTTGGAGCATTTTATAAATGCGTCGTAAATTGCCGTGCCAACGTAAGATCTGCCAACAGACTTGGTTAACACCTATCCACCTTTTGTAGTATGAGTTAATCGGGAAGTTACACCTGAAGTCGCCTGGATAAGCCAGTTACCTCGCTTCATAATACAGGCCAGAGCTCCACCTCTTGATCAGCAGCCAACCCTGTGATGTGCTGAGAAAGCAAAAAATGTGAGTTTTTTTTAGTTATTAGTTAGATTGAATTCTGGTTTGGATTGCATTGATTCTGAAGATTTGTAAATCTAATGGAGAGAGTTGTATGGAGCTAGATGAGTCTCAAAAAGGATAAATACACACACTACATTCACATATGCACACACAGGATTCATATATGCACACACGTGATTCACAAATACACACACAGGATAGACAAATGCACACAAAATTAACAAATGCACACAAAAAATTAAAAATGCACAGAAGATTGACAAATGCACACACAATTCAGAAATACACACAAAATTCACAAATGAACACACAATTTACAAATGCACACAAGATTCAGAAATGCACAGGACAAGATTCAGAAATGTATTTCTGATGCACACACAAATATATCTTGATTTACAAAGTGCCTGTGGTCCCTGAACTTCACAGCATTTGTGTGTGAATTTTGAGACTCCCCTGACTTGGCTTGACTCACAAATGCATTTTTTTTAATACAGGGAATGATCTGCAACCAATCAGATCGCTCCCTTGTTTCAGCCAATCATAAGAACGCTCCCCACGTGGGGAATGATTTACGCATAAGCCAATCACATGAACGCGTTCACACAGCGCTATTTCCATGTGGTGCGGCCCTCTGACTGACTTCAACAGGGCTTCTGGCAACGAGAGGGGAAGGGAACTTAACGTGTTTCGCTAGTTATCCCCTTGTTATGAGATTTTGTTTAATTATTACTGTTAATCGGTTTAATTGTGTAACTGTCAACATAAGCTAGCGAGCTACGATAGCGCGTCTGCATGCTAATAGGGTTAGTACCTTTCCATAAAGTTGAAATTCGTGTGACTGTTTGACAGGATCTGTCCCCAAAGCAGGTAGCAGCTCGGGCGTTTGTGCAGACTGGAACATCTATATGGTAGTTATGTTGGATGGGCTATGATGCTAATATTTCTGAGTGAGGATGACTGTGGTGCAGCTGAAACAAAGAAATGTAGTTTAAAAGTGAGTTTTTAATTATTAGCTGCTGATATCTGAATGTGAAAAAAATACGAAATGAGCAAGATTTTATTCATGTAAAATCTAGAAGTCTAAAACTTTATAGTCAGTTTGAACCTAGACATATTTTCCACTGCAAAATTCATTACCTAAGTCACTGGGATGGACAGAGGCATAGATAAGTCCTTAAAGATATGAAGCATTTTTGTTGCAATAATAAAAGGTTTATGTCGTGTTTAGAAACGATAAGCAGAACCAATTTTTCCCCCAGAATAAAATTAATTGGATTTATTTAAAAATTTCCCAGGTCAGATTCCCAATAAGAATAGTTAGATGAGGGACTAGCCATCTCTTTATACTTTACTAGCAAATGAGGAAATAAGTTAAATGTAACACCTTCTCATGGCCTGTCTCACCCTCACATCGCTAACGTTAACGCAAAAACGAGTTCCGCTCAGCTCTCATTGCCAGAAGCCCTGTTGAAGTCAGTCAGACGGGGCCGCACCACATGGAAATAGCGCTGTGTGAACGCGTTTATGTGATTGGCTTATGCGTAAATCATCCTCTAGGTGGGGTGCGTTCTTGTGATTGGCTGAAACAAGGGAGAGATCTGATTGGTTGCAGATCATTCTCTGTATAAAAAAAATGCATTTGTGAGTCGAGCCAAGTCAGGGGAGTCTCAAAATTCACACACAAATGCAGTGAAGTTCATGGACCACAGGCAGTTTGTAAATCAAGATATATTTCTTGTGAATCTTGTGTGCATTTGTAAATTGTGTGTTCGTTTGTGAATTTTGTGTACATTTGTCTATCCTGTGTGTGTATTTGTGAATCACGTGTGTGCATATGTGAATGTAGTGTGTGTATTTATCCTTTTTGAGACTCATCTAGCTCCATAGTGTTGATTTCAGAATAAATCCACCAGTTTCCTTTCTCTTCCACCTGAAGCTTTTTAGGTAATGGAGGTGTGGAGGTGTTAATGTAGATCCAGGCTGAACAGAGATTGATTAGAAATTTAGAGACATCTTTGGGAGTCTAATATCACTCAGAGACAATCAGTCGTTTAAATAAGAGCTCACTCCTTAATATATTTCATGTTGGTCAGAAGGGATGAAGATCAGCAGAGTGAAAATGACATTTTGAGGTAAAAAAAGAGGTAGAATTTACTGTATGAGAGAAAGTCTTCCAAAACACTAAATTCAGTACAACTAAACACAGCTGACACCTGGAAAGCAAAGCTGGATATGATCCTCAGAGGCAGAAGGAGAGAAATGAAAGTTTAGATTCTGAGTTTGTGTTAATCTGCATGTTTTAAACAGGCAGCTGTCCCAGCAGTGAGGAGGAAACAGCATGATATGTTGAGGACAGCTACAGTTCACTGACTCTGTGTGTTTGCATATCTGTCCTGCCTCTCTGCTCCCAGCCGTTAAGAGGCCAGTGTTGATCAGTGGCTGTCCAGGCCTTTCAGAGCCACTGACACGCCGGCAGCACAATGATGATGTCACTGATTCTACTGCTGGCCACCCTGGGGCTCCTTGTTCAGGGTGAGACTCTCTTCTGAAAACTTTGCTTCAGGATGCAACCAGGTTCACCACAATGATGTTCTGCTGTGATGGAGAAACACTGAAACAAGCAGCATTTACCTTCTTCCATCTGTTCTCCATGTTAAAGAAATGAGACTCTTCTGTTTGGATGCTGATCATCTTTCTCCAAGCTGGATTTGTCTCAATAACCCTTCTCCTCTTTTTCATCTTTTCCAGGTTCATCAGGACAAATCATCCTGACTCAGTCTCCTGGATCTCAGTCTGTTGTTTCAGGACAGGCTGTCTCTCTCAGATGTAAAGCCAGTGCAACTGTTGGTAGCTGGCTCAGCTGGTACCTTCAGAAACCTGGAGAAGCTCCTAAACTCCTGATTTATTCAGCTAAAACCCGTCAGTCTGGAGTTCCAGATCGTTTTAGTGGAAGCAGATCTGGGACTGACTTCACTCTGACCATCAGTGGAGTTCAGGCTGAAGATTCAGGAGTTTACTACTGTCAGCAGAGTGGCAGCAGACCGTTCACACAGTGAAAAAGCGTCGTACAAAAACCTCCCTCAGCTGCAGAGGAACTGATCTGACTCAACAGCTGCACTGAAACTAAACATTTGAAACTTCTTCATGAGACATGATCACACTTTCACAGTTTACTTAAACTCCAATTTAGAGCAAAGTTTCAATCAGGATCAAAATGGTTTAATAAGGAAATATGACACAAAAACACTAAATCTTCTATCCTGGAGAAAATGTTTCTTCTTTGACTGATTTGTTAAAGCTACTTGTTTTTTCAACCTCACTGAGAATACTGCATCAGTCAAGAAGAAATCAACAATTCAAAAACATAAACTTAAGACTGAAGGATAAATAGTTTAATTAGTAACATGGAAACATACTGAGTCTTTAAACACATTCAAGAAATACATAAAAATCTGCAACTAAAACCCTTTGAAACAGTCCTGTACTCTTTACATTTATTCATTTAGCTGACGCTTTTATCCAAAGCGACTTACAATTGCTATACATGTCAGAGGTCGCACGCCTCTGGAGCAACGAGGGGTTAAGTGTCTTGCTCAGGGACACAATGGTGAATCGATCACAGTGAGGGATTGAACCCGGGTCTCTCACACCAAACATCAGCCGTCTTAACCATCGCGCCATCCCACCCTGTAACCCAAAACATTTGACATTATTGATGAAGCAGAGAAAAACAGCATCCACTTTATTAGGTACACCTGTACAGTCTATTACATTTTTAAAAATGTGTGTCCTGCCATAAAGTCCACTTTTATGATGCCTGTTTTGTTCAGTTTGTTCAACACTGTCATAGAGCTGTTAATTAAATTACATGTTTTAGCGTTGATGTCATAGTTAGTGGTGGTGTTGCACTCGACTGCATCATATTCGGGTGTTTCTAATATTTTGACACCTTCCTGTATGTAAATAGACAAATCATTACAAACAAAATAATGTAATGCAGTACAAAGACACTTTAAACCAGTAATAAACAAATGACTAAATTTACACATTTCTGACAATGTCAACAAAAGCTGAACATTAAAAGCTTTGCAAAGAACGATGTTACAGGAGATGTAAATTCCCCACAGCTTCCTCCTCCACAAACTCAAATCAGAACCAGAGAGCAACATGGCCACGTTATCAGAAGAAATGTTTCAGAGTTTTAGTGAGAATCTTAAACAACTGACACAACTGGTTTAAGATATCTACTAATCCTTAGTATTTATTACTAGATTTCAGTGCCACTGCCTTTATTTTAAAAGAGTGAAGAAGTGTTCTGGTAAACAAATGGTTGAAACCAAACTTGATTTATGAACTGTAATTCAGTAATTTGATTCTTTCCCTGTTTCATTATTTTCATTTGTCTTGTGGTTGAGCTCTTCAGCAGAAGCCGAATCTAAATATTTCCAGCTTTACATTTGAAGATCACACTCATTTTGTAACTATGCTGATGATACACTACTTTTTATTTCAGATGTATAAAATGTTTTTAATACTAGAAGAATGCATATTATTTGGAAACACCGGAACTATTATCATGTTAGAGAGAGTCTTTAACATCACCATAATTCAGTAATAAGAGATGATTGGATGACTTTTCATTGAAATTTTACCTTTGGTTTTGTTCCAAAGATTTATTATTACAGACAAATCTGTGATGATTATAACAAAAAAGGTTTTACAGTCATGAAGGTATTTTAATTGATTGTAACAAAAAATGGATTTCACTGGTTTGTACTAAAGAATAAAAATGTAAAAGGGAGTTTTGTATGAGTGTAAAAACTCTTTATCACATGGAATTTATGTCTATACATGTAGAAAAAAAGTCATGAATCCCCACGATAATTTCACAAATAATTGGTAATACTATGTAATGTATAGACATAAATTCCATGTGATAAAGAGTTTATACACTTTTTACCTTTGTAATGACACCATGAAGAGAACATTTATTAAGACACTTTGATAATCATAAACATGAAAACAGCTGATTGGATGAAAATGTCTTTATTATCTGGAAACAGTGAAATAATATTGAAACAGTGCAACAAGCTAGTAAATCTTGCTGTTGAAACATGTCAAATAAAAGAGAGAGACAGTTCCAGAGTGCAGAGTGAGAGCAGGAGCAGAGGAAAACCAGTAGCAGAGTCCCAGTGAGTCAGGTACACTGAGAACACTGGTCTCTCCTCAGTGTCTCTGAGAGCGGAGTCTGGGAGCCCTGGGTGGCCTCACAGGTCACAGAGCCCACCTTCCTCCACTGGTCTGCAGAGAGCCTCAGGGTGCTGCTCCAGCTGTAGTGGCCGTCCTTCTGCAGCACCCCGGGGCTCCTGCTCTCCTCCCAGCTGCTGCTGCTGCTGCTGCTGCTGCCGTCCACCTTCCAGGCCAGACTCCAGTCTGAGGGGAAGCCCTTGTTGGCCAGGCACATGAGCGTGGCCTTCCCCTGCTGCAGCTCCTCGCTGGAGGGGGGCAGCACCGTCAGGGTGGGACGGACATCACCTAGGAGAACAACCAATCAGCTTAGAGGACAGGGACCACACAGCTGGTTTCTGCTCCAGCAGTCACTCACTCACACATTGTTTCACTTCCTTTAAGAAACCTCTCATGCATATCAGCACAGAAAGAGTCCTCATATGAGCTGAAAGATATCAAACTTTGATTTAAGATAAAATATAATAAATGTCCAAACTCTCAAAAAAGGCAAAAGCTAATGAGATCCCATTTTTACGTATATATTGTTCCATTGGTCTGAAAGTCAAATTGATCCCTCTAGAATGAAATGAAAGCAGACAGAAGATGTTGTAAAAGAAAATCTTTCTGCAGTCATCAAAGCAAATCTCCATAAAAATGATCAGTGACACATTCCTAATCAATCCTCTGGTAAACGTATTGATCCATTGAGAAGCAGCATCATCAGAGTAATCCAAGTCCCTGTTGGAGTCAGTCAGAGCATTTCCATAGAGAGCCACTTTGCATCAGCAGCACCATGCTCCAGTGCTCTGGGAGAGTTTATAGTCCTGAGAGTTGAACACTGGATGACTGACAGCTGTCCTTCATGACAACAGAAGCCACAGAAATCCTCCTCATCAAAAACATGACTTTGGTCTCCGTCCTCATCTGGACTCTCCTCTGCTGCTGCTTCACAGGTAAAGTCCAGAGAATCAAACTCCTCTCCTCTATGAACATCCGTCCCTCTGAAATGAAGCCCACAAAACCATGACGCTGCTTTATGTGTTTGTCTCTGTATCCTCAGAGTCCAGAGGCCAGGTCACAGTGACTCAGCCTGGAGCAGTGAGCTCTGCTCTGGGAGCCTCCGTCTCCATCAGCTGTAGGACCAGTCCTGCTGCGCACTTTGGGGGTTCTGACCACGCTTTCGCATGGTACCAGCAAAAAGAAAGAGAAACTCCTAAATTGCTCATTAACTGGACAAGGCATAGACAATCAGGGATTCCAGGTCGTTTTTCAGGTAGTGGGTCTGGGACTGATGTCACTCTGACCATCAGTGGAGTTCAGGCTGAAGATTCAGCAGTTTACTACTGTCAGAGTCTTCATAAGATCAACAATCAGTATGTGTTCACACAGTGAAAAAGCGTCGTACAAAAACCTCCCTCAGTCAGACTGAACAGAAACTGAACTGACTGCTGCAGCTGGAAGCTACTGCAGAGACTGATACAGTTCACTGAGGACACACACACACACACACACACACACACACACACACACAACACACATACCCGTTTTTATTACATCGTGGGGACCAATTTCAGGACCAGACTGGCAGGTGCCTGGTGGGATCCACCCTTTCTGAAGGGTCTAGAGAGATAATTTTAACTGCTAAAATCATTATAATTTTTTGTGAACACAAAAATGACTTGAAATATCAATAACTCTTTCAAAAATTGTAAACCTGAATTTTTGCTCCCACTGGGGACCATTTGACTGGCAGCAGCCCGGTGGGGTCCACCCTTTCTAAATGGTCCAGAGACATCATTTTAACTGTTAAATACCTTATAAAGATATATGAACAGTGAAAATGACTTAAAGTGTCAATAAAAAATAGTAAACCCAAATTTTGATGGGGAACCTGAAAAAGAAAGAACAGTCTTGTTTTTGTTGCGCTGCATCTTAGGGAATGTGATGTTTTCTATATTTTAATGTTTTGCATGAGTTTTTCTACTATAGTTACACAGATTTAGTATTGCAGCTCTGTAAAATTGTCTCACTTATGATAGATACAATACAGAATCAAAAGAAGATCAGAGGAAAGAATCAAAATTGATGCTGCTGAACCAGAGAATTCTTTTTATTCTTTTTCAAAACCTGGCGCCTACATTACCGACAATGCACCCTTTACTCTGACAGGTGGGTGTGAGATTGTGGTGTCTTGTGCTAGTAGGACTAATGTAATTTCTTTTTAACTCCACACCAACAGATATGTTACATTTTTAAAACTTTTAAATTTTTAAAAGTCTACAACAAATGCTGACTCAAGTGACATCACTTGAGGAAATTTATCTGACTTTAACAGCTCCCTCTGAGACACTAAAGGTTCACACTACTTTTCAAACACAATTGAGCAGGAGAACTCAACATCTCAGAATACTTGGTGCACAATGACCAACACATGGATCATGCGCACATGATCAGCTCCAACAAATGAAAAGAGCAACACGTATCAACACGTGTAAGAACTAGTGCAAAGTCTTTTTCACTAAATTCTTCTTGCACTTTCACGATTTTAAACATAGAACTTTACCACCATCCAGGTTCTTGTTTTCAGAGCTTCAGGTGATGCTTTGATACAGGCAACACAATCTGACTTTCATGGTACTTTACCAGATTCTGTGAAGGCCCTTAGTGTCTTTTCCACAGCTTGGACCTCCACAAATGACTAACTCCTCCTCTTTGAGGTTTCTAAGAAAGAAAGAAAGAAAGTGTCAGGAGAAAAACACAATCAAGGGTGTAGATGAATTATGTATACGACTATTCAGCAACTAATCAGCCTTATTAATTTGATGAAATTGTAATTTCATCAAGCAATGTCCTGAAAGCTGATATTCTGACACCAAGTCAAAGCCTTACCTACAGCTTGGTAACCCAGGCACAACAACTATGTATTTTTACACAGCACTGTAGTAACTAACAGTAACCCGTTACCATATATGCTTATTTTCAGATCTGCACATTTTGAGGTGAATTAAACTGAATACATTTGGCTGTATACAGCTGTGGTCACTTTCAGAGTAGCACATTGTCTTATCAGAGTTTACGAACTAACACAGCACAGTGCACTGATGCATTGGTAAAACAGCATGTTGTAGACTGTATATAAGACAGTGGCAGGTGAAAGTGCGACGCGTTTTCTGTCCTCCAACACAGCACGCACAGATGCCATAATGAACGTACCTGCTGTAAGTTCTAAGTACATTACATGATTGGTTCGCTAGCTCACAGAGATGTTTATAGGTTTGATGCTCTGACTTAGCGAGGCATGACGGCGTGACAGATTTTTTTATGGAGGCACGACAGTACGCCTGCGCAAGCTTGGAGAATGACGTATGACTTATGGAATTTACTATAGTCATACGTCACCACCCCGTTTTAACAACTAAGCAACTTTGAGCACAAAATTAAGGTATTTCTCAAAAAATATTTGGCGAACTATGTGGGTAATCAACATTGTAAGGAAGTGACTCAGAAAAATATGAAATATCATAGAAATGTCAAAATACTCTGGAGGGGGGCTTTAAAGACTAATAATAAAGACATAAACAAAACATGGAAAAAACATCAGAATTGTAGTACACTATTATTTCATTCCACCTTATTTGTAAAACAGGTAAGTAGTAGGGAGTGCACTTACTGTGTGCAATACCTGGTTTAGGGTCATTGTCAGCCTCAGGTAGGTTTCTTTCCTTAGATCTGGAGGATCCTGTTGAAAACAAATGATGAGTATATCAATAACATAAATTAATAGCTAACTGGCAACACACCTTCACTGTTTGAATGAAAGACATCTATAACAAGACGAGATAATTTTATCAGTACAGTTTTTGTTATACAATTACATTTATATGTTTGGCAGTTGCTTTTATCCAAAGTGCTTACACATGTGGATGTACAGTAGGCACATCTAGTGTTACTTACTCGTAGTATATGTTATAGATTCCTCCGAACTGCTTCCATGACTTGGTTCTTTTGGTGGAATATATTCATCACCACTGCTTTCAATGCAGCTCACAGAGTCTTCTGCTACCTTAGACACCCTGGAGATCGATTCCAAGTATTCTTTGGTAAGCTGGAAATAAAATAAACAAGATGCTAATAACAATAATAGCTATTCTATCTGCAAGAAACATTAACCAGGCATGAAAATTATACTTTGTCTATGAGACCCCCTTATAACCTGAATCGCAACTGAAACTGACTTAACCTTTGTGTGCCATACGGGGTTTTTGTAAGGCTATGGTTAATAAAGGGCTATCAAAGGATTATTTAGAATGAATGGCAATGAACTTGGCTGGAAATGTTATAAATGTTTCTTCTTGTAAACAAGTTTCAATATGTTTATAATGTTGTGTTTTTGAATAACAGAGTTGTACTGCACAGGTGAATAAAATATATCAGGCTTTGCTACACTGAAAATACTTTAGTGGATCAGTTTATTGTTGGTTTGGTACCAAACATGACATTTGTCATCAAGAAGAAAAAATTAGAAAATTACTAGAGATATTGTTAATGTTTATTTTCTGCCCCGCTAGTTTCAGTATGCAAACTTACAAATATGCTGTCCGTTCTTAGCAGGGGTGGCACATCTGGGTCAACACCAGCACTGGAATGAGAACTTTCAGGGGTGCATATCTCTGTGTTGCTCTTATTGCCATCTAGGCTTGGTTCCTATTGGGGAAAACAATATAAAGCATTGACAGTAGCATTTACTGTGATACACTGAAAAGGGAAATCAAGTACAATTTGTAACTTACAGAAAATTTGTCCAAAGAGGACTTATTTCCTTAGTTTATTAAACAAGTACTTTGTCAAGCACTATTTTTTTCATTTTTAACAACTACACTCAAAGAAAATAATTAATTTGAAAAGTTTTAAACAAATTATTTTTGTATAGCATAGTCTCATTACAGTTTAAGGAAATAATTGACAGAAAGATACATCCAAACTTATGTTCCAACATACAGAAAAACCAGCAGATATACTCCCAATCGTTACAATCACCTCTGTGTTGTTAGCATGTACCTTTATTCCACACCACAAGGATTCATAAGCACAGGCTGTTCTTAAATCTGAGCAAGTGTAAAGTGCATAAACGTCTACATATCTAGACACAGCACAGTACAAAGGTTTTAGGCAGGTGTGGAAAAATGCTGTTAATTAAGAATGCTTTCAAAGTAGGGCTGGGGCAATAAATCGACTTAGTCAATGTCATTGATTATGAACATACGTTGACTCTCAAAATGTGCGTCATTGCATCGCTGCACTCAAGGTAAGCAGGAATTCTCATGACAACAAGCTGCAGTTACAAGACCTCGCCTTCAACCATCTGAAGTTTTAACTTATTTTAGACATTGACCAACAACGTGGTGCTCCGTGAGCTCTGTGAATTGGAAGTAGCATCACTGCAGCACAACTGCTACACAGGTGAAGCGAAAGCACCTGGAACACTTTGTCAAGATGGCAGCAAGTCAGCACCAGATAAACTGTTGTATTAATCAATTGATAAAGAATAATCATATCAAAATTAGTTGTTGAATTAATTGACTAATCAAAAATTTTTTTAGATTAATCTATTTGAAAAGAAAAATCATTAGGTGCAGCCCTATTTCAAAGGAAAGGGTGGTCACACCAAATAGTGATTTGATTTCCTTCTCCTCATTCACTTTGCATTATGTTAATTTATCAATATACTCTATTAGCATGTCTAATTTTGAAACCTGCTTAAACATTTGCACAGTAATGTATTAGGGGTGGGAGAAATAATCGATTCTTAGATGCATCGCGTTGAGGATGTGGAAGATTATGAATCGATTGACAAATGTCTAAAAATCGATTATTTAATCAATTATTTAATCGATTTTTAGTTAATTGATAACGGAATGTTGAGGAACGCAAAAGCCGGAACCCGCGCAGTGCCCAGACTGTCTGGAGAGTGCACACAACAAGAGAGACCAGTGTTCCCCTGTATTCGCCAAAGCTGTGGAATGAATAACCACCCCCAAATGTCACACAGTCATTATTAGCAATGTTTTATTATAACTTGTTCACTGTGAGCATGGTAACACTCGACTCTCCGCAGCTCCCGAGTGAGAGAGAGTGGCAGAATGTGACAATGAAAGTTAGCGGTGAAATATCTTAGTAGTAAGGACCATGGAACTTAGATTAATAAAGTAAATTAGGGAGGCAAACTAGTCGTTTTAAGCTAATTAAGAGATGTTTCTTTTGGATTTTAATGTGCAAGTTAAATGCCTAGTCAGGGATCCTGTAGAAGAAAATGATGCATTAAGATGCATCAATAATTATTTTATAATCGAATGACAGCCTTCTGAATCGTAATTGAATAGAATCGTGAGGTGCCCAGAGATTCCCACCCCCTATGATGTATAGATTAGCCTACATATAGAATAGATAAATGCTAACGAACGAGTCATGATTTTATGATTGGGATCATGTCTGCTGGTGTGTTCACAAAAACCTGAACATTATGGAAAAACTGCAGCTGCAGACAATCAAAGGTAAATATGTTTTTATAGTTTCAAATGCAGTACATTTTCTTATTGGTAACAAAAGCAAAGTAAAATGTGAGGAGCTTCATTACCTGGGAGGATATTTGCATTGTAACTGGCTAGTAACAATAACAGGGTGAAATAATCTATTAGCTATTAGCTAAATTACATTTTATTAGGCCTGTCATAAGGAAGAATGTTGTGCTTGTTTGACACTTACCAAATTTTTGGAAGTTGCAAGCAGCCCACACGAAAGGTCTGATGAGGTTTCCCCCCGTCTTGGTTTGGACTTTCTGAGTTCTAAAAAACAGAAAGAGGACCCATGTATTACAATTTCTCCAACACATGAGCTTCATGAAGAACATGTGGTGTTGTTACCTATAACGATACAGCAAATTCCAATTCAAAATCATGGATCTTGAATGCAGTGCATATATGTAATTAAGAAAAGAAAGAAAACTATATTGTGCCATACATAAAAGCAGATTGCTTTACTTTAGCACTATCTAGTTTAACATAGAATATACGTATGTGTCAGCATTAGGAAAGACCTCCAAACCCAGCTCTGAATTCTTTTGTCTGTAGTTTCATGTTTAGGTGTAATGGTATGATTGCTCTGTAGCTTCTCCTCTTTGTCCTGTCTCGGTTTGACCTAGGATAGAGTTCAGCTTTCCACATGCACAACATACAGCACAGCAAGGTGCAGAGACCAGGTTAAGAAATAAAAAGCCAATTAGAGTACTTTACCAAAATACCTGTTCAACAAGCATAAACATGAGGAAAGCAATATTTTTCCATACACTACCAGTATGTTTTCCACAACCATGTTTGCTAATTAGGCAAGTGTTAACTTAGTTTCTTACAAATAGTCTTGTAATTCTTGTAAATTTAGCTACTGAATGAGGTAGCCCTCCCTTCCAAACCTCCACACTTCTTCTCACAGCAGTACCTGTACCTGGCACATCTTCATTATGAACTCAGTATTTTGAGGATTTTTTTTTTTCTGACCGTTTTGTTTCCCGTGAGATATTGAGTTTATAAATAGCTGTTGTAAACTTTACTGTTGCTGATTCAGAATCCTCTTCTGAATGTATTCTTTTTTAATAGATTTTTAAAAAAAGTAATTATTTAGTAATCATAAAGAAACACCAACAATAACGGTTACTCTACTGATAAAACCTTAACAATTACAGATTCCCACAGGTAGATTTCTCCTGGACAACCCTGCCATGTGTAACAAGGTTTCTAATCTGCTTTTTACATGTAATAATCTTAATACTAAAAACAATTCCAAAAAGATAATCTGTTACTGATTTACAGCATGTACCTTAAACAGGAATTTACAGAAACTTGATTACTAAGGTGAACAGGAGGAGTAGTTAATTATTTTATTTATTAAAATAAATTAAAAATACCTATGTTCATGAGGCGGGTTGGGAATGGGCATAGGCTAAGTGGGGACCGCAAATGTCAGGAAATGTGTGTTCCTCCCTAGGGTTGTGCCCTAGGGTTCTTCCCTCACTATTAAATTGAAATGTTATCATTGCATTGCTGAGCTAGTATTAGTTCAGCTAGTACTAATCTGCTTTTTACATGAATTAATTCTCAAAATAATAGTAGTTAATAATTTTATTTATTAAAATAAATTAAAAATACCTATGTTTGTGAGGCTGGTGGGGGATGGGCATAGGTAAAGTGGGGACCGCAAATGTCAGGAAATGTGTGTTCACATGTAAAGTGGAGACGCAAATGTAACAACAGGAGTTTTCATAGGTAAAGTGGGGACCGCAAATGTCAGGAAATGTGTGTTCCTCCCAAAGGTACCTCCCTTGCCAATCAGTATCATTGCATTGCTAAAACAGGGTAAATCCTTGGGCCTGAAGTTAAATTAAGAACTTATTCTATTAAGTTACTCAACATTGGAAGCTAACACTAGCTTCTGACGTCAGTTGCAGGAAAAAAGTTCAATAAAAATTCCTCATGCTGAAAAAACTCCAGTTAAAAATTGTCCAGTTTGCTTACAATATTGTAGCAAAATCATGTTAGCATTAGCAAATCATGCTAAAATAAAAATGAGTGAGCTTCTGGCTGCAAACACCTCAGCATCAGTGCTTATCTAATTAATAATTACTAAAATAGTTAATGTACTTACTTGGTTTTCATTTGTTCTCCTTTCTTCGTTCATCAGCCGTCTGTTATCTCCTTCAGTCTGTGCTGAGCTCCGAGCTGCCATCTGTGCTGAGCTCCGTGCTGCTGTCTGTGCTGCTCTGCTAAAACTCTGTGACCATGAGGCCGGTGGGGGATGGGCATAGGTAGAGTGGGGACCGCAAATGTCAGGAAATGTGTGTTCCTCCCAAAGTTACCTCTCTCACCATTCAGTGGAAATTTTATCATTGCATTGCTGAAATAGTGTATCACCAAAAATAGCAGTTATTTTAAGACAAAAAATTATGTCTTTAATATGCTAAATGCTAAATCATTATGAAGTCGTGCTGATGTTATCTTTAACATTGTAGTAAATTAAATACCACGTTGTGCATGTGTTAATTTAGCATTGTATACACTGGCTAACTGCATGCTCATGTAATAGAACATTGAAACCTGTAGCCTTAGATTGTATTATCGCAGAACACTGACTGTCTGACTGTAGCCTTGTGTATCAAAACACTAACAAACTAACTGTCTGTGCTGCCACTTGTTGCTACTGACTGCCAACAGCTAAAACTCCGTGACCATGAGGCTGGTGGGGGATGGGCATAGGTAAAGTGGGGACCCCAAATGTCAGGAAATGTGTGTTCACAGGTAAAGTGGAGACCGCAAATGTAACAAAAGGAGTTTTCATAGGTAAGGTGGGGACCACAAATGTCACGAAATCTGTGTTCCTCCCAAAGGTACCTCCACTACCAATCACAATAAATTTTAACATTGCATTGCTAAAATAGGATTTCACCAATAATATTAGAGTACCTGAATTAATTAAATTTTAAGTAGTAGTAGTAGTACTAAGAAACAGTAGTAGTAATAGTAGTTCTGATATTATCTGTAAAAAATGTAGTAAGTTGAATGCAATGCTATGCATGTGTTAATACACTTTTTAAACACTGGCTACTGTACCCTTATAGATCAGAACACTGGCTAACGTATCTCCAGTTTTTTACATATCAGAATGCTCAGAATAAATTTATTTGAACAATGACTGTATGTCTGACAATGTCTGTAGCCTCATGTATCAGAACACTGGCTAACTGTAGTCTCAGTTTGTATAAATATCAGAACACTGCTAACTGTAGCTCCAGTTTGTATAAATATTAGATCACTGACTAACTGCAGCCTCATGTATCAGAACACTGCTAACTGTAGTATCATGTATCAGAACACTGAGTAACTGTAGTTCCAGTTTGTTTAGATATCAGAACACTGACTTAATATAGCCTTGTGTCAGAACATTGGATAACTGTGGCCTCACGTGTCAGAACACTGGCTAACTGTAGTCTCATGTATGAGAACACTGACTAAATGTAGCTTTGTGTATCAGAGCACTGTCTAAGTGTAGCCTCATGCATCAGAACACTGGCTAAGTGTAGCCTCATGTATCAGAACACTGCTAACTGTAGCTCCAGTTTGTATAAATATTAGATCACTGACTAACTGCAGCCTCATGTATCAGAAAACTGCTTACTGCAACCACTTGTATCAGAACTCTGGTTAACTGTAGCTCCTGTCTGGTACCATATCGGGACCCTGGCTAAGTGTAGCCTCATGTATCATAACACTGAGTAACTGTAGCTCCAGTTTGTTTACATATCAGAACAAATAGCTAACTGTATGATCAGTGTGTTTACATATCTGGACACTGGCTAACTGTAATCTCATTTATTTGAACAGTGACTGTGTATAGCCTCATGTATCAGCGCAGTGGCTTAATGTAGCCTCATGTATCAGAGCAGTGGCTATGTAGCCTCTTATATCAACACTGGTAACTGTAGCTCCAGTTTGTATAAATGTCAGAACACTAACTTAATGTAGCCCTGTGTATCAGAGCACTGGCTAACTGCAGCCTCATGTATCAGAACACTGCTAACTGTAGCTCCAGTTTGTATAAATATTACAACACTGGCTAACTGTAGCTCCAGGATTTTACATATCAGAATGCTAGCTAACTGTAATCTAATTTATTTGAACAGTGACTGTCTGTAGCCTCATGTATTAGAACACTGGCTAACTGTAGCTTTGTGTATCAGAACACTGACTAAACGTAGCCTTGTGTATCAGAGCACTGTCTACGTGTAGCCTCATGCATCAGAACACTGGCTAACTGTAGCCTCATGTATCAGAACACTGCTTACTGCAACCACTTGTATCAGAACTCTGGTTAACTGTAGCTCCAGTCTGGTACCATATCGGGACCCTGGCTAAGTGTGGCCTCATGTATCAGAACATTGCTAACTGTAGCTCCAGTTTGTATAAATATTAGATCACTGACTAACTGCAGCCTCATGTATCAGAACACTGCTTATTGCAACCACTTGTATCAGAACTCTGGTTAACTGTAGCTCCAGTCTGGTACCATATCGGGACCCTGGCTAAGTGTAGCCTCATGTATCAGAACACTGCTAACTGTAGCTCCAGTTTGTATAAATATTAGATCACTGACTAACTGCAGCCTCATGTATCAGAAAACTGCTAACTGTAGCTCCAGTTTGTATAAATATTAGATCACTGACTAACTGCAGCCTCATGTATCAGAACACTGCTAACTGTAGCTCCAGTTTGTATAAATATTAGATCACTGACTAACTGCAGCCTCATGTATCAGAAAACTGCTAACTGTAGCTCCAGTTTGTATAAATATTAGATCACTGACTAACTGCAGCCTCATGTATCAGAACACTGCTAACTGTAGCTCCCGTTTGTCTAAATATTAGAACACTGGCTAACTGTAGTATCATGTATCAGAACACTGAGTAACTGTAGTTCCAGTTTGTTTAGATATCAGAACACTGACTTAATATAGCCTTGTGTCAGAACATTGGATAACTGTAGCCTCACGTATCAGAACACTGGCTAACTGTAGTCTCATGTATGAGAACACTGACTAAATGTAGCTTTGTGTATCAGAACACTGACTACACGTAGCCTCATGCATCAGAACACTGGCTAACTGTAGCCTCATGTATCAGAACACTGCTAACTGTAGCTCCAGTTTTTATAAATATTAGATCACTGACTAACTGCAGCCTCATGTATCAGAACACTGCTTACTGCAACCACTTGTATCAGAACTCTGGTTAACTATAGCTCCTGTCTGGTACCATATCGGGACCCTGGCTAAGTGTAGCCTCATGTATCATAACACTGAGTAACTGTAGCTCCAGTTTGTTTAAATATCAGAACAAATAGCTAACTGTATCATCAGTGTGTTTACATATCTGGACACTGGCTAACTGTAATCTCATTTGAACAGTGACTGTGTATAGCCTCATGTATCATCGCAGTGGCTATGTAGCCTCATGTATTAGAGCACTGAGTAACTGTAGCTCCAATTTGTTTACATCTCAGAACACTGACTAACTGTAGCCTTATGTATCAGAACACTGGTTACTGTAGCCTCTTATATCAACACTGGTAACTGTAGCTCCAGTTTGTATAAATGTCAGAACACTAACTTAATGTAGCCCTGTGTATCAGAGCACTGGCTAACCGCAGCCTCATGTATCAGAACACTGCTAACTGTAGCTCCAGTTTGTATAAATATTACAACACAGGCTAACTGTAGTATCACGTATCAGAACACTGGCTAACTGTAGCTCCAGGATTTTACTGTACATCAGAATGCTGGCTAACTGTAATCTAATTTATTTGAACAGTGACTTTTTGTAGCCTCATGTATCAGAACACCTGCTAACTGTAGACTTAGTTTGTTTAAATATTAGTACACTGGCTACCTGTAGTCTCATGTTTTAGAACACTGACTGACTGTAGCTCCAGTTTCTTTACATATCAGAACACTGGATAAGTGTAGCCTCAATTTAAATAAATATCAGAACACTGCTATCTGTGCCCTAAGTTTGTATAAATATGTGAACACTGCCTGACTGTAATCTATCAAACCACGGCAAAGAGTTGCTCCAGTTTGTATAAATATAACAAAGTGTAGTCTAAGTATAACTACTATATTACTGTGGTATCATAGGCAAACTTGATGATGTGGTTGGTGTTAGATCTGGCAGTACATCATGGGATAGCAGGAAGACCAACAAGGGGCTCAGGATGCAGCTTGGGGTTAGCGTTAACTGTATGCCTCTGACTGGTAAGGTAGTCACGGACCCAGTTCCAGGTTGCTACTGGTCCACATTTAGCAACCTCAGCTTCTCCACCAGCTGTTGTGGTATGATGGTAAAATGTTGAGCTGACGTTGATGACGAGGATCCTGGTGTAGGTATTCTTCTTTTTCCAGGAATCTCAAAGTGAGGGTGGCTGTGGTAGATATTGTATATCTGTATCACTTGGCTTTGAATGCAAACTGTAGGGAATTTAGATTGGCATTGAGACGAGCCTTTCATGACAATGGTAGTCAGGACCAAAGGCCAGCCGTTAATATAAGCTCGGTTTAACTTTTTTGACACAGGAATGTTTAGTCAATATTGGTGTATCATGACATAATTAAAACTAAAGTTTATGATAACTAAAATTGGTATAATACTGATGGGTTCCTCACATTTCTTCTTTCTTCCTTAGTATTTTTTTACCATCACATAAATAGCTGTTTTATTTATTTACAAATCAATTTTTATACTCAAACTTATCAATTTATATTGATATCTGCTTTTTTTTAGGCCAACAAAAATATTGTTGTCTGTTTCTTCCAAAGAAAAAAGCACTTTGAAAGAAAGTTTAATGATGAAATGCGTTCCGTAATTGAGTTTAGTGAAACTAATTTGATAACATAAAAGTCTAATCACAATTAAGTGCACAGAATGTAATACTATTCCTAAAATATGAAGTTTATATGGTACACACACTTACACACTTTTACACACTTTGTCAGGAAAAGGTCCCCACCAGTGCAAATTCACACACTGTAATACCATCTATGACCACTAGGGCACACACAAAGTCATGAAAATCAACTCTGTGGGGACCAATTTTTTTTTCTCAAAAAAACTTCACCAGGCATATCAGGAAGCTGTTTTCTATTGATTGCAATGCTTGTGCCTGTGGGGACCAGGCATCGGTCCCCACGGGGAAAATTGGTCCCCACGGCGTGAGTGATATTTCAGGTCATGGTCCCCACCGGGATAGAAAAACAAGAACACACACACACACACGGTTCCTGATGCTCATTGTGTCTCCACCAGTTTTCCTCCAGAAATTCAGAAATTAATTTAAATTCCAATTTATTGATTTTAAAGGGACAGTGCGCATCAATGAACTTCATAGAAGTAAATGTAACACCCGTCCCATGTGACTGTGCAATATTTGCTACCTTCTTTGTATAAGGTCACTATGGGCGGGGCCCTGGGTATAGTTTTTTTATAATTTGGCGCTGTAACCTGTACTCTTATTCCAGCAAAAGAAAATGATGGTAACCTTCACCCACTTACTCTTAAACAGAAAGATTTAACTGGCGGTGCCTCCAATCAGATAAACACAAAAGGTAATATTTATGCTCCTCCCTGCTGTTCACTAAACCAAATTACAGGTATCTGGTTAATCGGGGTGAGCAAAAGCATTCATTCTGAAACCCAAATAAATATACCACCAAAAGGCTTTAGCAGAAAAAGTACAATTGTTTAATTAATTTGGCAGCTACACAAAAACATAAATTCCCTTTTAACTAAAAATAATTTAAAATGATACCCTTTCAAAATATAGCCAAATAGGAATACCAATATAAAATACTCAGGGAAAAATAAACACAAACCCTTGTTAGAAAGTCTCTTGTACGCCCTTAGATGTCTTGTTTCATTGGACTCTATATAACAAGTGCATCACCTCAGTAAGCGTCAAACACCAACACTGTGTTTGTGGGCCCACACACACATACTCATATACGTCTTTGTAACTGTCTTTGTAACTGAAATTAAACTAAACCTCGTTGCAGGCCTGGATCGTGGCTCGGGTGCGTTGAGGCCCAAAACATGTAAAGGCCAGTTCACTTGTCTCACAAGCAGAAAACAAAAACGTGCATGTGTAAAGTTGTAAATGTTTTTAGTACTCACGACCTCTGAGTATGAGCAGGGGGACGAGACTGTGAGGGACGGGGAAGATGGTCTCTGGCAGCACACATGAGAAGATGATGTCTATCATGTCACACCGGAAGGGGAAAACAGTCCTCCGTCGAGGTCCACAGGAACTTTCCCCTAATTTCAGCCACAGTGTCCTCCTGAATCAGATAAAACGGCTAAGCAACCAGTCCATAAGCTATTTCATGAAGAGTAACAATCACTGGAAATAACCGCTTTTACTCACAGCTGACGGTTTAACAACAGACAGAAAGACTATGAGCCGACTGCTAACGGCTAACCGCATTTAGCACATGACCCTAGTGATGGCAGTGTGACGCTGAAGCTTCGATACGTGCTTCGAAACCCTGAACTACAAACCTAGAGAACCACTGCTTCAAAGCTTGCTTTGGTGCGAAAAAAATCATGTGACATATGACGTCCGAAGCAGCAAGTGCTTCATTGCCTGAATGAACCATCTGACTGGTTTGCGGTCCAATCAGGTGATTTACTGGAACGGCCTTGTGTCGATTCTGACAGGTGATAGGTTGAAACAGTTTTGAGCGCCTTTTAGTCTTTATAACCACTCTAAACAATGTCCAATTTGTGGAGTTGTCGTAGTAGGTGTGTTATTGCTGTCGAGTTGTTGGTATTGCGTTTGTATTGGATCATTATGGAACCAGCCAGGAAGAGAGGTCGTTCTGACATGTGGGAACACTTCAATCTGATCGCTCCTGATAAGGTGGGTGTTCTGGCTGTTTAACATGTAAAGTAGGAAAAGTAAAGTTTATACAACAGTGACTGTCAGTACAGTAGGCTTCTATAGCTATGGTCTATATTAAGTAGCATAACAGTAAAATGATGTACATGATTAGTGTTGCCAGTAGCTATCTTTATAGACTCAAATTGCATTTTTATTTACAAATTGCTCTCTTTACAGGTCCGGTGCTTGGTGTGTTAAACCGAACTGAAGTATCATGGGAATACTTCCTCCATGATTAGGCACTTCACTGCCAAGCATGGAGCTGCTAAAAACCATGGGAACACAAATCAAGGTAGGCTATGTATTGCATTATTATTACCTAGACACACTTACACAATCTGATATGACTGTATGCCATGACTCAAAGGTCTGCTTATTTAAATGCAGTTTCATATAAATCCGTAATTTCTTTTATTAAAGTATTTTTAATTTAAGCTTGAAATTACCTTGTGTAGATCACAAAAGTCCAAAACTCAGGATAACCGGTCGTCAACCACAGGTTAGGAACAAATTGCTCTCCTACGTTGTCTGTTTGAACTACTGTTTGAACTGAACACGTCTCTATCGTTCTCCGATGTCTGGGATCTGAGTCAGCTACCGTTAAGTCCCACCCCTTTTACCTGGGAATGAACTTTGATTGGTTGTCAATTGTATACTTTCCAATCAGGGTACAGAAAAACAACGATTGACATATCAACTGCTCATCACTTAGATTGTCATACTTTTAACATGTGCTGTCTCCTGTACGCATCATACAAACTATACACACTAAAATGAACTGCAACCTTTAAACATTTTTAAACCTTATTTAAACATTTTAACCTTTTAATAAAAACGTGCAGACTTTTTAAAAGACATTCTTAATGATCTCCTTTTTTTCAATTTACTTACTTTTTAATGAATCATGTATTTTATAATAATTATCTTTCATTTACCAAATCATGAGTATTTTACTGGGAAATGTATTTTAGCCTGAGCTACATAAAAATGCCAGATTTAGCCAGATGGCTATTCTATATCTGTAGTCTGGGCAGTAAATGCTTGTATAGCGCCTTTCTAGTCTTTTCGACCACTCAAAGCGCTTTTACACTACATCTGGATTCACACATACATTCACTCACTGAGCTTAAGTGCTCAAACGGAAACTAACACTCACACACACACTGGCGGAACAGCCGCCAGGGGCAATTCAGGGTTCAGTGTCTTGCCCAAGGACACGCAGCCTGGGGGAGCCGGGGATTGAACCGCCGACCTGAGCCACAGCCGCCCCTCAAGTCAAGTACAAGTCAACTAGACAACATGATGAAAATTTTACTGGTGCTAGACGTAGGGGTAATGTGGACCGGCAGCAAAGGTAACACAGGCTGGGAAGCACTGTGTAGCCGCTGTGGATTAATACAGAGATGAGCAAAGTTAGCATCAGAGCTCGTTTATTTCTGACTACAATCACAGACAGTCCCAGTCACATTATTTTTAAATCACAGCTTAAAGTGCATCTTAAACTAATACTAAACATTTCACAAATAAACAACAAAAGACAATATACAGTACATAAAGCATTCTACCTTACGGGAAATAAGTACACATGACATCAAAATAACTGAACCGATATTCCACATAACCGAACTTGACTTAAGTTCCAAATAATATAACTCAAAACACAGATTCACTTTACTCTGATACAGTCACTCACATATTAACACATTATATTTCTGCTATAATATTAACACTAGCATAAAATACACAAACACCTTTCTACACATTTCTTGAACGTCACACATGCGGTACCACGACATGCTAGTGTGTGATCAGCGAGGTGAACTAGTTTGAATATGGTATCTTTCCTCTGACCATTTACTCACTACTGGCTGACTAAGACTTAACAACGTCTAGAACACATTTTCGTCTGTTACAGGATGTTAATGTTAGTTAGTCACATTTACAAAACTACTGTGAGAGAATGAAGTTCATGAAAAGAACTGCTGAACATGGCGACGCTCGTCGGAGCAGTTAGCTACAAAACGAAGCTTACTGCACTTTACACACATCTCAAAATCATCCTACAACACTACAGAGCATTTTATACTGCATTCAAATTACATACTGATCCAAGCTACAACATAGAAAAACGAGTTTTACTGTACTTGTGGATTAACAGAGAGATGACCAAAGTTAGCGTCTTGCTCGAGCCAGAGCTCGTTTATTTCTGAGCTGCGCATGAGCGAAGCTTTTAGCTGCAGCCTCCCTACTTGATCCACGGCAGTCCCAGAGCACCATGTACTGACCAGTAAGTGCATTACGTTAATTTTATGACTTAAAGTATTATAATTGATCTATTATAATAAAAAAAATGGGGGGTGTCTGTTTACATAAAACTAAACAATTAGCATTTCCAATCTACAACAAAAACAATGAATGAAACAGTAAACTGCACAACAATATACAAAACAGTCCTTATGTTACAGTATACAAGTCTGGTTACCAGAGGAAACATAAGGAGACAGTTATCTGTTGTAGAGTTTCAGAAGTTATGCCTATGTGATGTTTTTAAAGTGCAGTTTATGTATCAAAGCGCCATTTGATGCAATGAAATCTTATCGAAATTATTAAAGAGGTGGTATTCTGCTTGTTGGCTTTTCCCCTTTATTAAGTTATATCTCTTTTTTGTGCTGTAACAGGTTTGCAATGTGAAAAATCCCAAAAGTCCAGCCCAAAGGGAGTTCCCATCTCCCACAACAGCTCGTTTGTAGTCCAGCCCTTCACTTCCTTTACTTGTGACATCACAATGAAAACACGTCAAAGCTCGCCAAGCGGCTGGCGGGGTCAGGCCACGCCCTCGAACCAAGCTAGTCTGAGCAGAGGCCCTTTGGCTCGCCTTTGTTTGGTTTTCCATTGTAGAAAAGTTGGCCCTGTACCGTCGAGGTTCCAAGCGAGCTGAGGGAAACTAAAATGTAACGTGAAAAGGCAAGGCAAGTTTATTTGTATAGCACATTTCAACAACGAGGGAATTCAAAGTGCTTTACATAAAACATAAAAGCAACAGGGAAAATATAATAAAAGTTACAGTGTTAACAGATACAGTGTTATAATCATGGTTAAAAAGCTAAAAACAAAGAAAAAGAAAACAGTACAGTAAAAGATACAGTGCAGTGTAAGTTATCAATAAAAAGAAAAATCTTAATTAAAAGCAGTGGTAAAAAGAAAGGTCTTCAGTCTTGATTTAAAAGAACTGACAGTTTCAGCAGACCTGCAGTTATCTGGGAGTTTGTTCCAGATATACGGAGCATAATAACTGAACGCTGCTTCTCCTTGTTTAGTTTTGACTCTGGGGACAGAAAGCAGACCTGCCCCAGACAACCTGAGGGGTCTGGATGGTTCATAACGAAGCAGAAGATCAGAAATATATTTTGGTCCTAAACCATTTAGTGCTTTGTAAACTAACAGCAGGATTTTGAAATCAATTCTTTGACATACAGGAAGCCAATGTAAAGACCTCAGAACTGGAGTGATGTGATCCACCTTTTTGGTCTTAGTGAGACCTCGAGCAGCAGCGTTCTGAATCAGCTGCAGCTGCATGATGGATTTCTTAGGGAGCCCTGTAAGGACACTGTTACAGTAGTCAAGTCGACTGAAGATAAATGCATGGATAAGCTTTTCCAGGTCCTGCTGAGACATAAGGCCTCTTATCCTTGATATATTCTTCAGGTGATAGTAGGCTGACTTTGTAATTGTCTTAATATGGCTCCGCAAATTCAGGTCTGAGTCGACGACTGGATGTGCCAGAATTTTCTCCAATTAAACAAAGATAAGACTGAAGTTATTGTTTTTGGAGCGAAGGAGGAACGATTGAAAGTCAGTGCTCGACTTCAATCTGTAATGTTAAGAACCACGGATCAAGCCAGAAATCTTGGTGTAGTCATGGACTCAGACCTGAATTTTGTGGAGCCATATTAAGACAATTACAAAGTCAGCCTACTATCACCTGAAGAATATATCAAGGATAAGAGGCCTTATGTCTCAGCAGGACCTGGAAAAGCTTATCCATGCATTTATCTTCAGTCGACTTGACTACTGTAACAGTGTCCTTACAGGGCTCTCTAAGAAATCCATCAGACAGCTGCAGCTGATCCAGAACGCTGCTGCTCGAGTCCTCACTAAGACCAAAAAGGTGGATCACATCACTCCAGTTCTGAGGTCTTTACATTGGTTTCCTGTATGTCAAAGAATTGATTTCAAAATCCTGCTGTTAGTTTACAAAGCACTAAATGGATTAGGACCAAAATATATTTCTGATCTTCTGCCTCGTTATGAACCATCCAGACCTCTCAGGTCGCTCTGGGGCAGGTCTGCTTTCTGTCCCCAGAGTTAAAACTAAACAAGGAGAAGCAGCGTTCAGTTATTATGCTCGTATATTGGAACAAACTCCCAGAAACCTGCAGGTCTGCTGAAACAGTCAGTTCTTTTAAATTAAGACTGAAGACCTTTCTTTTACCACTGCTTTTAATTAAATCCTTTCTTTTACCACTGCTTTTAATTAAATATTTCTTTTACACTGCACTGTAACTTTTACTGTCCTGTTTTCACTTTCTTTGTTTTTAGCTTTTTACCATTGCTTTTAATTAAATATTTACACGGTGAGAAATGAGTAGGTAGTTGGGTTGGGACGTTTTGGAGGTGAGATTGAACAGAGTGAAGGAAGTGGATCTTAAATCTCGAGCCCAAGTGATTTGCAGCAACCTCTGTCCACCTGTAAACGTGCAGGTGGGTCCAGAGTATAACTGGATCAAAGGGGCCTGTTGACAGACATGTCCTGGTTTCTCTGTAGTGTCCGAGGGTTTTTTGGAGTTTCAGTGGACCCAAAGATTTCTGTGGACCCGAGTACAGACTAGCTAGAGAGAGTAGATTAAGAGTACTTCTCTGTTTGTTCTCTTTTCAGAATGATTGTGACTCAGTTATTTGCTCAACCCCTCAGCCTGTTTTTATTTTCCATTTAACTCTTTTAACTTTTATTATATATTTTTTATTTTTTTTTATTTTATTGTTTTTCCCTGTTGCTTTTATATTTTATGTAAAGCACTTTGAATTGCCTTGCTGTTGAAATGTGCTATATAAATAAACTTGCCTTGCCTTGCCTTGCCTTTTTTAAGAGTGGCTTAATGACTGCAGTTTTCAGGGCCTGTGGGAAAAAACCTGAGAGGAGAGACATGTTGACAATTTGTAGTAAATCTGCGGCCATGCATTTAGACACATTTTTTGAAAAACCCTGTTGGCAGAATATCAAGGCAGCATGAGGAGGATTTCAGATGTTGTATTATGTCCTCCAGATTTTTATGGTTAATAGAATCAAATTGTCTCATGCTATATGAATTGTTTTTTAGTGGACACCGGGATAGTACATATCCTGTACCTGACATGGAGGTGGTGATTGCTTGCCTAATTGTTTGAATTTTGTCTGCAAAGAAGGAAGCAAAAGTGTGATGTTTTACTGTAGTGTAAATAATGATCACCAAAACCATCAGATGTTGGTGGTTAACTGAACAGGAGAATCAGTCAGAACAGGTCAGCTGATAGAAAAGTTAGTTAGTTCTAACTTCTATTGTTAGTTTGTGTTAATCTGCATGAGGATGTTTTAAACAGGCAGCTGTCCCAGCAGTGAGGAGGAAACAGCATGATATGTTGAGGACAGCTACAGTTCACTGACTCTGTGTGTTTGCATATCTGTCCTGCCTCTCTGCTCCCAGCCGTTAAGAGGCCAGTGTTGATCAGTGGCTGTCCAGGCCTTTCAGAGCCACTGACACGCCGGCAGCACAATGATGATGTCACTGATTCTACTGCTGGCCACCCTGGGGCTCCTTGTTCAGGGTGAGACTCTCTTCTGAAAACTTTGCTTCAGGATGCAACCAGGTTCACCACAATGATGTTCTGCTGTGATGGAGAAACACTGAAACAAGCAGCATTTACCTTCTTCCATCTGTTCTCCATGTTAAAGAAATGAGACTCTTCTGTTTGGATGCTGATCATCTTTCTCCAAGCTGGATTTGTCTCAATAACCCTTCTCCTCTTTTTCATCTTTTCCAGGTTCATCAGGACAAATCATCCTGACTCAGTCTCCTGGATCTCAGTCTGTTGTTCCAGGACAGGCTGTCTCTCTCAGATGTGAAGCCAGTTCAAGTGTTACTAGTTCTGGTACCAGCTGGCTCCACTGGTACCTTCAGAAACCTGGAGAAGCTCCTAAACTCCTGATTAAGTATGCTACAAACCGTCAGTCTGGAGTTTCAGATCGTTTTAGTGGAAGTGGATCTGGGACTGACTTCACTCTGACCATCAGTGGAGTTCAGGCTGAAGATTCAGGAGTTTACTACTGTCAGCATAGTCGCAGCTTCCCGTTCACACAGTGATACAACGTCGTACAAAAACCTCCCTCAGCTGGAGAGGAACTGATCTGACTCAACAGCTGCACTGAAACTAAAACAACAGGAGGTTTATAAAAACACATTTAGATAATAATAACTTTGAACATTTCAACACTAAATATTCTGTATTTATCTCAAACATTTATATGGCTAAAAATTTTATTAAAACAGAGTTTGAATCATTCTTCTGAACATCAAAGCAAAACTCTGTTGAATTATAAATTCAATTCTATGATAAGTGAAATTCATGAAGTATGAAAACACAAAGAAACAGATGGTAAATATCATTATTTTCTATCTTACAATTTTTTCATTGAGCCTCAAACACAGTTTTATACAAAAAAATATTTTCACTGATTCAGTTAAATGACTAGTCATGTCTATAACAACATGTATTTATAACTTAAATTGTGTTTTGTATTCCAGCAAACAGTCATTTTATAATGAAAGTAGTAAATCAGTAATATTTTAATTATTTCCTTTGGTCAGCTTTTACTATGTACAGGATCTGACAAAAGTGAGTAGAACCTCACATTTAATCCACATTTAATTTAAATATCTGATTCTATCTTTTCATGTGACACCACTGAAGAAATGACACTTTGCTCCAGTGTAAAGTAGTGAGTGTACAGCTTGTATAACAGTGTAAATCTGCTGTCCCCTCAAAATAACATCACACAGCCATTAATGTCTAAACCTCTGGCAACAAAAGTGAGGACACCCCTAAGAGAAAATGTCCACATGGGGCCCAATTAGCAATTTTCTCTCCCAAGTGTCATGAGACTCGTTAGTGTTACAAGCTATTAGGTTTGAATGGGGAGCAGGTGTGTTAAATTTGGTGTTATCGCTCTCAGAATCCCTCGTACTGACAACTCTGAGCAACTGAAGGCCTTATACTGCTGCCATCACTGGTTTGTGTGAATTAAACTAAAATGGCGGGTTTTCTCTGAGTGTCTTTACTCTCCTGATATACTGTATATATGGCAATACATTACATAATGTTTCGCATTCATTGAAAAATCATCATGGAGAAACATTTGTATCAGAGTTTCTCTGGATGTAATACAATCACTGACACCATCAAGAGGACATTTGTTAAGACACGTTGATAATAATAAACAAAAATGATTTATTGATTGATATTATATAAAAATTTGATTCCTTCACTTTTTCATTATTTTCATTTGTCTTGTGGTTGAGCTCTTCAGCAGAAGCTGTTTGTAAATTTTTCCAGCCTCACATTTGAAGATCACACTGATTTTGTAACTATGTCGATGATACACTACTTTTTATTTCAGATGTATAAAATTTTTCATAGAACTTATATTTGAAGAAGAATGCATATTATTTGGAAACACCTAAACTATTATCATATTAGGGAGAGTTTTAACCAAATATAATTTAGTAATAAGGCATAATTGGATGACTTCATTGAAATTTTCCTTCCTTTGGTTTTGTTCCAAAGATTTATTATTACAGACAAATCTGTGATGATTATAACAGAAAAAGGTTTTATAGACATGAAGAATTTTAATTGATTTTAACAAATAATTTCACTGGTTTGTACTAAATAATAAAAGTGTAGAAGGGACTTTTGTTTGACTGTATAAACTCTTTATTATATGGTATTTATGGCTATACATTACACAGTCTTACGAATTATCATGGAGATTCATGTCAAATTTTTTTTTTGGACGTAACACAGTCACTGACACCATCAAGAGAACATTTATTAAGACACTTTGATAATAATAAACATGAAAACAGCTGATTGGATGAAAATGTCTTTATTATCTGGAAACAGTGAAATAATATTGAAACAGTGCAACAAGCTAGTAAATGTTGCTGCTGAAACATGTCAAATAAAAGAGAGACAGTTCCAGAGTGCAGAGTGAGAGCAGGAGCAGAGGAAAACCAGTAGCAGAGTCCCAGTGAGTCAGGTCAGGACTGGGAACACTGGTCTCTCCTCAGTGTCTCTGAGAGCGGAGTCTGGGAGCCCTGGGTGGCCTCACAGGTCACAGAGCCCACCTTCCTCCACTGGTCTGCAGAGAGCCTCAGGGTGCTGCTCCAGCTGTAGTGGCCGGTCCTTCTGCAGCACCCCGGGCTCCTGCTCTCCTCCCAGCTGCTGCTGCTGCTGCCGTCCACCTTCCAGGCCAGACTCCAGTCTGAGGGGAAGCCCTTGTTGGCCAGGCACATGAGCGTGGCCTTCCCCTGCTGCAGCTCCTCGCTGGAGGGGGGCAGCACCGTCAGGGTGGGACGGACATCACCTAGGAGAAGAACCAATCAGCTTAGAGGACGGGGACCACACAGCTGGTTTCTGCTCCACCAGTCACTCACTCACACATTGTTGCACTTCCTTTAAGAAACCTCTCATGCAAATCAGCACAGAAAGAGTCCTCATATGAGCTGAAAGATATCAAACTGCACTGGAAATAAAACAACCAGGTTTGGGAAATCTCAATAAAATTTCAATTAAAAATCTAAAAAGGGCAAAAGTTAATGTCCTTTAACAGTGAATCTCATTATCAGCCCAAAATAACAGACGACCATAGGTAACCTGTTCCTCAGACAGATTTAAAAATACAAACAGCATCAGAGAACTGTCAACATTATTTCAAACTGAGGTTAAAAGACAATTTGAGCCATTTTAGAAGATCAGAGATTTGGATACATTTTTGTCTTCATTCACACTATTCAAAATAATTTTAACTCAACTTCTAAACAGTTTAAAATGCAGAATTAAAGGCTGAATATTTTTTAAAGTACGAGTGTTGTTCTTTAATCTTTGCTGCAGTTCAAGCTGTTCACATTTCACAAATTAAATGGAACGTTTAAAGAGAAGTTCAGTAAAGCTGCTTTGAGTTCAGCTTCATGGTTAAACAGGAGAAACAAACAATAAGATTGAGTCTTTAAAGTGATTTAGATCAGTCCAGAGGAAATTTATATCTACTACAAATGTTCAGACACAGAAATTAAAACCTTCGCTGATGATACGATATTTAATATTTGTGCAGAAACTTACTTCCAACATCCAGTCTGGTTCCTCCACCGAACGTGTACCACAGTGATACAAACTGATTGAGTCAGTCAGTACAAAACCTCTCACTGTAGAGAGACACGGCTCTCTGACTTTGAACACAACAAAGTCAACAAAAACACTTCCTGTTTTTAAAAGAATGAACTATTTCATGTTATATTTATCAAACAGTGACACAGTTGTTGAGAATTAATCCCATTTTTTACGTATATATTGTTCCATTGGTCTGAAAGTCAAATTGATCCCTCTAGAATGAAATGAAAGCAGACAGAAGATGTTGTAAAGAAAATCTTTCTGCAGTCATCAAAGCAAATCTCCATAAAAATGATCAGTGACACATTCCTAATCAATCCTCTGGTAAACGTATTGATCCATTGAGAAGCAGCATCATCAGAGTAATCCAAGTCCCTGTTGGAGTCAGTCAGAGCATTTCCATAGAGAGCCACTTTGCATCAGCAGCACCATGCTCCAGTGCTCTGGGAGAGTTTATAGTCCTGAGAGTTGAACACTGGATGACTGACAGCTGTCCTTCATGACAACAGAAGCCACAGAAATCCTCCTCATCAAAAACATGACTTTGGTCTCCGTCCTCATCTGGACTCTCCTCTGCTTCACTCAGGGTGAGGAAAATCATTTTTCTGTCATGTGAAAATCATTTGGAGTGTAGCTGAGTTTCACCTCACCATCTCATGTCCAGTGTTTCTTCTCTCTCCTCAGGGTCTGTTGGACAAAATGCTGTCGTGACTCAGCCAGCAGCCAAATCAGTGCAGCTGGGTGAGACTGTCTCTATTGACTGTAAGGCCAGTCCAAAGGTTGCTCACTACACTGGTTCACAATACTACCTGTCCTGGTACCAACAGAAAACTGGAGAAGCTCCTAAACCTCTGATCTATGTAACAACAAGCAGATTTTCTGGAATCTCCTCCAGATTCAGTGGAAGTGGAGCAGGGAATGGAGTTGACTTCACTCTGACCATCAGTGGAGTTCAGGCTGAAGATGCAGCAGTTTACTACTGTCAGAGTTACCATGTTATCAACAGTAAGGAGGTGTTCACACAGTGAAAAAGCGTCATACAAAAACCTCCCTCAGTCAGACTGAACAGAAACTGAACTGACTGCTGCAGCTGGAAGCTACTGCAGAGACTGATATAGTTCCCCTTCGAGGGAACTCGAACTGCGTCGGTTACGACACTATGGGAACGCCTTTAGGCGTAGCAGGTCTGAACGTGAATGAAATCACTCCAATCCTATTGGCTTGTAGCTAAAACGATAGGGTGTGACGGATAACCGGAGGAGTATAAGGCACACCTGAGCACAATCATAATTAGCTTTTTTCTACTCAGCAGGCGTCTATATGTTGAGTGAAGAAGCTACAATCCCAGCAGAACTTGTCCTACCTGAGTTGAAGTCTTCCAGCATGTCCGGAACACAGAAAAAGAATTACAGAAGGTATGTTTATCCATGTCCTCGTTTCATCACCGAAGGAGATTCGCATGAGATGTGCGTCTCATGTCTAGGGATGGAGCACGCCCGGGCAGCTCTCGAGGGGGCTGCCTGTGGCCATTGCGAAACCCTTTCCTTACGGGTACTGAGGTCCCGCTTGGATCTCTTTACCGAGGACGGTAGGATGTGCTCTCCCCGTGGATCTGGCCCAGCGGCTGCTGAGGCAGCCCGCAAGCGGCAGTCATGGGGATCCCAGTGTGACCTCACGGAGGATTTCGGGACGGCTGAGGCTTTTTCCCGACCCTCGTCCACTGGTTCAGATATGTCCTTGCCTCGTCCGGGAGCCCGTTTTACGGATTCTCCTGCTCTTGGCTTGGATCCAGAGACGCTGCAGCACTCTGACTCTGAGGAGATAGACGTGCTCAGTGTGATGGAAGACGACTTCCGGGTGTCAGAGCAGCGTCATCAGGCTGCGCCCGACTACGACGAGCTGGATGAGAGGTTCCTGAAACGCCATGCGCCACCTCCACGCCGGTGTCTGCCATTCTTTCCGGATCTTCATGACGAGATCAAGAAATCCTGGAGCAGACCATACTCCTCACGCATCTTCACAGCAAAATCCCTCAATTACAGTAATGTAATGGGGATTAAAGAGCGTGGTATGGGAGGATGCCTCAGGTGGAAGATACGCTATGGGCTATCTCTCCCCTCGACTTGCGTCCTCCCTAGAGAAACCGGCGCTACCCTCCAAGCCATGTCGCATCACCTCAGCGCTTATGGGCAAGTCATACATGGCAGCGGGTCAGGCAGGTGCGAGCTTGCACACCATGGCGGTGCTTCAGGCCTACCAAGCTGACCTGCTTCAGGAGATGATCCAGAAGGGGGATCCTTCTGAGGGAGATCTGGAGGAGCTGAGCAGGGCCACGGATCTGTCCCTTAGGGCCACAAAGGAGACAGCCCGGAACATCGGAAGATCCATGTCGGTCCTGGTGGCCGCAGAGCGCCATCTCTGGCTGAATCTCTCGGGCATTTCCGAGAAGGATAAAAATCGCCTCCTCGATGCACCAGTTTGCCCAGAGGGCCTTTTCGGGAACGCAGTGGACTCTGTGGTGGAGCGGTTCCAGACCATGAAAGAGCAAGGTGAAGCGTTCCGCCAGTTCCTCCCTCGTCGGTGTGCCATGGCACACACGTGGCCGAGGCTGCGTCTGTACGCGTTTCCCCCAGTCGCTCTGCTCCCAGGGGTCCTGAAGCGGGTCCGCCAGGACAATGTCAGCCTACTACTAGTAGCTTCGTTCTGGCCGACCCGAGTGTGGTTCTCAGACATCATGTCGCTCCTGGACGGCCCGCCATGGCAGGTTCCTCTGAGGAGAGACCTGCTGTCTCAGGCGCAGGGCGTGTTCTTCACCCTTGCCCCGCCGTGTGGCGACTCTGGGTCTGGCCCCTGAGGGGGCGCAGTACCTAGAGGCGGGTCTGACAGCCGGAGCAGTCGAGACCCTCCTGAGCTCCAGGGCCCCGTCTACGCGGAGGATGTATGACCTGAAGTGGAATGTTTTCTCCACTTGGTGTGGAGAACGGTCGGTGGATCCAGTTACCTGCCCAGTGATTCAGGTGCTGGAGTTTCTCCAAGATCGGTTCTCTGCCGGTCTTTCCCCATCCACCCTCAAGGTGTACGTGGCGGCTATCTCTGCTTTCCACGCCCCTCTGAGGGAGGGATCGTTAGGGAAACTTCCCCTGGTTGTACGTTTCCTCCGCGGTGCTAGGAGGATGAGACCTGCAACTCGTTCCAAGGTTCCCACCTGGGACCTGGCAGTGGTTCTTGGGGCGTTGGCTGAGGCCCCCTTTGAACCTCTGGAGTTAGCTGAGGCTAAGCACTTGACCCTCAAGATGGCCTTTCTCCTGGCTATCACTTCTTTCACAGAAAGACAAGTGTTTGCCTGAGCTGTTTATTTGAACACCCTCATTCCCACCACAATTTTGGCGTTGTCGGCAGGATCACATGCGTGAGAAGACTTTGACACTCTGAGCTGAAGGTAAAACTGTGCACAGCTGGTGTCTGGGACTCTGAACTTCAAACCTCCCCCTCCAAAATATGGGTAAGACGTTGAGGCCCTGACGCCTGAGTGTCTTAGGCTCCCTTACCGCTGTGATCCATAAAGAACCGGGTGGCTGGCAACACTCTCTTTCTGGTGAGAAGGCTATTCAAGTGTAACGATTCTCGCTACCAAACAGGGTGTGCTGAATGACGTGTCAGCAGGTCGGGCCTAGGGCCGCCGTGTGAATCGACAAAACTTTGGGGTTAAAAGTACTATAGTCAAGAAATCACTGTTGGACAGTTGATTTCTTTTAGGTCTGGGACCTTACTATGCACAGATAAATTCTTTTAGGTACACAAGAGCAGCCCTCAGGGAAGTCTTTTACTGGTTGACATGGTGACTTATTAACATCAACAATTAAAGTCAGACAGGCTGCCTGTCAGCAAGAAACACATTTTACATATTTTATCACTTCTTTCAGTCATATGCGAGGCTGATAGGGGATAAGAGCAGTATTAATTTACTCCATGGGAACTTGGCCTGCGAACTGGAGGGTTGCAGGTTCAAGTCTACTACAGAGCATTGTAAAGGTCCCCCTGAGTAAGGCCCTGAACCCCAAACTGCTCTCAGGCTTTCTGCCCACCGGTCCTAAGAGTTTCCCTTCATGGATTAAGACAGATAAGATATAAAAATAATCCTAAACATCGGCTTTGACACGAGTTACATCAGTTCAGTATCAGTTTCCGTTTCCCCTGAAACATTTGGCCTAGTTAGTCAAAAGTCACCACCTGTTCATATGTGGGTTAATCAACAGTGAATTTACAGAATATCAAGAAATACAGACATAAATAACAAATATGTCATATAAAGGCTTTATGCCATTAGAAATGATCCTGTGCCTCTGAGCAGGACGCAGTAGGTAGCTACCGTAGGTATAACAACATGTTCTCATCTCAGGTCATCAGATAGGCCTGACAAAGCAGCGGTAGCCTTGGGATGAGAAGCAGCTCAGTATAACCAGAGAATGCAGGTTTTTCTTCATGTACAGGTGTTTGTTAAACAGGTAACAGCTAAAGAGAGAAAACTTGCTGTTCTGCTGTGTTTCTTCATTAGTACCAGCACAGTGCTCATGTGCAGAGACAAACTCTATGAAAAGTCTCTTCAGCTGTTAGAGCCGACTGACAGCTGATCCAGGTGTGGAGTCAGATAATGAAACGATATCCTGGGCAAGATTCAGAGGAAAGGATATTTCATTTCTCTAAAAAAAAACATATGTGCTCCTCTCTTCTCTTCTTGCATGGTTTCTGTCTGTCTTTACATACAATATTGACAAGTTTTGCAACACTCCTCCGAATCATTGAATTCAGGTGCTCCAATCACTTCCATGGCCATGGCTGTATAAAATCAAGCACCTCGGCTGCTTCTACAAACATGTGAAAGAATGGGTCGCTCTCAGGAGCTCAGTGAATGCAAAGCGGTGAAAGGCCTTGTTAATGCTTCAGCATACCAAGACAGTGTGGACAATTTCATGCTCCCAACTAGGTGGAAACACTTTGGGAATGGCCCGTTCCTGTTCCAACATGACTGCGCACCAGTGCACAAAGCAAGGTCCATAAAGACATAGATGAGTGAGTTTGGTGTGGAGAACCTGACTGTCCTGCACAGAGTCCTGGGCCCGACCTGATACAGCACCTTTGAAATTAAGAATTAAGAATGGGATGTCATTAACCTTCATGTGTATGTAAAGGCAGGCGACCCAAAACTTCTGGCAATATAGTACCATCCCTACGATGCAAGGAAAAGACCCAAGTGTGTGGAAACACACACATTCACCCTAATAAAGACACACTCAGTCCCACACCAGCTGTCACTTTCAGGAGTCATAGCAGGGAGCTCGTGACATTAATAATTAACGTGCTGTGTGACACTAGTGTTATGGCAGAAAATTGTGTCCTCTTACATTTAATCTTTTATGTATGATATTTTAATATTATCATTATTATTACTATTATTGTTATAGATATGTATTGTGTTTTTATCCTTAATCTTTCCTCTCCTGTACTTCTTATGTTGGTCTTTCCACATTTAGTAGTGTTTAGGTCAGAGCTGTGAGATTGTTTTGGTGTTCTCCCTCTCTTGTTGATCCTCTCCTCTCCGTGAATGTTCATTCAAGGCTGAGAGAGGATCTCTGTTCCCCAAAACACAGAAACCTTGACTGTGTAAATGATAATTCATCCCTTTGCTCAGGGCCAGATGCCCGATGCTGCCCTAGTCTCTGGACCAACAGTATATGTGTTTTAGTAGTTCTCTGTTTATTCTCTTTTGTTAAATAAATTCTTCAAAGACAACGGTTGGTTGTAACTTAATTCTTTGCTCAACCCCTCACCAGGAATGAAATTTCAACGACAACAAGTTAGTGTGCAAACAGTTTAACTTTTGATATGCTGTCAGGATTTGTAAATATGTGTTTTACAGCTTAAATGATGTTAAAGTCTAACATTTTCATCCTGAAATGTATTCATTTTTGTGATTGGCCACAAAACAGTGTTTGTACTACGATTTTATCATGAGCACTGGCATCAAGAAAAAGGCTCCTGCTCAGTGATTTAATGGTCTTAAATGTTTGGACATTATGTCTTCATCAGGTAATACTCAGCATGAGACCAAGACTGTCCACTTATAAACCACCTGATTCAACAAAACACTCTTTCCAATTAATAACATCAACACTTTTACATCAAACTATTTCAAATACAATATATATACACAAAATAAAAAGCTCATGACAGTATCACTTCATGTTAGTTTATATGGATGCAGCCCAACACGTCAAGACAGGGAACCAATATAATGTTAGTGAGGCAGCTGTCCCAGCAGTGAGGAGGAAACAGCATGATATGTTGAGGACAGCTACAGTTCACTGACTCTGTGTGTTTGCATATCTGTCCTGCCTCTCTGCTCCCAGCCGTTAAGAGGCCAGTGTTGATCAGTGGCTGTCCAGGCCTTTCAGAGCCACTGACACGCCGGCAGCACAATGATGATGTCACTGATTCTACTGCTGGCCACCCTGGGGCTCCTTGTTCAGGGTGAGACTCTCTTCTGAAAACTTTGCTTCAGGATGCAACCAGGTTCACCACAATGATGTTCTGCTGTGATGGAGAAACAAGCAGCATTTACCTTCTTCCATCTGTTCTCCATGTTAAAGAAATGAGACTCTTCTGTTTGGATGCTGATCATCTTTCTCCAAGCTGGATTTGTCTCAATAACCCTTCTCCTCTTTTTCATCTTTTCCAGGTTCATCAGGACAAATCATCCTGACTCAGTCTCCTGGATCTCAGTCTGTTGTTCCAGGACAGGCTGTCTCTCTCAGATGTAAAACCAGTACAAGTGTTTATAGCAACCTCCACTGGTACCTTCAGAAACCTGGAGAAGCTCCTAAACTCCTGATTTATTCAGCTACAACTCGTCAGTCTGGAGTTTCAGATCGTTTTAGTGGAAGTGGATACGGGACTGACTTCACTCTGACCATCAGTGGAGTTCAGGCTGAAGATTCAGGAGTTTACTACTGTCAGCAGGGTCAGAGCTTGTTCACACAGTGATACAATGTCGTACAAAAACCTCCCTCAGCTGGAGAGGAACTGATCTGACTCAACAGCTGCTCTGAAACTAAAACAACAGGAGGTTTATAATAAACATTTAGACAATAATAACATTTTAAACATTTAAACACTAAAGATTCTGTATTTAACAAAAACATTTACATCTAATTGAACTATTATTCTGAAAATCAAAACTAGTCTCTGTTTAATTATGATTTCAATTCTTGATCAGTGAAATTGACGGAGTATCAAAACACGATTTTTCATAGAAACTTGAATTTCATCTCAATAAAATCTAATTTATTCATGTAGTCAAAATGACCAATCATGTCTATAACAACATGTATAAATAACTTAATTTGTGTTTTTTATTCCAGTAAACACATTTATTTCATAATGGAACCAAAAGGTTCATTGAGTAAATCAATCAGCAACATTTGAATTATTTTCTTTTATCATTTTATATTTATGTTTGTGGTTCTTTAGTTTTATTCAAGTGATAAGGTTCTTTGGATACAAAACCAATTAAAAGATTAAAGTTATTACCATTAAGATAATTTTACAGTTTTACAGGGATTTTGTTCCAAAAAGGTTTATTATTGCAGAAAAATCTGTAAGGACAGCAGGAAAGGTTTTACAGTCATGAATGCATTTAAATTGTGAAAAAATATGGAATTCTACGACCATCACTGGTTTGTACTAATCAAAATATAATGAGGAGTTATGTCTGACTTTAATCTCTCCAAATATACTGTAACTTTAAAAATATATTGTGATGTTAAACTGTTTCTCTGGATGTAACACAGTCACTGACACCATGAAGAGAACATTTATTAAGACACTTTGATAATAATGAACATGAAAACAGCTGATTGGATGAAAACGTCTTTATTATCTGGAAACAGTGAAATAATATTGAAACAGTGCAACAAGCTAGTAAATCTTGCTGTTGAAACATGTCAAATAAAAGAGAGAGACAGTTCCAGAGTGCAGAGTGAGAGCAGGAGCAGAGGAAAACCAGTAGCAGAGTCCCAGTGAGTCAGGTCAGGACTGGGAACACTGGTCTCTCCTCAGTGTCTCTGAGAGCGGAGTCTGGGAGCCCTGGGTGGCCTCACAGGTCACAGAGCCCACCTTCCTCCACTGGTCTGCAGAGAGCCTCAGGGTGCTGCTCCAGCTGTAGTGGCCGTCCTTCTGCAGCACCCCGGGGCTCCTGCTCTCCTCCCAGCTGCTGCTGCTGCTGCTGCTGCCGTCCACCTTCCAGGCCAGACTCCAGTCTGAGGGGAAGCCCTTGTTGGCCAGGCACATGAGCGTGGCCTTCCCCCTGCTGCAGCTCCTCGCTGGAGGGGGGGCAGCACCGTCAGGGTGGGACGGACATCACCCACTGGAGGAGGAGACAGAGAGACAACATGAAGAAAGTTCATACACAGAGAAAATAAACTCCACCCTGTTGGTTGCAGCAGAGGAGGCTGCTGGTTCTGTTGGTCTTCCTCAGACCGGATCAAACTGGTCTTCAGTGTTTCACTTCCCTCTCTCAGCTCAGTAACCATGGTAACAGACAGGCATCACTGCTGAACCATGAAGATAAAGTTTAAGGCGGGAAACTCTTTCTTTAGCTGAATTAACATCTTAAACTTCAGAGTTCAACAATTAAAGACTTTTATTTGTTCTTCAGATTTTTCAGCTCAAATCAAAACTCATCAGAGACGGTGTGTGTTTGCTCTCTTCATTTACGCAGACATCACTACTGAACCACGACAACAGACGGACTGAACTACTGAAAACAGTTTGAAGTGCTACAAATGCTTTTTCCACATCAAACAAATATTCTACCAACACAGCATGTGATTAAACTAACTGCAGTGATATTATGATATTCATTGGTTATAGTGAGGATGTGACATGTCGTTAAATTCATCAGTCTGGGAGGAAGACTGAGTAAAACACATTCAGTGTTTCCAGATAAAACACTCACTGAATAAATGATTTTTTTAAGACAAAATCACAAATCAAAATAGTTTCTTTAATAACCAACTATAGTTTTTAAGAACAGTAAAATTGTAAGAATTTAAAAACTAAATGAACATTTTAAGTGTAACTAAAGAGTTTCTTCATCAGACAGAATTTTATCTGTATCACAGTGAAGTAATGGTCACTGCAATAATATTAAATTTCAATTATCAACCAACATCTTTAACTAAAGCTTGTTGTTATTCAATATAAAAGTAATATATATAAAATCTGAGTTCCTGTAGAAGTCAAAAGTACTTACAGTTAACATCCAGTCTGGTTCCTCCACCGAACGTGTACCACAGTGATACAAACTGATTGAGTCGTCGTACAAAAACCTCTCACTGTAGAGAGACACGGCTCTCTGACTTTGAACACAACAAACTCAACAAAAACACTTCCTGTTTTTAAAAGAATGAACTATTTCATGTTATATTTATCAAACAGTGACACAGTTGTTGATAATTAATCCCATTTTTACGTATATATTGTTCCATTGGTCTGAAAGTCAAATTGATCCCTCTAGAATGAAATGAAAGCAGACAGAAGATGTTGTAAAAGAAAATCTTTCTGCAGTCATCAAAGCAAATCTCCATAAAAATGATCAGTGACACATTCCTAATCAATCCTCTGGTAAACGTATTGATCCATTGAGAAGCAGCATCATCAGAGTAATCCAAGTCCCTGTTGGAGTCAGTCAGAGCATTTCCATAGAGAGCCACTTTGCATCAGCAGCACCATGCTCCAGTGCTCTGGGAGAGTTTATAGTCCTGAGAGTTGAACACTGGATGACTGACAGCTGTCCTTCATGACAACAGAAGCCACAGAAATCCTCCTCATCAAAAACATGACTTTGGTCTCCGTCCTCATCTGGACTCTCCTCTGCTTTACTCAGGGTGAGGAAAATCATTTTTCTGTGATGTGAAAATCATTTGGAGTGTAGCTGAGTTTCACCTCACCATCTCATGTCCAGTGTTTCTTCTCTCTCCTCAGGGTCTGTTGGACAAAATGTTGTCTTGACTCAGTCAGCAGCCAAATCAGTGCAGCTGGGTCAGACTGTCTCTATTGACTGTAAGGCCAGTCCAAAGGTTGCTCAGTACTCTGGTTCACAATACTACCTTTCCTGGTACCATCAGAAAACTGGAGAAGCTCCTAAACCTCTGGTCTACCAAACATCAGACAGATATTCTGGAATCTCCTCCAGATTCAGTGGAAGTGGAGCAGGGAATGGAGTTGACTTCACTTTGACCATCGGTGGAGTTCAGGCTGAAGATGCAGCAGTTTACTACTGTCAGAGTTATCATTGGACCAATCAGCGTGTGCTCACACAGTGAAAAAGCGTTGTACAAAAACCTCCCTCAGTCAGACTGAACAGAAACTGAACTGACTGCTGCAGCTGGAAGCTACTGCAGAGACTGATACAGTTCACTGAGGACACACACACACACACACACACACACACACACACACACACACACACACACACACACACAGATGATTTCTGATGCTCATTGTGTCTCCACCAGTTTTCCTCCTGAAGTTCAAACAGTCCTCCTCAACAAGCTGAAAGTTTCCTCAGATGAAGAGAACAGTTCCAGTGAAGAAGCCCAGTCAGACCATTAAAACCACAACAGCAGCAGAGTCAGCTCCACTGATGTAGAGACACAAAGCAAATTCACAATATATCAAACATCAACATCCACACATCATACTGAAATCTCAGGACACTGAAGCTCCATATCTGCAATGCAACAAATGTTTTCTGTGGCAGAAACACTGACGCTCAGAAACATAAAGGATTCTGGGCCACAGTTCATACAGGACATGTCTCTCATTGTCACACCCAGGACTTGGTCTGCTCCACTGGTCTCACAATAAATAAGCTCTCTATCCTTAACCTCAATTTCTCTCACCACCTGCCATTTACTGTGACCATCAACGTCCCCCTCCTTGAAAAACCTAAAATCTGTATCCTCCTTAGCTCTTTTAGCCTCTCTTGTCAGTAAAATATCTTCCTTCCCTCCCCCACTGTCTGAGATTCCCTATGATGTTGTCAACTACTACAATGAAATCTTGTCTTCATCAGGTGGCTTCCATCAAAACCAAAACAATCTCATTCACACATTCCCCCGGTATACTTGCATTTGATTTGGGACGACTCTCAGTGCGTTTTCTGACGCCACAGATGCTTTGTACTCATGTTGTTTTGTTTTCTGTTTATCCATTTATCCATTCTGGTTTTAAAACAGATAAAACAAAAAAATCTACTATTTTCCAAATCATCCATCCATCTTCAACCGCTTATCCGGGGTCGGGTCGCGGGGGCAGCAGCTCCAGCAGGGGACCCCAAACTTCCCTTTCCCGAGCCACATTAGCCAGCTCTGACTGGGGGGATCCGAGGCGTTCCCAGGCCAGCGTGGAGATATAATCTCTCCACCTTGTCCTGGGTCTTCCCGAGGCCTCCTCCCAGCTGGACGTGCCTGGAACACCTCCCTAGGGAGGCGTCCAGGAGGCATCCTTACCAGATGCCCAAACCACCTCAACTGGCTCCTTTCAACGCAAAGGAGCAGCGGCTCTACTCTGAGCTCCTCGCGAATGGTCGAACTTCTCACCCTATCTCTAAGGGAGACACCAGCCACCCGCCTGAGGAAACCCATTTCGACGCTTGTACCCAGCGATCTCGTTCTTTCGGTCATGACCCAGCTTTCATGACCATAGGTGAGGGTAGGAACGAAAATTGACCGGTAGATCGAGAGCTTTGCCTTGCGGCTCAGCTCTCTTTTCGTTACAACGGTGCGGTAAAGCGAGTGCAATACCGCCCCGCTGCTCGATTCTCCGGTCAGTCTCCTGCTCCAATCTCCCTCACTTCGTGAACAAGACCCGAGGTACTTGAACTCCTTCACTTGGGGCAAGGACTCATTCCCTACCTGGAGTTGGCACTCCATCGGTTTCCTGCTGAGAACCATGGCCACAGATTTAGAGGTGCTAATCCTCATCCCAGCCGCCAGCACTCTGCTGCGAACCGATCCAGGGAGAGCTGAAGGCTACGGACCGATGATGCCATCAGGACCACATCATCCGCAAAAGCAGTGGCGAGATCCCAAGCCCACCGAACCGCAGCCCCTCCTCGCCATGCGGCTACGCCTCGATATCCTGTCCATGAATATCACAAACAGGATTGGTGACAAAGCGCAGCCCTGGCGAAGGCCAACCCCACCTGGAGCGAGTCCGACTTACTGCCGAGTACTCGGACACAGCTCTCGCTTTGGATGTACAAGGATTGGATAGCCCTAAGAAGGGCCCCCTCACCCCATACTCCGCAGCACCTCCCACAGTATCTCCCGAGGGACCCGGTCAGTATGCCTTCTCCAGATCCACAAAACACATGTAGACTGGATGGGCATACTCCCAAGCCCACTCCAGGATCCTTGTGAGAGTAAAGAGCTGGTCAGTTGTTCCACGACCAGGACGAAAACCGCATTGTTCCTCTTCGATCTGTGGTTCGACAATCGGCCGAACCCTCCGTTCCAGCACCCTGGCGTAGACTTTACCGGGGAGGCTGAGAAGTGTGATACCCCTGTAATTGGCACACACTCTCTATTTTCCAAATCAAAGAACAAAAAATACACGGATAACGGAGATTGTTTTCTATTTTTAAAAAAAGCATAGTAGTGTGGATGTCGCGTTAGCCGGTCTCAGTTATCCCCTTTTTTCCCCATGGAGCTGTCTAACTTCTTGGGAATGAAAAGCTCCACTTAGACCCTTGTTCCCACCACATCGAATCGTGTTCAGGACCGTCTCCCAGCTCTCTCCTTGTCCATCACAGAAATTATTAACTCCTCCTTCAGCTCTCATCATGTCATTTAAACTGGCTGCTGTCACACTCATCCTGCTCAACTACACCATTCTTCTCTCTGACACTGTCATTCTTCTTGAGTCCTTTCTCAACATCACTGGTGCCACCCTCTCCTGGCTTAGGTTAAATCTCACTAACAGAACACAACAGTTCATCTCTACCACTAATTGCACCTGCTCCCCTGTCCCTGCTTGGTTTTCTCATGTTCAAGGCTCCCCCTTGGTAACCTCATTCGCAGGCATGGTGTCCACTTCCACCACTATGCTGATGATGTTGAGCTCTACCTCTCAAATAAATCAGTCACAGACACAACTCACTCCACTCACAACTCCACTCTGGATTAAAATCATGGATGTAAGCCAACTTTCTCAAACTCAGAAATCAGACTTGATCATCAGGGGTCCAAAATCATTCACCAAAAACACTCACAACTTCTGCCTTTACATAAACAACTCCACTATGTCTCCCTACCCACACAACCGCAACCTTGCACTAATTTTCGACAGCAACCTGTCCTTTGAACACCCCGTCAACCAAATCACCAGAACTGCCTTTATCCACCTGGAAAAACAGCTTGTCTCCATCCATCTATCACTGTCCTTCTCTGCTTTTGAAACTCTCATTCACACTTTCATCACAGACAGAATTCACTGCTGTTATAGCATTTTCTATGGCACATTTTTCAAAGTTCTAAATAAGCTAAATTACATCCTGAACTCTGCTGCTCACCCATGCCCACTCCTCCCCACAGATCCAAATTCAAAGTCTCCTCACTCACAATCACCTCCACAACCAAGCCCCCTGAAACTTCACTGACCTGCTCCACCGCCACACTCCCTCCCATTACCTCCTTTCTTCTGACGCAAAACTCCTGTCTCTGCCACGCAGGACCAAGCATCGAACCTGGTACAATAGATCTTTTTCCATAGCTGCCCCTCCCTCTGGAACTCTGCCCATATACATCTGAAAATGTTCTGATGTGTCTCTTTTCAAGTCACTAATGAAAACCCATCTTTTTAGACAACACCCTTTGGAGGCGCCTTTTAACGCCCTGGGTGACAACACATAGCGACAACAAATATGCAACTTACGGTAAAGTTAGCAACAATAAATGTCCGGTTGAAGTTTCAAAATAAAACGCTAGTGTTTTGAAACATCCTTGTTTTGAAACGGTGCGTTATTAAACTCATGAAACATTACAATTTGGTTATGTTTAGGCACTGAAAGTACTTGGTTAGGTTTAGGCAACAAGACTACTTGGTTAGGGTTAGGAAAAGATCATGGTTTGGGTTAAAATAACTACATACGTCATGTAACATATGTTAACTTACATAACTGCCTAAATAAAAACATTTAATGTTGACTTTGTTTCACACAGGACACGAACCCCAGTCTCCTGGTTCAAAGTCCAGGTTCTGGCCCTCCATCCACCCCAACCCCCTCCTTACTCAGTCTTTTCTGTTGAATATCATAAACCTGCCTTTACCGTAAAAAACTGACACTACAGGGCTTCTCCCGCTGTGTTTAACTATGACGCTAAAGGGATCTCCATTGTGTTACAAACTGACGCTGATGGGTCTTGACCATCTGTACATATGTGATGAGTGATGATTAATTGATGAAATCGATTAATAAAATGCTTGGACACAAATTTTTTGTATCGATGCTTTGTTTAATCCATTTAACTATACAGCACAGTGTTTTGCGCGGACATTACTACTGTCGCACATCAGCTGTGAACATGATATGATTATAATGGCGCTGTTTGCAAACTGGAGAAAGATAGAACAAATAGCGAGGGACAAAGAAGAAAGTGTCCAAAGTGTGGGATTATTTCAAGCTAAAGAAAACAAAAACACTGTAACGTTACCGTCCGTCCCCCGTAAAACAAAACTTATTTCGCATCGGCAACAGCACGACGGCGCCTGATCAGAAAGCAGCTCGTGCAGCCCTGCCAGCGGACCACAGACAAGGTAACAGTAACAGCAACTTTAGCATTTAACTGAAATCAGAACAGAACTTGTCCATCAGACTATCCGAAACATGACCTCATAACCCCAATAACAAATACAAATGAATAACTAAAAACAAAGGAAACAAAATATACAATAAAATAATAAACAAATGCTACATATAAATAATTAAATAATAATAAATAAATAATTTAATGGAGAGAATAAGTACAAAACCTACCATGCACAGTTCTCACCAATATGCACTACACACGAATTAGTAAACATTTTCCAAGTGAACTGCAGGTTACTTATGGATCCCCAGACGTCCCCAGACATCTCCACCAAACAAGATAGGTCTTTATTAGCAAGAAATTTACTAAAGGGGCCCCAGATGCTATCAAAAATTGGTAACTTTCCTCTGATTGCATACGTGATCTTTTCTAAGGGCAGCGTTGCTATTAATTCTGAAAGCCATTTACCTATCCTTGGTCTAGCCACCTCTTTCCAGGAAGTAGCAATAACTCTTTTGGCCAGCAACAAACCTATATCTAAAAATATTCTATGCTTCTTTCTTATGGTACAGTTAGCTGGATAGATACCCAATAGAAATATTTTGGGTTCTAAATGTAATTTTATTTTTAAAATTTCCTCAATGCACTGTTTCACTTCTCCCCAAAATTATTTTATTTGAGAACATTGCCACAAACAATGGAAGATCGTGCCTTTCTCCTTGTCACATTTTATGCAAACATCCGGTATGTCTTTGTTAAATTTGTTAAGTTTAACTGGGGTCATATAATAACAAACAACAGCTGTTTCATGTGCAGAATCGCTCACATCACATTTCACGTGTGTTTCACGTTCTTCCAAACGTGGTTTGGAAACCTGCATCGGTCGACACAGCCACTGTCAGCTCCCGTAGTGGGTGAGACCCCCTGTCACCGATCAGTCACATAGTGTGAACGCCACAACGACTTCAAGACTGCCGTCATGTGACATCAAACTGTGTGAACGGCATGGCCATCGGCTGATGAGAAAGTTGTGTAGTCTGCAGGAGCCTTTAGAATAACTTGTATAGCACTTGGGTGATGTTTGTGTTTGTAAAGCAGCTGTCTGTTGTTGGTCTGATGTTTGCTGTATGACACACTATTAATGTCCAAAGGACGAATAAACATCTATCACCTATAAACCTGCATAACTGATCCGGTTAGCGGGAGGGCACTAAGCAAAAGTGCTTCTTAAACGACGCATTGATGAATCATTTAACTAATACATAGAAGTTTTGAATCCTAAAATCATCGTTGGCTGCAGCCCTAGTTTATATGCATGGTTTACTAACCTATGTACTTTTACCTTTGTGTCTTTGACTAGAGACAGTTGTTGTACTAAAGAAAGTGTTTTGATTTAACCAACTGAGGCCTTGATGTTCCTCTGAGGTTTGATCTCATTAAAGTGGTTGTACTATTATTTAATGCACATCTATTATTTAAAAGGTTCACACCTGGTTTTACTGACACACTGACTGATTTTATAATGTTTCTGTGTGTCCAATGTGTGCATAGACTTGGATTAAAGACGTTGTAGAGATGCAAATGTCCCCTATAAGATTTGTGGTTTGTTTTCCATCTGAATTGGTGAAAGTTGGACGAGCATTTTTCTTGTATTTTAACAGTAATGAGGCTTAAGAAGATACTATTTAAAATATTGTAAAGAGCAGATTAAGAATTAATGTGCTGTGTGACACTTGTGTCTGTTGATATAATGTCAGATTTTGTAAATATGCTTGAAGCTTAAAATATGTTAAAGTCTTTAATTTTCATTTTAAAATGTATTCATTTTTTGAAAGGCCACAAAGGAGTGTCTGTTCTCCCACCACTATTTTATCATGAGCACTGGTATCAAGAAAATGGCTCCTGCTCAGTGACTTAATGCTCTTCAAATATTTGGACATTTCCTGATCAGATAATTCTGAGCATGTGAACAAGATCTGATTTCAGCATGTCTACATCACATTATTTCAAATATGTACAACCTGAAAAAACATGAGGTATCACTTCATATTAGTTTATATGGATGCAAACCAACACGTTGCGCAGAGAACCAACAATGTGGAAATGGTAGAGTTTTTCATGTTCTGACACAAATACAGCCTGTTTGTGAGGCAGCTGTCCCAGCAGTGAGGAGGAAACAGCATGATATGTTGAGGACAGCTACAGTTCACTGACTCTGTGTGTTTGCATATCTGTCCTGCCTCTCTGCTCCCAGCCGTTAAGAGGCCAGTGTTGATCAGTGGCTGTCCAGGCCTTTCCGAGCCACTGACACGCCGGCAGCACAATGATGATGTCACTGATTCTACTGCTGGCCACCCTGGGGCTCCTTGTTCAGGGTGAGACTCTCTTCTGAAAACTTTGCTTCAGGATGCAACCAGGTTCACCACAATGATGTTCTGCTGTGATGGAGAAACAAGCAGCATTTACCTTCTTCCATCTGTTCTCCATGTTAAAGAAATGAGACTCTTCTGTTTGGATGCTGATCATCTTTCTCCAAGCTGGATTTGTCTCAATAACCCTTCTCCTCTTTTTCATCTTTTCCAGGTTCATCAGGACAAATCATCCTGACTCAGTCTCCTGGATCTCAGTCTGTTGTTCCAGGACAGGCTGTCTCTCTCAGATGTAAAACCAGTAGTAGTACTGGCTACGTCCACTGGTACCTTCAGAAACCTGGAGAAGCTCCTAAACTCCTGATTTATAAAATTACAACTCGTCAGTCTGGAGTTCCAGATCGTTTTAGTGGAAGTGGATCTTGGACTGACTTCACTCTGACCATCAGTGGAGTTCAGGCTGAAGATTCAGGAGTTTACTACTGTCAGAGTTATTATTACATCAATAGTGGGGTTGTTCTGACACAGTGAAAAAGCGTCGTACAAAAACCTCCCTCAGTCAGACTGAACAGAAACTGAACTGACTGCTGCAGCTGGAAGCTACTGCAGAGACTGATACAGTTCACTGAGGACACACACACACACACACACACACACACACACACAGCCAGCCTTGTGGCTCTATCTTCATGGGGCCCATCATATACATAACGTATTGAAGGTAGAAAAGAAACTCCTCTTTCACAAGTAACTGTGGCTTTCAGATCAGTGTAGTGGAGCAAAAAGCTCCATTTTTGCCTACAAATGCTGACCAGATCAATCTGAGGGGTCGTCAGATGATTAATGGGAGATGAAATAAGAAGAAAAAATGTTGAGATACACAAAAATGTTTTCAGTGTTGTTCTAGGACAGGATGGATGTATTAAATGTAAAACCAGTACAAGTGTTAGTAGCTACCTCCACTGGTACCGTCAGAAACCTGGAGAAGCTCCTAAACTCCTGATTTATGGAGCTACAACCCGTCAGTCTGGAGTTCCAGATCGTTTTAGTGGAAGTGGATCTGGGACTGACTTCACTCTGACCATCAGTGGAGTTCAGGCTGAAGATTCAGGAGTTTACTACTGTCAGCAGGGTCTCAGCTGGCCACTCACACAGTGATACAACGTCGTACAAAAACCTCCCTCAGCTGGAGAGGAACTGATCTGACTCAACAGCTGCACTGAAACTAAAACAACAGAGGTTTATAAAAAAAGTAAAAATCAATTCATTTTCAACATTGTAACAAAGTATTTAGTATTTAATCCAAATAGTTTTAGTTTTAATATGCTTTTAAAACAGGGTGTCATTCATCAATACAGTCATTTAAATTACATCAATAACTTTAATATGTTTAATCTCTGAACTAAAATAGACACTTTTTCCATATCTCACATTTTTTCATACAAACTTGATCAAACACATTGCTGATATAAAATACATTTAATCTCAACACCTAAATTTGTTCATGTTGACAATTAATAATAATGTCTATGACATATTTCAGTTATTCTGTGTGTTTTTTATTCCAAATCAAAAATGCATTTCATGATTGATTTCTAAAAGGGTTTATGGAGTAAGTAAATCAGTAACATTTGAATTCTTTCCTTTTCTCATCTTTTATTTTTCTTTGTGGTTCTTCAGCAGAATCAGTATGTAAATAGCTCCTGGTTAGAAAAGCAGATTACACTAATGTTGTGCTTTGTATTTCATGTAAAATATTTTATTCATATAATAATGTTCTTGCATTCACCTAAACAATAACAACATCAAAGTTATTAACATTAAGTCGGATTTTCAAATGTACCTGCCATGGGTTTGTTCCAAAGGTTTATTACAGCAGATGAATCTGTACTGACGACAGTATGCATTAATGCATTCATAATGAATGAAAAATTTTGGACTTGTTCTACCGTCACTGTTTTGTAGTAACCAAAAGGAGTTTCTTCTGAGTTTGTAAACTCTGAATATTCTGTAACTATAAAAAATATTATGACGTTAAACTGTTGTTCTCTGGATGTAATACAACACTGACACCATCAAGAGAACATTTATTAAGACACTTTGATAATAATAAACATGAAAACAGCTGATTGGATGAAAACATCTTTATTATCTGGAAACAGTGAAATAATATTGAAACAGTGCAACAAGCTAGTAAATCTTGCTGTTGAAACATGTCAAATAAAAGAGAGAGACAGTTCCAGAGTGCAGAGTGAGAGCAGGAGCAGAGGAAAACCAGTAGCAGAGTCCCAGTGAGTCAGGTCAGGACTGGGAACACTGGTCTCTCCTCAGTGTCTCTGAGAGCGGAGTCTGGGAGCCCTGGGTGGCCTCACAGGTCACAGAGCCCACCTTCCTCCACTGGTCTGCAGAGAGCCTCAGGGTGCTGCTCCAGCTGTAGTGGCCGTCCTTCTGCAGCACCCCGGGCTCCTGCTCTCCTCCCAGCTGCTGCTGCTGCTGCTGCTGCCGTCCACCTTCCAGGCCAGACTCCAGTCTGAGGGGAAGCCCTTGTTGGCCAGGCACATGAGCGTGGCCTTCCCCTGCTGCAGCTCCTCGCTGGAGGGGGGCAGCACCGTCAGGGTGGGACGGACATCACCTAGGAGAACAACCAATCAGCTTAGAGGGACGGGGACCACACAGCTGGTTTCTGCTCCACCAGTCACTCACTCACACATTGTTTCACTTCCTTTAAGAAACCTCTCATGCATATCAGCACAGAAAGAGTCCTCATATGAGCTGAAAGATATCAAACTGCACTGGAAATAAAACAACCAGTTTTAAATTTGGAACGAAAAAAAACGTATTGACTGTCAAAACTCTCAAAAGGGCAAAAGTTAATGAGATCCACTGTTAAAGGACATTATCAGGCCAAAATAACAGACGACCATAGGTAACCTGTTCCTCAGACAGATTTAAAAATACAAACAGCATCAGAGAACTGTCAACATTATTTCAAACTGAGGTTAAAAGACAAATTGAGCCATTTTAGAAGATCAGAGATTTGGAAACATTTTTATCTTCATTCACACTATTCAAAATAATTTTAACTCGAATTCTAAATAGTTTAAAGTGCAGAATTAAAGGCTACATTATTTTTAAAATACGAGTGTTGTTCTTTAATCTTTGCTGCAGTTCAAGCTGTTCACATTTCACAAATTAAATGGAACGTTTAAAGAGAAGTTCAGTAAAGCTGCTTTGAGTTCAGCTTCATGGTTAAACAGGAGAAACAAACAATAAGATTGAGTCTTTAAAGTGATTTAGATCAGTCCAGAGGAAATTTATATCTACTACAAATGTTCAGACACAGAAATTAAAACCTTTGTTGATGATACGATATTTAATATTTGTGCAGAAACTTACTTCCAACATCCAGTCTGGTTCCTCCACCGAACGTGTACCACAGTGATACAAACTGATTGAGTCGTCATACAAAAACCTCTCACTGTAGAGAGACACAGCTCTCTGACTTTGAACACAACAAAGTCAACAAAAACACTTCCTGTTTTTAAAAGAATGAAGTATTTCATGTTATATTTATCAAACAGTGACACAGTTGTTGAGAATTAATCCCATTTTTCCGTATATATTGTTCCATTGGTCTGAAAGTCAAATTGATCCCTCTAGAATGAAATGAAAGCAGACAGAAGATGTTGTAAAGAAAATCTTTCTGCAGTCATCAAAGCAAATCTCCATAAAATGATCAGTGACACATTCCTAATCAATCCTCTGGTAAACGTATTGATCCATTGAGAAGCAGCATCATCAGAGTAATCCAAGTCCCTGTTGGAGTCAGTCAGAGCATTTCCATAGAGAGCCACTTTGCATCAGCAGCACCATGCTCCAGTGCTCTGGGAGAGTTTATAGTCCTGAGAGTTGAACACTGGATGACTGACAGCTGTCCTTCATGACAACAGAAGCCACAGAAATCCTCCTCATCAAAAACATGACTTTGGTCTCCGTCCTCATCTGGACTCTCCTCTGCTTCACTCAGGGTGAGGAAAATCATTTTTCTGTCATGTGAAAATCATTTGGAGTGTAGCTGAGTTTCACCTCACCATCTCATGTCCAGTGTTTCTTCTCTCTCCTCAGGGTCTGTTGGACAAAATGTTGTCTTGACTCAGTCAGCAGCCAAATCAGTGCAGCTGGGTCAGACTGTCTCTATTGACTGTAAGGCCAGTCCAAAGGTTGCTCAGTACTCTGGTTCACAATACTACCTGGCCTGGTACCAACAGAAAACTGGAGAAGCTCCTAAACCTCTGATCTACCAAACATCAGACAGATATTCTGGAATCTCCACCAGATTCAGTGGAAGTGGAGCAGGGAATGGAGTTGACTTCACTCTGACCATCAGTGGAGTTCAGGCTGAAGATGCAGCAGTTTACTACTGTCAGAGTTATCATTATATCAACAGTAAGGATGTGTTCACACAGTGAAAAAGCGTCGTACAAAAACCTCCCTCAGTCAGACTGAACAGAAACTGAACTGACTGCTGCAGCTGGAAGCTACTGCAGAGACTGATACAGTTCACTGAGGACACACACACACACACACACACACACACACACACACACACACACACACACACACACACACACACACACACACACACACACACACACACACACACTCACACAGATGATTTCTGATGCTCATTGTGTCTCCACCAGTTTTCCTCCTGAAGTTCAAACAGTCCTCCTCAACAAGCTGCAAGTTTCCTCAGATGAAGAGAACAGTTCCAGTGAAGAAGCCCAGTCAGACCATTAAAACCACAACAGCAGCAGAGTCAGCTCCACTGATGTAGAGACACAAACCAACTTCACAATATATCAAACATCAACGTCCACACATCACACTGAAATCTCAGGACACTGAAGCTCCATATCTGCAATGCAACAAATGTTTTCTGTGGCAGAAACACTGACGCTCAGAAACATAATGTATTCTGGGCCACAGTCCATACAGGACATGTCATACATGTTCATACAGGACATTACATTTAGGTTTGGACACATTCAGGAGATGTCAGACGAGTCTACATCTGACCTGTGGGAAACCTATCTGTATAGATAAAATTTAAAAGAGAGATTCCACCTTCACGGCAGCAGCGTGATGAGCTAACAATTAACAAGCAGCTTTGGTCAAAAACAGCAGCAATAATTTTACCCTAATAATGATAATGTCCTCTAACCCAATAAAGAGAAACTAAAGTCAAACATAACATTGAAAATCCTTTTTCACCTCCTGGACCAACAGACAGACAGAAGACAATGAAACAGTTTAATGTGAATCAGATTCATTCTGTACACACTGAGCTCTCTCTTAAAGGAGCTACGTTCCTCTTTTAAAACCTGTCTTCAGAGAGACACTGAGTACGTTCATGCAGATCCACTCAGGTATTCGACATACTTATAAGAGGAACCCAGTTTGACTTTGGTTTTGGGTCAGGTCTGGGTTATTAAGGATCTGTGAGCTCTCTATCATACAGCATTTAAAGATCCTCAGTATTGGCCTTCATATTTAGTGTCTGAGAGTTTAAGGCGCTCCAACAAGGACAACTTTAGTCTGTTAGATCCTGACTTACCCCTGTCCAGGAGGTACTGGTCTAGCTTTCTGTGGAAAGGGTCAGATCCTCAGGTCTAGGGGTATTTACCTATTAGATAACTGGGGACAATTTAAACTGGTGGCGAGGAGATTAGCCTAGCTTCTAACTGTCTTCATCAGGATGCTTAATCTGAAAGAGCACCTGACTGAACAGCCCAGAGCCAGATACCACAACAGCCACGCCCATTAACGACAGCTCTCCTCTCATTGGTCAGTGCTCTTGCTATTGTTGCTGTGACAATATTTAGTGGCCAGGAAAATAGACCACAAGGATATGTTCATTTGTTTGGCTGGAACAACTCATAACAAACTTTAAAGATGTTGAAGACACTATACCTAGTAAATTATTTCCTTGGTGAAGAAATAATCTGTGTCTACATCTTGTACTTTAAAAGCAGAGTTAGGATTTCATTGTACAATTAAGCAAGAAAAATACACTCGATGATTAAAATTGATTTAGTAAGTTCTAATGTTCAATATCATCATAACATTAGTTAATCACGTAATGTTTTACTTCAAAATCATCTTTCATAGTCAATCATTTTACAGCTCATACATGTATTAAGTTCTGTGTCTCGATGGAAACCACTTTACGCTTTACTCACTCACTGCTGTTACCAAAGAAAAAAAGGCTCCAACTTTTTTGTGACCTAATAAAAAGTTCCATTTCCCTTCATGGGGGTTTATGTATAAAGAGGAATCTCAACTTTCTCAGTCTCATCTCTGTTCAGCTGCTGGAATTTGTGACAAATATGTATTATTAACATGTTACATGTTATTTGACCAGGCAGAGGTAATTTTGTGATAAATAAATGCACAGGTGTTTATCATCTACATACATATACAAATTGATTCCATGTCCCCTGCTATAAAGCAAAAGCAGCATGTAAAGTCAGCAGAGACTGAATTTTGCAGGACACCGAGAATTTAACAACAGTAGATGATGAATGTTGACCAAGTGAGACAACATCATGACTGCCTGACAGATAAGGACAGAACCAGTTTAACACTTTGACACTGAGGGCAACATCTCTGCAATCTATGTAGACGTTTACTGTAATTTACAGTTTCCATCTGTGCTGCTGGAGGTGATCATACAGATGAATCCCTGCTGTCCCTTAGACATTATTCCATCAAGTTCATTCAAGGAGGTTTGACACAGGTTTCTGGTGATAATTAGCAGTTCCTTAACCCAGGGTGTCGTCCCCTCTAGGTTTAAACATGCAATTCTGCACCCTCTTTTAAAGAAACCTTGCCTCAACTCCACAACTTCTAAATCTGCCCTGTTAAGGTACATAATGACATCCTTCGCCCTGCCGACTCTGATTCTAGTGCCATGAATGGGATGCAAGATGGCGCCGCTCTTGGCAGCCTGGTATTTTGGTGCGCTCTGTTTGTTTTGTTTATGTTTGTTAACTTTGCATTCTGCTGTGATACCCAGAGCTCTTTCACCAGAGAGGAGCTCATTAACATCAGGGGAACGACACCAGCGGCTTTAATTCCGACTTTCCTCGTGTCATCATAGGAATTATTGGGCATTTTGGTCAAGGGATTACTTTCCGCTGTAGGAGGATGTAGGAGGTCTGGTACGCTGATGCGACGACGCCGAAGAGGACACTGCTCGCCACTACCGGGAATATTTCTCTCCAATGTGCGCTCACTATGCAATAAACTGGACAAACTTTCCCTACTGGTGGGGAAAAACAGAGACTTTCATTTATCTTCTGTTGTGTGCTTCACGGAGACGTTGCTGTGTAGATCAATACCAGACTCCGCTTTGCAGCTGGCTGGCTTCCAGTTCTACAGAGCAGACCACAACACAGAACTCTCCGGCAAAACAAAAGGTGGAGGTGTCTGTTTTTACATTAACAGTGGCAGGTGTAATGATGTGACAGTGATTCAGCAACACTGTTCTCATGACCTGAAATATTTATTGATACAATGTAAAGCAAACTACTCTCCCCGCAAGTTTGCGAGCTACTTTCTGCTCAGTGTTTACAACCGCAGGCCAACGTGCACGAAGCACAGTGCACGTTGGCTGATCAGATACTGTGGGTAGAGCGGACTTTCCTGGACTCCTTAGTTATTGTTCTTGGTGACTTCAACAAAGGAAACCTCAGCCATGAACTCCCCAAATACAGACAGTTTATAAAGTGTCCAACCAGAGAGGGGAACACTTTGGATCACTGCTACACCACAGTGAGCAGTGCCTGTCACGCCGTCCCTCGAGCTCCACTGGGTCACTCTGACCATACCATGGTTCAAAGTGAAACTCCAGGCGTGTTTGGACTGCACCGACTGGGATGTTTTCAGGACTGCTACAAACAACCTGGATGAGTAAACAGAGGCTGTGACGTCTTACATCAGTTTCTGTGAGGACAGCTGCATTCCAACACGCACAAGGGTTATAAGAATAACAAACCCTGGTTTACAGCTAATGTTGCAAAAGGAAGAGGCGTTAAGGAGTGGAGACCGGGCCAGGTTTAAGGAGTCAAAGTACAGGTTTAGCAAGGCGGTGCAAGATGCTGAACGGGCGTACGAAGGGAGATTACAGCACCAGTTCTCAAGAAATGAGTCTGTTTCTGTCTGGAGAGGCTTCAGAAAGATCACCAGCCTAAATCCCCCCACTCCATGAATGACTCACGCCTTGCCAACAAGTTGAACCAATTTTACTGTCGCTTTAAAAGACAACGGGACAGACCTGACACCATCCCCCGTCACACCACTGATCGGCCACAGTCCTCTATCTTATCCCCACCTCCTCCCCTCTCTCTTACCATCCTGGAGAGGGATGTCAACCGACTGTTCAGGAGGCAGAAACCTCGCAAAGCAGCTGGGCCGGACTCTTTTTCCCCATCCACCCTGAAGCACTGTGCGGATCAGCTGTCTCTTATGTTCAAAGACATTTTTAACACCTCACTGGAGGCATGCCATGTGCCAGCCTGCTTCAAAGCCTCCACCATCATCCATGTCCCCAAGAAACCAAAGACCACTGGACTAAATGACTACAGACCCATCGCCCTGACATCTGTGGTTATGAAGTCCTTTGAGAGCCTTGTGCTGTCCCACCTAAAATCCATCACTGACCCACTCCTGGACCCTGCAGTTTGCCTACAGAGCCAACAGGTCTGTAGATGATGCAGTAAACATGGCCCTTCATTTCATCCTCCAGCACCTGGACGCCCCAGAAACCTATGCTGGGATGCTGTTTGTGGATTTCAGCTCTGCTTTCAAAACCATCATCCCAGCCCTGCTGCAGGACCAGCTGAACGTGCCTGACTCCACCTGCAGGTGGATCACAGACTTCCTGACAGACAAGAAGCAGCATGTTAAGTTGAGAAAACATCTCTGACCCCAGGACGCTCAGCACCGGTTCCCCTCAGGGATGCATTCTTTCCCTTCTGCTCTTCTCCCTGTTCACCAACAGCTGCACCTGAAGTTTGCAGATGACACCACCCTCATTGGGCTCATCTCTGGGAGGGATGATACGTTCAGATGGAATGGTACGTACTCAGATACGTTTTAAACTCCTTACTTTTTACATTTTTTATATATTTATATTTATGTTCATGTGTACTGTAAGCACCAATTTATACCAAGGCAAATTATTTGTATGTGAAAATGCATTTGGCAATAAACCTGATTCTGATTTTAGTCCTGCTTGAGCTAAGCTTACCTTTTGACACAGTCGATTCAAACGCCTGGAGGACAAAGTTGGTCTTCAGGACACAGTGCTATAATAATTTACCCCCTATCTGAGATAATTAAATTTTACTGGTATTAAATGTGGCATTGCTCAAGGCTCAGTTTTAGGCTGTCTCTCATTCTGGCTATGCATGCATCCCCTTTGAGAAATACGATGTTTTTTTATCTCTTTTATGCAGATGACACACAGCTCCACATATTGTCAGGTAATTACATATTCTGTGCAAAGGTCAATTAGGTCATCCTCACAATAACTCACTTAAAACTAAAGGTGACCGGGCCTTTTCTGTTTCTGCCTCCAGGTTTTCGAATAGTCTTCCACCCCTGACATTCTATTTATTTCCTTTTAGTTTCTTGATTTGGATTTTAACCAGAGTACTCCAAATTCCTCTTATTGATGTTTACTTGTGCACTAGTGTTGGGTGTATTGTGTATTTGGATACACAATGACATACTCGTTGCTCTATTGTTTGTGCATACTTGTAATGGTGTGTATTGAGTACCTGTAAAGAACTTTGGGTGAACTCCTGTTGTTTTTCTATGTGCAATTTAAATAAAGTGACTTGACTTAATAAACTGCTACACTTGAAGCTTAAAGTGATAAAATACATAAGTAATCTCAGGATTTCTGATATTAAAAGTGTTTGGTCTCATGTTTTATTAAAGCAGGCTTCTAGGTCAGATCTCTCTTATAAAACCCATATTTTATTAATTATTTTTTAATTTGTTATTTAAATGCCGAACAAAATAAATTCCTTGTTTAAAACATAACTTGTCAGTCACTGTACAGCATACTGGGGTTTTGTTAATCTGCATGAGGATGTTTCAAACAGGCAGCTGTCCCAGCAGTGAGGAGGAAACAGCATGATATGTTGAGGACAGCTACAGTTCACTGACTCTGTGTGTTTGCATATCTGTCCTGCCTCTCTGCTCCCAGCCGTTAAGAGGCCAGTGTTGATCAGTGGCTGTCCAGGCCTTTCAGAGCCACTGACACGCCGGCAGCACAATGATGATGTCACTGATTCTACTGCTGGCCACCCTGGGGCTCCTTGTTCAGGGTGAGACTCTCTTCTGAAAACTTTGCTTCAGGATGCAACCAGGTTCACCACAATGATGTTCTGCTGTGATGGAGAAACACTGAAACAAGCAGCATTTACCTTCTTCCATCTGTTCTCCATGTTAAAGAAATGAGACTCTTCTGTTTGGATGCTGATCATCTTTCTCCAAGCTGGATTTGTCTCAATAACCCTTCTCCTCTTTTTCATCTTTTCCAGGTTCATCAGGACAAATCATCCTGACTCAGTCTCCTGGATCTCAGTCTGTTGTTCCAGGACAGGCTGTCTCTCTCAAATGTAAAACTAGTACAAATGTTGGTAACAACTTCCACTGGTACCTTCAGAAACCTGGAGAAGCTCCTAAACTCCTGATTTATCTAGCTACAACCCGTCAGTCTAGAGTTCCAAATCGTTTTAGTGGAAGCGGATCTGGGACTGACTTCACTCTGACCATCAGTGGAGTTCAGGCTGAAGATTCAGGAGTTTACTACTGTCAGCAGGGTTGGAGCAGACCGTTCACACAGTGATAAAACATTGTACAAAAACCTCCCTCAGCTGGAGAGGAACTGATCTGACTCAACAGCTGCACTGAAACTAGAATTGTAGGATTTGAAGAATTTATCAAAGCAGTACTTTAATATTTAAATTAATATAAGGTATTAAGTTAAACAAGACAAGAACACTAACACTTAACAAATAATACTCCACTAGTTTTCTTCTTTAGCTAATTCATCGTAGTTAAAAAAACTTCACTGGAGACGATCAAGAGTTGGTGCAAAAGAGTTTATTCCAAAAAAGGACGAATAAACCCGAGTGACATCCTAGCAGGTCAGGATGAAACACTGAGCAGCGGTCAGCGTGCAGCGCCTTATATTACCATACGCTCCACCTACAAAGTGGGTGTCACACCGTGACTCCACCTGCAGGGGTCGCTGACCACTCCTCTCCAATGGTGAATTTCTTATCCCATGCTGCCATCTTGAGGCCACTTTTGTGTACTATTCATTAAATACAATGCCGCTTTTTGGTTGTTGTTCTAGCCTTATTTTATCATAATTTGTCCGTTTTTATATATTTTTTATATATTTCAGGACTAGAAATTCACCATTGGGTTTCAACTTCACTCTCACCGTTTTTTCTTTAAGTTTTAAGGCATACTTTTGGCACTATTAAAGCTTAAACTTTTATCATTGTATTCTTTAAAAACAATCAACATAATCAATACGTGTATTGCATGATTTCATACATCATAACAGAATTAGATCATCCATGGAGTAAACTGCGTCACATCTCACACTGCCGTGTCCTACAGTAACCTCGTCACGAGCCTGCTTCTAGAAAACTCCTGGCCCCCCTCCGACCGAAGTTGGCACCAGGGATGCCACGTGCCTTGGCTGGTACTCCTGCCTCCTATCTCTGATAGGCTGAGATGTTCCTTTTGTTATTGGACAAGACACACATTTACCTCTGATAGGCTAAGATGTTCCTTCTGCTATTGGACATTGACACCTGCTACATGATCTGCCCAAGATGTTTTCCTTTTTTATATCATTCTGCCTCACAAGTTCACTCTCAGTTCACTCGCGAGTTTACCTTCGGTCATACTACACACTTCACTCCCGTACATGCTGAATGACATGAGAAACCATACCAATTCACGGCTTATATTTCTACTTGGTTACAGTAGATGCACGTCTGATTAATACAGCATCTTTAAATGATTATAAAGTGATTGATTAATCTGTGATTAAGTTTCAGTGACTACACCAATCAATGTGTATCCAGTAAATAAAAAAAACACAAAAACCCATAATATGTGAGTACATAAGTCATAATATGTGAGTACATGAGTATGCATCAAAAATGAGATGGACTATATAGATGCATGTTCCGCAACACAACCCTCAAAAACTCCCCAGTAGGTATTTTGATGCTGCCTTTGTCTATCTTATGCTGCTCCCTCCCTTTGCTCCCAAAGCACACGAACCTGCTCACTCACACAAACACGTGCAACTTGTTGAGCCTGGGCAGTTTGATACAGAAAGGAGCACACACACCCAGAACTATAGGGTTTTAACACTGTGATCCTAACTTTACACTATAAATTAACACTTTAAATAATGACTATGTGGATCACCCTTACTCTAGCAATTAATGATAACAATTTAGGCTATAATTTAACGTATTGATCCATTGAGAGGCAGCATCATCAGAGTAAGTCAGTCAGTTGGAGTCAGTCAGAGCATTTCCATAGAGAGCCACTTTGCATCAGCAGCACCATGCTCCAGTGCTCTGGGAGAGTTTATAGTCCTGAGAGTTGAACACTGGATGACTGACAGCTGTCCTTCATGACAACAGAAGCCACAGAAATCCTCCTCATCAAAAACATGACTTTGGTCTCCGTCCTCATCTGGACTCTCCTCTGCTGCTGCTTCCCAGGTAAAGTCCAGAGAATCAAACTCCTCTCCTCTATGAACATCCGTCCCTCTGAAATGAAGCCCACAAAACCATGACGCTGCTTTATGTGTTTGTCTCTGTATCCTCAGAGTCCAGAGGCCAGGTCACAGTGACTCAGCCTGGAGCAGTGAGCTCTGCTCTGGGAGCCTCCGTCTCCATCAGCTGTAGGGTCAGTCAGCAGGTTACAACATGTAACAGTGCTTACTGTTTACACTGGTACCAACAGAAAGATGGAGAAACTACCAAACTACTTATTCGCCAAACCAGTGAGAGAATGTCAGGGATTCCAGGTCGTTTTACAGGCAGTGGATCAAAGACTGACTTCACTCTGACCATCAGTGGAGTTCAGACTGAAGATGCAGCAGTTTACTATTGTCAGCAGGGTCAGAGCTTCCCGTTCACACAGTGATACAACGTCGTACAAAAACCTCCCTCAGCTGCAGAGGAACTAAAAGTACAGAGGAGAAAAAATATTTAGTTTTCAATTCAAACAGTTAAACCTTTAATATTATTTTAAAACAGGGTTTCATTCATCAGTCATTTAAATTACATCAATAACTTTCATAAATTTAATCTATGAACTAAAATAAACACTTTTTCCATATCTCACATTTTTTCATACAAACTTGTTCAAACACATTGCTGATATAAAATACATTTAATATCAACAGCTAAATTTGTTCATGTTGTCAAATTAATAATAATGTCTGACATATTTCAGTTATTCTGTGTGTTTTTTATTCCAAAAAAATGCATTTCATGATTGATTTCTAAAAGGGTTTATGGAGTAAGTAAATCAGTAACATTTGAATTCTTTCCTTTTCTCATCTTTTATTTTTCTTTGTGGTTCTTCAGCAGAATCAGTATGTAAATAGCTCCTGGTTAGACAAGCAGATTACACTAATGTTGTGCTTTGTATTTAATTTTTGTAAAATATTTTACAGGTTTATGTAATTTTATGTAACTTTCATATAATAATGATCTTGGATTCACCTAAGCAATGAAAATATTAAAGTTATTAACATTAAGTCAGATTTTCAAATGTACCAAAGGTTTATTACTGCAGATTAATCTGTAATGACGACAGTTTTCATTAATGCATTCATAATAAATGAAGAATTCTGGACTTCTTCTACCATCACTGTTTTGTAGTAAACAAAACATAATGAGGAGTTTTGTCTGAGTTTGTAAACTCTGAATATTCTGAAACTATCGAAATATATTATGACGTTACACTGTTTCTATCTGGATGTAATACAGTCACTGACACCATGAAGAGAACATTTATTAAGACACTTTGATAATAATAAACATGAAAACAGCTGATTGGATGAAAACGTCTTTATTATGTGGAAACAGTGAAATAATATTGAAACAGTGCAAAAAGCTAGTAAATCTTGCTGTTGAAACATGTCAAATAAAAGAGAGAGACAGTTCCAGAGTGCAGAGTGAGAGCAGGAGCAGAGGAAAACCAGTAGCAGAGTCCCAGTGAGTCAGGTCAGGACTGGGAACACTGGTCTCTCCTCAGTGTCTCTGAGAGCGGAGTCTGGGAGCCCTGGGTGGCCTCACAGGTCACAGAGCCCACCTTCCTCCACTGGTCTGCAGAGAGCCTCAGGGTGCTGCTCCAGCTGTAGTGGCCGTCCTTCTGCAGCACCCCGGGGCTCCTGCTCTCCTCCCAGCTGCTGCTGCTGCTGCCGTCCACCTTCCAGGCCAGACTCCAGTCTGAGGGGAAGCCCTTGTTGGCCAGGCACATGAGCGTGGCCTTCCCCTCCTGCAGCTCCTCGCTGGAGGGGGGCAGCACCGTCAGGGTGGGACGGACATCACCTAGGAGAAGAACCAATCAGCTTACAGGACGGGGACCACACAGCTAGTTTCTGCTCCACCAGTCACTCACTCACACATTGTTTCACTTCCTTTAAGAAACCTCTCATGCATATCAGCACAGAAAGAGTCCTCATATGAGCTGAAAGATATCAAACTGCACTGGAAATAAAACAACCAGGTTTTAAATTTAGAAATACAAAAAATATATTTACTGTCAAAACTCTCAAAAGGACAAAATAACAGACGACCATAGGTAACCTGTTCCTCAGACAGATTTAAAAATACAAACAGCATCAGAGAACTGTCAACATTATTTCAAACTGAGGTTAAAAGACAATTTGAGCCATTTTAGAAGATCAGAGATTTGGAAACATTTTTATCTTCATTCACACTATTCAAAATAATTTTAACTCTTAAAGTACGAGTGCTGTTCTTTAATCTTTGCTGCAGTTCAAGCTGTTCACATTTCACAAATTAAATGGAACGTTTAAAGAGAAGTTCAGTAAAGCTGCTTTGAGTTCAGCTTCATGGTTAAACAGGAGAAACAAACAATAAGATTGAGTCTTTAAAGTGATTTAGATCAGTCCAGAGGAAATTTATATCTGCTACAAATGTTCAGACACAGAAATTAAAACCTTTGCTGATGATACGATGTTTAATATTTGTGCAGAAACTTACTTCCAACATCCAGTATGGTTCCTCCACCGAACGTGTACCACAGTGATACAAACTGATTGAGTTGTCGTACAAAAACCTCTCACTGTAGAGAGACACGGCTCTCTGACTTTGAACACAACAAACTCAACAAAAACACTTCCTGTATTTAAAAGAATGAACTATTTCATGTTATATTTATCAAACAGTGACACAGTTGTTGAGAATTAATCCCATTTGTACGTATATATTGTTCCATTGGTCTGAAAGTCAAATTGATCCCTCTAGAATGAAATGAAAGCAGACAGAAGATGTTGTAAAAGAAAATCTTTCTGCAGTCATCAAAGCAAATCTCCATAAAATGATCAGTGACACATTCCTAATCAATCCTCTGGTAAACGTATTGATCCATTGAGAAGCAGCATCATCAGAGTAATCCAAGTCCCTGTTGGAGTCAGTCAGAGCATTTCCATAGAGAGCCACTTTGCATCAGCAGCACCATGCTCCAGTGCTCTGGGAGAGTTTATAGTCCTGAGAGTTGAACACTGGATGACTGACAGCTGTCCTTCATGACAACAGAAGCCACAGAAATCCTCCTCATCAAAAACATGACTTTGGTCTCTGTCCTCATCTGGACTCTCCTCTGCTTCACTCAGGGTGAGGAAAATCATTTTTCTGTCATGTGAAAATCATTTGGAGTGTAGCTGAGTTTCACCTCACCATCTCATGTCCAGTGTTTCTTCTCTCTCCTCAGGGTCTGTTGGACAAACTTTTGTCTTGACTCAGTCAGCAGCCAAATCAGTGCAGCTGGGTCAGACTGTCTCTATTGACTGTAAGGCCAGTCCAAAGGTTACTCACTACACTGGTTCACAATATTTCCTGGCCTGGTTCCATCAGAAAACTGGAGAAGTTCCTAAACCTCTGATCTATGTAACAACAAGCAGATTTTCTGGAATCTCCTCCAGATTCACTGGAAGTGGAGCAGGGAATGGAGTTGACTTCACTCTGACCATCAGTGGAGTTCAGGCTGAAGATGCAGCAGTTTACTACTGTCAGAGTTATCATTACATCAACAGTAAGGATGTGTTCACACAGTGAAAAAGCGTCGTACAAAAACCTCCCTCAGTCAGACTGAACAGAAACTGAACTGACTGCTGCAGCTGGAAGCTACTGCAGAGACTGATACAGTTCACTGACACACACACACACACACACACACACACACACACAAAAACCACAGCTGACTGCAGACAACAAGCAGAGGATCAAACTTGATGGCTCTTACTTTTCCTTTAATATATTAATTAATTCATTTTAAATTCACTTGTATCAAACACTGTCCACTCACCAAATATTCATTTCCAAACACTTGCTTAGCCTGGTTCCCCTGTTCTCCTGCAAACATCCCTCTGACCTCCATCTGACACAGTTTACACAACATGAAGGTAGAAGTACATTACAAATTCACAGAGTTGAAAACATAAAATATATGAACACATACTGATTAATGTGTCCGACCATACGTCCAAAAAACAGCTCCCCTTACTATCTTCTACCCCGACACTTTATACAGACAGACGCTTCAGACACTGATCCACAAACCTCTGACAGTTTGTCTAATATTATAAAACTAAAGGAAAATAACTCGTCTTATAGCGTTAAACGTTTGTGAAGCACGATTTGAGCGATCTTAGGAAGAAGTATTAAAAAGCTGTCTGCCTGAACAATTCTACAATGTTTTACTGGTGGAACGAACCAAATGGGACACATTTTGCTGGCTGTTTTATTTGTCTTAGCTATTAGGACATCAACCGTGATGGTCTTTTGTCTGTTCTAGAGTCTCGTCTGAAAACTGAAGGGGACAGTTTGGAGGCTCCAAACCGAGGCTCTGGAACAGCCTGCCTGAGGAAATCAGGGCGGCTGAGTCAGAGAACTCTTTTCTTAAAACATACTTTTATAGAAGAGCATATTCCTGATACAGAGAAGCCCATTTAGTGAGGCCGTCCATACAGAAGCTAATTAGACTAGTTTGAACGTCAACAGTTAGTTAAATACCCCATTAATCCATATTTTTCATCCGTATGAAAGCGATGAGAAAAGGACAACAAGTCGACTGAAATTTCCCCTCCGGGGGATTAATAAAGTTTCATCTTATGTCTTGTACTGTGCCTAGCCGAAGTCACTACGGCTTTATATTAAAATCATTGCTTATTTTACGTGCATTGATTATAATTAACCTGTGTTATGCCAATTTAAAATGCACCCTCCTTGTGAAGGGAGGAATTGTGAACAGCTTTGGGCTCAACAGGTAAGATTGTTCAGGCAACCGTTCAGAGCTGCTTGTGTAAATGTTTAACTCATCAATGACACGTGAACCGTAAGTCATGGATAAACTTCTGGGTCGTGATGCTGTCTGAGGGACAACGCTGACTGATTGAAAGTGCACACTGATTTAATGTGCTGGAAACCACTGGTCATTAAGCAAAAATTGTAGCTTAGACTGCCTTCATACAGTTTGCTGTCACGGCAGATATTTATGATTTAAGGAACCTCTTTTAAACATCATTTAGACATATTGGCAGGTAGCAACATGTAGGCTACAGTTCTTACAGCACTTCAAATATTTTTTTGTTACAATCAGAAAAAAAACTTAAAAACCTCACGAGGCTTTGTCACTAGCCCTGGGTGTGCAGTGGCCCACCATTCTTATGCCTTTCAGAATGGGCGTCATCACACCCTGATTTACTAAAAGGAGAATCACCAAGCTGCTCTCAGTCATTGTTGAGGAGTCAGTCCCCACAGCCAACAGGTGCAACAGGTGATCTGAATGATCCTTTAATCAACCCAGAGGAACGCTGACGTTCAGCCAAAGTTTATGGGAAAAAGGGAAATTAAATGACAACAAATACATAAGAAGGGACTGCAGCATTCCTGATCACCTGGGGATTCTCAGTTACATCTGTTTAGACTTGCTAACCTGTCAGGAAGCTTTTTCATCTTCACTTTGATCTATTAATGACTGAACTGTTCCTGTGTGCCCTGATTGTCTAAGTTTGAATCCTCCTCCCTCTGCTGTATGAATTCAACCCAAAGACAGTTTGAGGTCAATTTGAAACCTTTAGAAAAAAATAAAAAACATTTTTTAAACAACCAGAGTGAAACTAACAGAGGCTTAGATTTGAAAATAGAAATCAAAAATAAAATCAAAATTTTTTATTTTGTATTATTTTTAGTGTAGTATGAGTATGTGTTTTCTGTATTGTATTTATTGATCTAATGCTGTGTTCATGCTGCTGTCTTGACAAGATCACACTTATAAAAAAACAATCACAATCAGACCGATGTGGTTAGAGAGTGAAACATTTATTATTAATTTTGAATTACTGTACAGCGTCTTAAATCTGTTAATCTCCATGAGAAGGTTTTAAACAGCAGCAGAGTCAGCTCCACTGATGTAGAGACACATACTTTCCCTGGGCAGGCTGTTCCAGAGCCTTGAAGCCGGGGAGCCATGAGCGAGGTGTAACCATCTCCAAACACTGCCATGTAACTAATCTCACTCATTGGGGGCCTCCAGTCTTTTGGGTATGGGGTCAATGGGAGGTAAATGTGTGTGATGCTTTATGGTGTGTCCAGGGGGTCATGACTTTAAGTGGTTCACAACATTTACCTGGGCATGGCTGTCTTATAATAGATCCAGATTGAGTGTCCCCTAGGAAACACTCAAAGACACCATGTTCCCATGATGAGATAGTGCTCCAACCCTGAGATTAGGTTAGAAGCTGCATGTGCTGAGGCACTGCAGTTCACTCGGATGATACACTGATGTGTGTGTGTCCCAGTAAGTTCCTTCTGCAGAAGACTTGAAGAAAATTCACAGAAAGACAAGTGTTTGCCTGAGCTGTTTATTTGAACACCCTCATTCCCACCACAATTTTGGCATTGTCGGCAGGATCACATGTGTGAGAAGACTTTGATACTGAGCTGAAGGTAAAACCGTGCACGGCTGGAGTCTGGGACTCTGGACTTCATACCTCCCCTCCAATATACAAGTGAGATGTTGAGGCCCTGACGCCTGAGTGTCTTAGGCTCCCTTACCGCTGTGATCCATAAAGAACCTGGTGGCTGGCAACACTCTCTTTCTGGTGAGTAGGCTGTTCAAGTGTAATGATTCTCTCTACCAAACGGGGTGTTCTGAATGACGTGTCAGCAGGTCGGGCCTGGGGCCACCGTCTGAATCGGCAAAACTTTGGGGTTAAAAGTACTATAGTCAAGAAATCACTGTTGGACAGTTGATTTCTTTTAGGTCTGTCGCCAACTTTCTGCAGTGTCAATAGCTACTGAGCCCAAAACGTCGTGTGGCCTTCGGATTAGCTCAAGAACAGTGCGTAGAGAGCTTCATGGTATGAATTTTCCCTGGCTGAGCAGCTGTATCCAAGCCTTACATCTCCAGTGCAATGCAAAGCGTCGGATGCAGCAGTGTAAAGCACGCCATTGGACACTAGAGCAGTGGAGACCTGTTCTCTGGGGGGGCGAATCACACTTCTGTCTGGCAATCAGATGGATGAGTCTAGGTTTGATGGTTGCAGGAGATCGGTACTTGCCTGACTGCATTTTACCGAGTCTAAAGTTTGGTGGAGTGGGGTTACAGTGTGGGGTTGTTTTCAGGGGTTGGGATTAACCCCTTAGTTCCAGTGAAAGAATCTGTTAATGCTTCAGCATACCAAAACAGGGTGGACAATGTCATGCTCTCAACTTTGTGGAAACATGAGCACTGGCATCAAGAAAAAGGCTCCTGCTCACTGATTTAATGCTCTTAAATGTTTGGACATTATGTCTTCATCAGGTAATACTCAGCATGAGACCAAGACTGTCCATTTATGAACCACCTGCTTCAACAAAACACTCTTTCCAATTAATTACATCAAACTATTTCAAATACAATATATATACACATAATAAAAAGCTCATGACAGTATCACTTCATGTTAGTTTATATGGATGCAGCCCAACATGTCAAGACAGGGAACCAATATAATGTTTGTGAGGCAGCTGTCCCAGCAGTGAGGAGGAAACAGCATGATATGTTGAGGACAGCTACAGTTCACTGACTCTGTGTGTTTGCATATCTGTCCTGCCTCTCTGCTCCCAGCCGTTAAGAGGCCAGTGTTGATCAGTGGCTGTCCAGGCCTTTCAGAGCCACTGACACCCGGCAGCACAATGATGATGTCACTGATTCTACTGCTGGCCACCCTGGGGCTCCTTGTTCAGGGTGAGACTCTCTTCTGAAAACTTTGCTTCAGGATGCAACCAGGTTCACCACAATGATGTTCTGCTGTGATGGAGAAACACTGAAACAAGCAGCATTTACCTTCTTCCATCTGTTCTCCATGTTAAAGAAATGAGACTCTTCTGTTTGGATGCTGATCATCTTTCTCCAAGCTGGATTTGTCTCAATAATCCTTCTCCTCTTTTTCAGGTTCATCAGGAGAAGTCATTGTGAGTCAGCCTCCTGTATCTCGGACGGTCTGTATTAGGTGTAACACGAGGGCAAATGTTGGTGCCTTCGTCCACTGGTACGTTCAGAAACCTGGAGAAGCTCCTAAACTCCTGATTTATCAAGCTTCAATTCGTAATTCTGGCGTTTCAGATCGTTTTAGTGGAAGTGGAACTTCATCTGAATACACTTTGACCATCAGTGGAGTTCAGGCTGAAGATTCAGGAGTTTACTACTGTCAGCATGGTCACAACGGACCCCCGTTCACACAGTGATACAGCGTTGTACAAAAACCTATCTCAGCTGGAGAGGAACTGATCTGACTCAACAGCTGCACCTAAACTAAAATAACAGGTTAATAAAAACACATTTAGCCAATAATTATTCACATTGAACATTGCAACACTACATATTATTTAAAAATAATATTCCAGAAGTTATAATTCTAATATGATTATTAAAACAGAGTTTGAATCATTCTTCTCAACATTAAACTAAACTCTGTTGAATTATGATGTGTGTGATATTCCTGAAAACACAAGGACACACAGATTGTAAATATCATTTATTATTATATATCTTACCATTTTTTCATTGAATGTCAAATGTACTTTGATGCAAAAATGAATTTCATTAATTGCAGTTAAATGACTAGTCATGTTTATAACAACATGTATTAACTTAAATTGAGTATTCCAGCAAACAAATTCATTTTAATATGAAAGAAGAAAATCAGTAATATTTGAATTATTTCCTTTGGTCAACTTTTACTTGTCTTTCTTCAGCAGAAGCAGTATGTACAGCATCTGACAAAACTGAAGACACCCCTCACATGTTGTAAAGATTTGATCATATCTGAGTGTACAGCTCGTATAACAGTGTAAATTTGCTGTGCCCTCAAAATGACACATCACACAGCCATTTATGTCTCAACCGCTGGCGACAAAAGTGAGTAGGCCTACACCACTAAGTGAAAATGTCCAAATTGGGCCGCCTTGGCGATCAGCGTTCCCGTCGTGACACTAAAATGTGTGACCTATGAGATTCCAAATGAGAAGCTAAGCACCAGAGGCTTTGTTGACAATGTGAAGCGGTTTCTGTTTGGTTGGGTTTAGGCACCAAAAGTACTTGGTTATGGTTAGAACATCATCGTTTGGATGTAGTCACAGAATCTGATAGGTGACAGGTTTTTGTGTTACACCATTATGCCAGTTGTTCAAATGTGTGTTGATAAGCAGGCTGTCATTTCATGAGCTACAGCTATGTATTTTATAGATAGAAGCAGAACAGCAGAAGAAGGATAAATGCCCAAGTAGTTCTGCTAAGTGAGGGAGGATCGGATGGGGGAGAGATAACAGCGGGCATGGGTGCGTCTGTCTGTGTGTGTGTGTTTGTCACGATTAGGTGTTCCGGGCAGGTTGTGAGGACCCAAATGCAGGACACGCAGGGCAAAGCAGGTAAAGTTCAAATGGATTTATTAAATAAACAAAGGCGAGCACACTACGGCTGAGTGGCTGATAAAACAAAGTCCAAAACAGGGGTAATCCAAAACCGAATGCAAAATCCAAAACCAAAACCAGAGATCCAAAAGGGAAACTCAAAAAGCAAACTCCAATGAACCAAACACAGGGCAGGACAGGGCATGAAACGAGACAGAGCAATAAAGGCAACACACTGTGACTTACTGTGACAAACTGTGCACACTGAACAATGACCGGACAAGGACTAAACAGAAACACCAGGGCCCGTATTCACAAAGAATCTAAGAGTCCTCTCAGAAAACTCTTATCTTAGCTTAAAAACTTTTACCTAGGAGTCTTAGCTTAAGAGCTATTCACAACTGATCTGAGAGCAACTCTGAGCAAGGAAAAGACAAAAACTTTTATCTTAGTGAGGGAGGCGGGTCGACCCCGTTGCTATGTATGACACAATCGTTTGAAGACTGTGATTGGTTGGTTGTCCAAGAAGGAAAAAAAGAGTGATTCTAGTGTAGGTTATATTCTAAGCCTTTACTTTGGAAATTACATGCGTAATATTTCCTATTTGACCATTCTCTCCTCTCTCACACACACACACACACACACACACACACACACACACACACACACACACACACACACACACACATTATATATGTGTGTAGGCCTATATAAATCCTGTTTTTTTATTTACCATGCTGTTAATTTCCTATCAGGTATTTGATTGGCTTGGAATGATAAAAATTGTTCCACTCTTTCCAACAACACTGATTTCTGGCATTTCTACTTAAGTGGTGGTTTGAATGTTGGTTTTAATGGATCAAACACGGAATCAAAACCAAGCAGGGCAGAAAGCCCAACTGGACCAGTTAGTGGAAACACAAGGCAATTCTAAAAGGAAAATTCGGGCCGGGTGTCACAGCACGGGCAGAAGCAGACGAGGAGGCGTATAAGCAAAACTATTAACGGTTCATTCTCGTTGTGTGCAAGAGGGAAGCTGCTATATTCATAAATGCAGTTTTTTGAGCCTGTAAGGTGGGAATGTCCAGTGGAAACGAAATGACCTGCGACACAATAAAAGGTTCTGAAAGTGCTATCCATTTAACCTATTGAAAACAGGCACCTTTTTCCATAAAAAACGCCTAAAATTACATACCCAAAATGAATCAGGAATAACTCCTCAACCATTTGGCCTAGATGCATAATTCTGGTCTCCTTTAAAAAGTCAGAAGCTAAGGAATATAAATCTATTGTGTATTAATATATTTATTTTACTTTTACTTTACTACATGGGCATGCAATAAAGAAAAAATCTGATATTTTTATCCTCGCCTGAAAAAAAAAGCTATATTTTAATGCAATAAACCATCAAAACCATCCTGAGCAAGCTTTTAGTGCAACTGGATATCTTCTAATACACATAGAATGCAATTGTAACTGTAAATCACATGAAAATAAACTAAAATACAACAGTTATCATACAAAATTATCAAATAGGCCAGGCTGAATTTCCAGATTTTGGCAATATTTATTGTTAAAATGCTAACTTTTATTGATAGACATCTTTAAAACACTTTTTCTGTCCATACAACTAAGATCCAAATGAAAAAACCCTGAAATATTAATAAAAACAGGAGTATTCATCAGCATTCCTGTCACTTTAATCCCTCCCAGGCTTTACAGGCCTGTAGATTGAGAACGGAACATCCCACAGTAATGTGGGTGGTATCAATCGATCCGGCTTGAGCAGACCTTTCATTTGATACCCTGCATGTCTATATATCTCCAACGGATCGGTCACAAAATGCCAAAAAACACCGTGTGTTCTCAAGCGTCATGTTTCCTCTCTGCAGAAAAACACGAGAGCAGGCCGGCAGCTGGCCGCTATTGCGCAATAATCAATATGGAGCCCGAGTAGACCCGAAGCTACAACTTCGGCACATTTCGGAGTCAAAATGGCGGACAAAATATTTTTGGCGATTTTTGGACAACGCTTAAGCCCCATCGCCCCCGGTACCGGGGGCAGCTGTTTTGAACAGTCATATTTGCCTCTAGCAACATTGCCCAGCAACATTGCTCAAAAAGTTGCCCCGTGTATCATCAGCTTTAATTGTTTGTGTGATCACGCTTACAGAAGGTTGTGACAGACCCAAATCATCACCGCTGCATTGCCAAATATCGTAATGTAGTGATTAGGCCTACTTTCATTCCTGCGCTGTTTCGGAGATGTTTGCGTGTCTCTAATAAGATCAGTCACAAACACGATCCCTGCACGATCTAATCTATAGCGTCTGATTAACTCACTGTCATCCTGCAACACATTTCTTCTCCCTCTTCGTCTTTCTGCCATTTTCTCCTCTACTAAAGAAACTCTTAAGCCTCTTAAAAGTCCTCGTCGCTGCTCCTAACAATTCTGAGCTTACGAGCTCTTTTAAGGCTTAAGATGCTTTACTAGGATTTTTTCTTTAATTTTAAGAGTACACGCCCACGTTTCTAAGAATTTTCTTAGAATTACATCACTAGGAGCTACTCTTAGCCTTAAGATTCTTTGTGAATACGGGCCCAGGTATATATACACACAAGGAACTAACGAGCAGGGCGGGAGCAACACAGGTGAATGGGATCAGGGCTAATGAGGCAGGCAGACAGAGAGCGAGGGAAAACAGAGAGAGGCAGGCAGGCAGTGAGATAACTGGGGGAACAGACGAAACACTAGACAGGAAGACATGGGGCAGAATAACACAGACCAGAAACAACACTAGAGACATGAACTAAGGTACAGGACTAAGAACTAACAAACTAGACAAGACAGACCCTAAGAAACTAATACATGAAACTGTGAGAGAACTGAAATCCAGAAAATACCAAAACACAGACTAACAGATACAGGAATAAAACTCAGAACTAAACAGAACAGACGACAAGACTAACATGCAGAAACACAAACCCAAAAACCAAAAACCCAAACACCCAGCACACAGGACAGGATTGTGACAGTGTTATTCTCATATCTAGGCTAACTAAGTTATTACTACCAAATATTTTATTTTAACTTTGTTATGGCAAAGCTAGCAGACTGTGCAGGACTACCTTGCTTTCATCTTGTATTGTTTTTGTATTATTGTCTTTAGACTTGTAAAGACAATTATTAGACAATTATAAGACAATATTGTCTTTAGACTTGCACTTTGTAACTTGTTTTTGAAAAGTGATCTGCAAAGAAAGATTATTATTATTACTATTATTATTATTATTATTATTATTATTATTATTATTATTATTATTATTATTATTATTATTATTATTATTATTATTATAAGAGAGAGAGGATTTAAATAAAAGAGGAATATTTATTGCAGGGTAAAGGGATGCCGAACCGGGTTGATGGCTGCTATACAGAGCAGGGGGGAACCAAAGCTGAGAATCCAGAGTGAGAGATCCGAGCAGGTCCAGAGCAGAATCCGGGAATAGTTTAGCTGGGCGGAGGCCTATTTCCGTTAGGGGAACTAAATCCAACACATTATACAAAATTCACTTTTAACTTTTATTATAGCGACTAAATGCTTTTCTTCTGCAATCGCCTACTATTATTATTTAAAAGTGTTCATTATGTTGTTGTTTGTTTGTGGTAGCCTGTAGTTTAGGCATACTCATTAATTATAAAATGTAGGAAATTTGACTGTTTTGATCTGTAATGAAATTAAGCAATTGTAAAATTAATAAACGCCATAACTTCCACAGTACTGCTGTCCTCACTCAGTTTAAAGTGTTCTTACACAACTCAGGGCTTCTTTTTGTTTTCCCTCTGATGTGAATCTTGAAATTGAGAATCAAATGTGTACCCAACGGTCGAATGCTCACACATTCGGGTCCGGCCCTAATGGATATACGTTACATAATGTCACACATTCTTTGTAAAATCATCCTGGAAAAAGATTTCTCTCAGCTCAGTGTTTCTCTGGATGTAATATCCCTTGGGTGTGAGAGACCCAGGTTTGAATCTACTGTGAGACACCAATGTGTCCCTGAGCAAGACACTTAACCCCTTGTTGCTCCAAACGCGTGTGACCTCTGACATATATAGCAATTGTAAGTCGCTTTGGATAAAAGTGTCAGCCAAATGAATAAATGTAAACTTGTGTAATTTTGTATTCCAACAAAAAATGTGTTTTATGATTGAAACCAAAACAGGTTTATGGAGTAAGTAAATCACTAAAATTTTAATTCTTTCCTTTTATCATCTTTAATTTGTCTTTGAGATTCTTCAGCAGGAGCAGAGTGTAAATTTTTCTCGGTTAGAACAGCAGATTACTCATTTTATTTTTCACTATGCTGATGATATGGTGCTTTATATTTCAGTTTTGTAAAATATATAACAGAGGTGTAGTTTTATAAAAACAATGATTGAGGGGTTTCTACATTGGGTTTTGTTCCAAAGGTTTATTATTACAGACAAATCTCTAATGACTACAGTAGCAAGTGTTTGACAGCCATTAGGGATTCATATTAATTCGGACCAAGTGATTATTTGTATAGTATTATTGATAATTGGCCTTATACTGCTAACATCACTGGTTTGTACCAATCCAACTATACTGACAAGCTGATGTTCACTCTAAATATACAGCATATATGGCTGTACATTATGTACTGTGACAATTTTTTAAAATTCACTGTGGAGATATTGCCATTATGTAAACACAGTTTCTCTGGATGTAATACAGTCACTGACACCATAAAGAGAACATTTATTAAGACACTTTGATAATAATAAACATGAAAACAGCTGATTGGATGAAAACGTCTTTATTATGTGGAAACAGTGAAATAATATTGAAACAGTGCAACAAGCTAGTAAATCTTGCTGTTGAAACATGTCAAATAAAAGAGAGAGACAGTTCCAGAGTGCAGAGTGAGAGCAGGAGCAGAGGAAAACCAGTAGCAGAGTCCCAGTGAGTCAGGTCAGGACTGGGAACACTGGTCTCTCCTCAGTGTCTCTGAGAGCGGAGTCTGGGAGCCCTGGGTGGCCTCACAGGTCACAGAGCCCACCTTCCTCCACTGGTCTGCAGAGAGCCTCAGGGTGCTGCAGAAGGACGGCCACTACAGCTGGAGCAGCACCCTGAGGCTCTCTGCAGACCAGTGGAGGAAGGTGGGCTCTGTGACCTGTGAGGCCACCCAGGGCTCCCAGGCTCCTGCTCTCCTCCCAGCTGCTGCTGCTGCTGCTGCCGTCCACCTTCCAGGCCAGACTCCAGTCTGAGGGGAAGCCCTTGTTGGCCAGGCACATGAGCGTGGCCTTCCCCTGCTGCAGCTCCTCGCTGGAGGGGGGGCAGCACCGCCAGGGTGGGACGGACATCACCCACTGGAGGAGGGAGACAGAGAGACAACATGAAGAAAGTTCATACACAGAGAAAATAAACTCCACCCTGTTGGTTGCAGCAGAGGAGGCTGCTGGTTCTGTTGGTCTTCCTCAGACCGGATCAAACTGGTCTTCAGTGTTTCACTTCCCTCTCTCAGCTCAGTAACCATGGCAACAGACAGGCATCACTGCTGAACCATGAAGATAAAGTTTCAGGCGGGAGACTCTTTCTTTAGCTGAATTAACATCTTAAACTTCAGAGTTCAACAATTAAAGACTTTTATTTGTTCTTCAGATTTTTCAGCTCAAATCAAAACTCATCAGAGACGGTGTGTGTTTGCTCTCTTCATTTACGCAGACATCACTACTGAACCACGACAACAGACGGACTGAACTACTGAAAACAGTTTGAAGTGCTACAAATGCTTTTTCCACATCAAACAAATATTCTACCAACACAGCATGTGATTAAACTAACTGCAGTGATATTATGATATTCATTGGTTATAGTGAGGATGTGACATGTCGTTAAATTCATCAGTCTGGGAGGAAGACTGAGTAAAACACATTCAGTGTTTCCAGATAAAACACTCACTAAATAAATGATTGATTTTTTTTGAAGAGAAAATCACAAATCAAAATAGTTTCTTTAATAACCAGCTATAGTTTATAAGAACAGTAAAATTGTAAGAATTTAAAAACTAAATGAACATTTTAAGTGTAAATAAAGAGTTTCTTCATCTGACAGAATTTTATCTGTATCACAGTGAAGTAATGGTCACAGCAATAATATTAAATTTCAACTATCAACCAACATCTTTAACTAAAGCTTGTTTTTATTCAACATAAAATGAATATATATAAAATCTGAGTTCCTGTAGAAGTCAAAAATACTTACAGTTAACATCCAGTCTGGTTCCTCCACCAAAAGTCCACCACAGTGATACAAACTGATTGAGTCGTCGTACAAAAACCTCTCACTGTAGAGAGACACGGCTCTCTGACTTTGAACACAACAAACTCAACAAAAACACTTCCTGTTTTTAAAAGAATGAACTATTTCATGTTATATTTATCAAACAGTGACACAGTTGTTGAGAATTAATCCCATTTTTACGTATATATTGTTCCATTGGTCTGAAAGTCAAATTGATCCCTCTAGAATGAAATGAAAGCAGACAGAAGATGTTGTAAAGAAAATCTTTCTGCAGTCATCAAAGCAAATCTCCATAAAAATGATCAGTGACACATTCCTAATCAATCCTCTGGTAAACGTATTGATCCATTGAGAAGCAGCATCATCAGAGTAATCCAAGTCCCTGTTGGAGTCAGTCAGAGCATTTCCATAGAGAGCCACTTTGCATCAGCAGCACCATGCTCCAGTGCTCTGGGAGAGTTTATAGTCCTGAGAGTTGAACACTGGATGACTGACAGCTGTCCTTCATGACAACAGAAGCCACAGAAATCCTCCTCATCAAAAAACATGACTTTGGTCTCCGTCCTCATCTGGACTCTCCTCTGCTTCACTCAGGGTGAGGAAAATCATTTTTCTGTGATGTGAAAATCATTTGGAGTGTAGCTGAGTTTCACCTCACCATCTCATGTCCAGTGTTTCTTCTCTCTCCTCAGGGTCTGTTGGACAAAATCTTGTCGTGACTCAGCCAGCAGCCAAATCAGTGCAGCTGGGTCAGACGGTCTCTATTGACTGTAAGTCCAGTCCAACAGTGCGTCACTACACTGGTTCACAATACTACCTGGCCTGGTACCAACAGAAAATTGGAGAAGCTCCTAAACCTCTGATCTATGTAACAACAAGCAGATATTCTGGAATCTCCTCTAGATTCAGTGGAAGTGGAGCGGGGAATGGAGTTGACTTCACTTTGACCATCGGTGGAGTTCAGGCTGAAGATGCAGCAGTTTACTACTGTCAGGCTCATTATTATATCAACAGTCAGTATCTGTTCACACAGTGAAAAAGCGTCGTACAAAAACCTCCCTCAGTCCGACTGAACAGAAACTGAACTGACTGCTGCAGCTGGAAGCTACTGCAGAGACTGATACAGTTCACTGAGGACACACACACACACACACACACACACACACACAGAAGACATGATCAAACTCAGATGATGTGTCTTACATTTCCTTCAGCGATTTTTAAGTCACTATCACTAATCACCGTTCACTCACCAAGTAATAATTTCCAAACACGTGCTTAGTGTGGTTCCCCTGTTCTCCTGCAAAAATCAGCCTGACCTCCATCTGACCCAGTATGCAAAGCTGAGACAAGAGAGAGACATCTCCATCATGAAGTTGGACAAAAATTGCAAATTCACTGAAGTCAAAAAGATAAAATATATATTTATTCATTTAGCTGAATCTTTTATCCAAAGCGACTTACAATTGCTATAAATGTCAGAGGTTTTACGCCTCTGGAGCAACGAGGGGTTCAGTGTCTTCCTCAGGGACACAGTGGTGGATGTGTCACAGTGGGGAGTTGAATCCAGGTCTCTCACAACGAAGACATGTGTCTTATCCACTGCATTGGGACTGAATGTTAGGATGAGACAAGGAAGTGAAAACATCACTGATCAGGCAGAAATATCACCACAAATCCACATTCAAGTTAACTTCATCACCTCTGATAAAGTGCAGCTCACAGTTCCAAGCAGAGCAACTTTCACTTTATTACTATTTATTACCGTAAAACTTCAATCAATTGTTAATACAAATATTAATGTTTAAACGTCTGATCAATATGTCAAAATATGGACATGCTGCACATCGTTAGGTCGGTTAGATTCTCAACTTCAATCGTTCAGTTCATTTAACGGAAACAACAAGCCCCAAAGTCTGATTCTTATAGATTTACAGCTGTAACCTGCATGGTACAAGAGAGGAAAGTGCTGACTCTCACTACCTTTGAAGTGCTCGTTCAGTCTGAATGTGTCCGTTCCTGATTATTTATCTTCCTTCAGTCTGTGAGGGTCCACCGATCAAAAGAATCAGAACAGCTTTTCACAAAAATTAATCCAAGTTGTGAATCCTGTCATGTGAAGTCCATCGCTCTGTCTGCTAACTTCTCTCATCCTGCAGCCTGTTGTTGATTTCCTTACGTTGCTGCCTTAAAAAAAAAGCGCATCAGCCGTCTGTCAGAGCTAGATCAAATGAATGATGTGTGTTTGATATTTGATCATTTTTATACAAGTATCATTCTGTTTGAAATAAATGAACTGTTTCATAGTTTCAGTTTTGTGCAAAAGGAATTAAAGGCCTGTCCCATATGGACGCCTGTCCCAAATACAGGCAGGGTCAATTCAGAGATTTTAGCAAAAAAAAGGCTGGGCTATTATTCAAAGTTTCACAGTATGCTACCAGGTAGTGATGATTCGCAAAGCAAATCAACGTTGTCAGTCATTTGTTTTTCACTGTGTAGCGAGATAAAGGTCTTAAAGGCATTAAATAATTGTAGCAAAGAAACAGTCAGTATAGAAAATCATAGAATTAATTTTGATTTGTTCATGTCTGGGGCACCTCCTACGTTTTGCAAAGACATAGGAAACTTTGAATTAATTTGCTACCAATTAATTTTATTAAACTACAAACTAAACACACAACAACTACTAAAAACACACATCTAACTAAAAACTACTAAACATAAAATAAACACATAAATACAGTCATGAAAGACAAGGAATGTTAGATTCAAAGCAACCTTTAATAAACACTCTGAATGCAGCATCAACAATCACTTTACTGATAGATGAGTGTTAATATGGTGACAGAAGTGTTAATGGATAAGCAAGCATGATATCTTAAACAAATGTTCTGGAATTCATAAATCGGACCAAAGAGAAAAGCAGAAAGGACCTTTAAGGTTCCACTAAAGAGGTCAACTTAAGTTAAAGCACGGGTCAGCAGCTGAGAGGTTTCAGGAATTACTAGAAGAATAATTTACACTTCTCATCATGATTAGATCTATTTTGAAGCTTTTGATCCTAAAACCAAGTTACTTGAGTAATAATCAACTTCGGTATCACAGAAAAGTATGTTGCTTCATCTGAGTTTGTGCTGACCAGGGAAGATGTTGCTCTGGAGGAGGGAGGAGGAACGGTGTGGTTGCTCAGTGAGCCTTCGGAGGCAGATCCTGATGGGCTCTTGGGGAGCTCTCAGGTATCATTGATCACACATTGAGACTTCACCTTGAATCGGTTGCCTCTGTTGCTCATGCTCTCAGCAAACCACAGGATGTTGAGACTTTCTTTAACACTGCATTGCTTGGTGACGATGGCAACATGTGCAAAGGGTCTGCCACAAGAGTACTTAGTCCAAAAGTTCTTTCTAGCTCTAATATTTGTATCGTTAGGGTGCCGTTGTTGCACTATAAAATGTAGAAATCAACGCTCTCTAAGCTGCTGTGTCCAACTAAAAGAAACTGATCCACTCTGATGTGACAACAGCTCTTCAGTCTACAGAGTTGGTCATTCTTACTTTCTCAAAGTTTATATAAAGAATTAAAACATCATTGATGGGGAGGCGCAGCAAGCCTCTTTCTTTATTAGTTAGTATGCATACTTAGTTTTTGTTAGCTCTGTTCCTGTATCAGCATTAGCACCTCTAAATCTGTGGCCATGGTTCTCAGCAGGAAACCGGTGGAGTGCCAACTCCAAGTAGGGAATGAGTCCTTACCCCAAGTGAAGGAGTTCAAGTACCTCGGGGTCTTGATCACGAGTGAGGGCAGATTGGAGCAGGAGATTGGCCGGAGAATCGGAGCAGCGGGGGCGGTATTGCACTCGCTCTACCGTACCGTTGTGACGAAAAGAGAGCTGAGCCGTAAGGCAAAGCTCTCGATCTACCGGTCAATTTTCGTTCCTACCCTCACCTGTGGTCATGAAAGCTGGGTCATGACCGAAAGAACGAGATCGCGGGTACAAGCGGCCAAAATGGGTTTCCTCAGGCGGGTGGCTGGTGTCTCCCTTAGAGATAGGGTGAGAAGCTCGGCCATTCGCGAGGAGCTCAGAGTAGAGCCGCTGCTCCTTTGCGTTGAAAGGAGCCAGTTGAGGTGGTTTGGGCATCTGGTAAGGATGCCTCCTGGACGCCTCCCTAGGGAGGTGTTCCAGGCACGTCCAGCCGGGAGGAGGCCTTGAGGAACAGCCAGGACAAGGTGGAGAGATTATATCTCCACGCTGGCCTGGGAACGCCTCGGGATCCCCCAGTCAGAGCTGGCTGATGTGGCTCGGGAAAGGGAAGTTTGGGGTCCCCTGCTGGAGCTGCTGCCCCGCGACCCGACCCCGGATAAGTGGATGAAGATGGATGGATGGATGGATGGATGGATGGATGGATGGATGGATGGATGGACGGATGTATCAGCTTGTGGAAAAACATGTTTTCACAATTTTCAGATATTAATTAAACATAATATATCTATCAGTGTCGGTTTGACTCTGCATTGCAAAGCTGGCATCTTTCAAAGTCAGTTTTTTTTGACTGTCATCAGGCCTCTTATGTTGCAAATGTCTTCAGTTCAAGAGAAAATGTAGTTATTCAAATCTGTTTATGAGTTCATAAACCTGATCACAAGACCATCTCTTTAGAGGTGAAAAGTTCTTGTCTTGACTGGCCATTCTCCATAACTGGCACTTTTAATGTCAGAAAAACAAATAGGACTGAAGCTGGTAGAACCTGAGGCCTCAGACTTCTCCAACCCCGGAGGATCATCAAGCTGCAGTGTGTTTACTAAGTGTGGGATGCATGCGCTGTGATGCTACAGTTGTGTGAGAAGATTGATGTGTAGCGTGACACCATGTGAAAAGTGTCATTTTTGTAAGTCTCGTGAGACAGGTTTTACTCTGACGCGAAATATCCTCACGTTTTAATCTAGTCTCACCCCCAGTTATTAGTGAACGTATTTAGCTTCATGTGTATCTTCAACCTATGAACTTTATACAGACAGATGCTTCAGAAACTGATCTGTATACTTCTGACTAAAGGGACTAAAGGAAAATAATAATACATCTTATATTGTAAAGGTTTTTGATGATTAATGATAATTTTGAAGCACGACTCAGCAATCTTAGCAAACAATGCTGAATGTTTTGATGGTGGACATTACTTTGGACTATATATTGTGCATTGAGGTCAGTGAACTGCTTGACATTTAGTACAGAGATTTCAAGTTGTTCTAATGATGATAACTTGTCTTTTGTCTTTCATCAACTGCGGGGAATTTTTGACATTAAAAAAATCATTCTGAAGAAAACAATTAGCTCAGTTTATCAACCAACAGAAATCATTTGGCTCCTCAAACTTCTCCTACTCAAACCTGTCGGGCAGGATGTCATAATTACTGGGAAAAAAACCCTGAAGAATTATAAGAATATCAAGAATTATTATTCAGTCCAAAGTTCTACAATACCTGATTATATTACCTAATAGTAAAGACTTTTAAATTTTAAAAATATATTATTGTATATTATACATGTTGAAAAATGTATTATTGTATAATAATATAAAAACATACTGAACAAAATTATAAACGCAACACTTTTGTTTTTGCCCCCATTCATCATAAGCTTAACTCAAAGACTTTCTCTGTGTTCACAAAAGGCCTTTTTCTCTAAAAATTGTTCACAAATCTGTCAAAATCTGTGTCAGTGAGCTCTTCTCCTTTGCCGAGATAATCCATCCACCTCACAGGTGTGGCATATCAAGATGCTGATCAGACAGCATGGGGATTGCACAGGTGTGCCTTAGACTGGCCACAATAAAAGGCCTCAGGCTGGCCGCAATAAAAGGCCTCTCAAAAATCTGCAGTTTCACTGTACTGGGGGGGGGGTCAGGAAACCAGTCGGTATCTGGTGTGACCACCATTTGCTTCATATAGTGCAACACATCTCCTTCACATAGAGCTGATCATGTTGTTGATTGTGGCCTGTGGAGTGTTGGTCCACTCCTTCTCGATGGCTCTGCGAGGTTGCAGTCAAGTCGAGACCCCGATGAGGACGACAAGCATGCAGAAGAGCTTCCCTGAGACGGTTCCTGATAGTTTATGCAGAAATTCTTTGGTCATGCAAACCGGTTGTTGCAGCAGCTGTCCGGGTGGCTGGTCTCAGACAATCTTGGAGGTGAAGATGCTGGATGTGGAGGTCCTGGGCTGCTGTGGTTACACGTGGTCAGAAATAGGCCTTTTGTGTACACAGAGAAAGTCTTAGAGCTTTAAGTTCAGCTCATGATGAATGGGGACATAAACAAAAGAGTTGTGTTTATAATTATGTTCACTGTGTATGAAACACATATACTCATGGCACTTATAATCTGCATGGCTATTTTATTTTTAGTCTAGTGTGTGACAGTTGTCTGCTTATTTAAGTTGTCTGTATTTATTGACTTGATGATGTTTTGATTCTGCCCTCTTCACCAGATGTATCTTGAAAAACTGTTGTTGTTTTTTGTCCTCAGACTTTTACATAGTTGAATGAATTAAAATGGAAAGATTTCATTTACTTAAAAACATTTAGTTACGAAAATCTCCCGAGTTTTTATAAATCTACATGGACTGTTTTAAACAGCCAGCTGTCCCAGCAGTGAGGAGGAAACAGCATGATATGTTGAGGACAGCTACAGTTCACTGACTCTGTGTGTTTGCATATCTGTCCTGCCTCTCTGCTCCCAGCCGTTAAGAGGCCAGTGTTGATCAGTGGCTGTCCAGGCCTTTCAGAGCCACTGACACGCGGCAGCACAATGATGATGTCACTGATTCTACTGCTGGCCACCCTGGGGCTCCTTGTTCAGGGTGAGACCTCTTCTGAAAACTTTGCTTCAGGATGCAACCAGGTTCACCACAATGATGTTCTGCTGTGATGGAGAAACACTGAAACAAGCAGCATTTACCTTCTTCCATCTGTTCTCCATGTTAAAGAAATGAGACTCTTCTGTTTGGATGCTGATCATCTTTCTCCAAGCTGGATTTGTCTCAATAACCCTTCTCCTCTTTTTCATCTTTTCCAGGTTCATCAGGACAAATCATCCTGACTCAGTCTCCTGGATCTCAGTCTGTTGTTCCAGGACAGACTGTTTCTCTCAAATGTAAATCTACTTACAGTACTAGCTACCTGCACTGGTACCTTCAGAAACCTGGAGAAGCTCCTAAACTCCTCATTTATTCAGCTACAACCCGTCAGTCAGGAGTTTCAGACCGTTTTACTGGAATTAGATCAGAGTCTGACTACACTCTGACCATCAGTGGAGTTAAGGCTGAAGATTCAGGAGTTTACTACTGTCAGCAGAGTTCCAGCTTCCCGTACACACAGTGATACAACGTCGTACAAAAACCTCTCTCAGCTGGAGAGGAACTGATCTGACTCAACAGCTGCACTGAAACTAAACAACAGATGTTTATTAAGAAGAATAATAATTCAGATTAAACATTTCAACACTAAATATATCAAATATAACATAAGGATTTACATTTCTACTTTTATAAACAAAGACTTTCGAACATTCTTCTGAACTTGATTTTCTTAACTATGATTTCATAATAAATCTTTGATAAGTGATCACACATGAACAACTCAAATTGTAAATATTTATTAAATTTTATATGTTGTCACTTATATGTTAACAAGAAACACAAACACATTGTTGGAATGATATATAGAATTTAATTTCGGGAGAATCTAATCTAGTTCATGTTGTAAAATTACTAATCATATCTATTACATATATTTATAACTTGTGTTTTGTATTCCAGCAAACCAATTCATTTTATTATTGATCCATTGAGGACTGATGGTGTAAGTTTATATGATTGCTTTCCTTTTGAATTATTTTATTTGTCTCAATGTTGCTTCAGCAGCACCAATATGTTAACTATTCCTAGTTAGAATAGCGGACTGCAATCATTTTATTTCTTTCTATGCTGATGATATGGTGCGTTTTATTTCAGATTTATTAAATATTTTATAGATTTTTGTAGTTTTATTCAAATATCAGCCATTACCATTAAGTCACTTCGGTAGTATAATATATTTGAATGATCATAAAAATGTTCCTACCATTGCTTTTGTTTCTTAGAGACAAATCTGTAGTCACTAAAGCAGAAAAGGTTATACAGTCCTGAAGACATTAATATTGATTGTGAGAAAATATGGTCTTATGATGCTACCATGATGGGTTTGTACTAATCAGAAACTACTGGCAAGTTTTATCCCCATTTAAATGCTTTTTCAGCTTTCAGTCAATGTGGCGATACATTGTGTAACGTGACCAATTCTTTTTAAAGTTACTGTAGAGAAATTATCACATTTGTGTCAGCTCAGTGTTTCCCTGGATGTAATACAGTCACTGACACCATGAAGAGAACATTTATTAAGAGACTTTGATAATAATAAACATGAAAACAGCTGATTGGATGAAAACGTCTTTATTATCTGGAAACAGTGAAATAATATTGAAACAGTGCAACAAGCTAGTAAATCTTGCTGTTGAAACATGTCAAATAAAAGAGAGAGACAGTTCCAGAGTGCAGAGTGAGAGCAGGAGCAGAGGAAAACCAGTAGCAGAGTCCCAGTGAGTCAGGTCAGGACTGGGAACACTGGTCTCTCCTCAGTGTCTCTGAGAGCGGAGTCTGGGAGCCCTGGGTGGCCTCACAGGTCACAGAGCCCACCTTCCTCCACTGGTCTGCAGAGAGCCTCAGGGTGCTGCTCCAGCTGTAGTGGCCGTCCCTTCTGCAGCACCCCGGGCTCCTGCTCTCCTCCCAGCTGCTGCTGCTGCTGCTGCCGTCCACCTTCCAGGCCAGACTCCAGTCTGAGGGGAAGCCCTTGTTGGCCAGGCACATGAGCGTGGCCTTCCCCTGCTGCAGCTCCTCGCTGGAGGGGGGCAGCACCGTCAGGGTGGGACGGACATCACCTAGGAGAAGAACCAATCAGCTTAGAGGACAGGGACCACACAGCTGGTTTCTGCTCCACCAGTCACTCACTCACACATTGTTTCACTTCCTTTAAGAAACCTCTCATGCATATCAGCACAGAAAGAGTCCTCATATGAGCTGAAAGATATCAAACTGCACTGGAAATAAAACAACCAGGTTTTAAATTTGGAAATACAAAAAACATTTACTGTCAAAACTCTCAAAAGGACAAAAGTTAATGAGATCCACTGTTAAAGGACATCATCAGCCCAAAATAACAGACGACCATAGGTAACCTGTTCCTCAGACAGATTTAAAAATACAAACAGCATCAGAGAACTGTCAACATTATTTCAAACTGAGGTTAAAAGACAATTTGAGTCATTTTAGAAGATCAGAGATTTGGAAACATTTTTATCTTCATTCACACTATTCAAAATAATTTTAACTCAACTTCTAAACAGTTTAAAATGCAGAATTAAAGGCTGAATAATTTTTAAAGTACGAGTGTTGTTCTTTAATCTTTGCTGCAGTTCAAGCTGTTCACATTTCACAAATTAAATGGAACGTTTAAAGAGAAGTTCAGTAAAGCTGCTTTGAGTTCAGCTTCATGGTTAAACAGGAGAAACAAACAATAAGATTGAGTCTTTAAAGTGATTTAGATCAGTCCAGAGGAAATTTATATCTACTACAAAAGTTCAGACAGAAATTCAAACCTTCGCTGATGATACGATATTTAATATTTGTGCAGAAACTTACTTCCAACATCCAGTCTGGTTCCTCCACCGAACGTGTACCACAGTGATACAAACTGATTGAGTCGTCAGTACAAAAAACCTCTCACTGTAGAGAGACACGGCTCTCTGACTTTGAACACAACAAAGTCAACAAAAACACTTCCTGTTTTTAAAAGAATGAACTATTTCATGTTATATTTATCAAACAGTGACACAGTTGTTGAGAATTAATCCCATTTTTACGTATATATTGTTCCATTGGTCTGAAAGTCAAATTGATCCCTCTAGAATGAAATGAAAGCAGACAGAAGATGTTGTAAAGAAAATCTTTCTGCAGTCATCAAAGCAAATCTCCATAAAAATGATCAGTGACACATTCCTAATCAATCCTCTGGTAAACGTATTGATCCATTGAGAAGCAGCATCATCAGAGTAATCCAAGTCCCTGTTGGAGTCAGTCAGAGCATTTCCATAGAGAGCCACTTTGCATCAGCAGCACCATGCTCCAGTGCTCTGGGAGAGTTTATAGTCCTGAGAGTTGAACACTGGATGACTGACAGCTGTCCTTCATGACAACAGAAGCCACAGAAATCCTCCTCATCAAAAAAACATGACTTTGGTCTCCGGTCCTCATCTGGACTCTCCTCTGCTGCTGCTTCACAGGTAAAGTCCAGAGAATCAAACTCCTCTCCTCTATGAACATCCGTCCCTCTGAAATGAAGCCCACAAAACCATGGCGGCTGCTTTTATGTGTTTGTCTCTGTATCCTCAGAGTCCAGAGGCCAGGGTCACAGTGACTCAGCCTGGAGCAGTGAGCTCTGCTCTGGGAGCCTCCGTCTCCATCAGCTGTAGGGTCAGTCAGCAGGTTCGAAGCTGTAGCAGTGCTTACTGTTTAAACTGGTACCAACAGAAAAATGGAGAAACTACTAAACTACTCATATACTACACCAATCAGAGAGTGTCAGGGATTCCAGGTCGTTTTACAGGCAGTGGATCTGGGACTGACTTCACTCTGACCATCAGTGGAGTTCAGGCTGAAGATGCAGCAGTTTACTACTGTCAGAGTTATCATTACATCAACAGTCAGTATGTGTTCACACAGTGAAAAAGCGTCGTACAAAAACCTCCCTCAGTCAGACTGGACAGAAACTGAACTGACTGCTGCAGCTGGAAGCTACTGCAGAGACTGATACAGTTCACTGAGGACACACACACATACACACACACACACACACACACACACACACCAAATGTTTTTTTTTCAAGTTTAAAAAACACTCACATAGGAGATAACTTTAAATAATCTTTTCTTGTCATCTATCCAAAAAAATATTTCCAGTTTAGGACACAAACAGCTTCCTCTAAAGGTGACACCTGCAGACTCTTATCTCTGGGTTTTAGTCAAACTGCTTCTTCTAGGTAAATGTTATACTGTTACCTGACAATGTGTGGGAAAACACCTTTACTCACCTGAAGAGGTGTGCATGAATCTTCACCATAATGAATTACAGAGAGGTTTCTTTTGTACATTTGTACATAATATTGGTGATTTCAATCTGACAGCATCAGCTGAACAATATTGATTTTGATTGAGAGCAGATTTTGCCCCCACACCTGTTTACGGAAACACTTGATCATCATCATCGTTTATTTCTGATTGCTTAGACAATTTTTTTTAAACTATTGGCTATTTTGGCAAATCTCGACACACTAACCACAAAACCTTACACCAAAACACCAAAACATTATATGTCACTTGAAAAAGCAAACAATCATTGCAAAACTCTGAAAGCTGTGTTGTTGTTTTTGCATCAGGACAGTAGATACAAACATCTTCGAGTGAGCACACAAAGCAGTGTTTTAGTTTGCGTTTCCTGCGTGTAGGTCGGAGCGGTTAAGTTTTGTCATGCACAGGGCCGTGCAGAGACCTTTGGAAGGGCAGGTGCTCAAAGTATAAAAAGGGCACATGGAACAAGGATTTAAATAGGACTCTTCTCATACTATTGAAATAGAAATATATCGTTATGTTTTCCTTGTTGACACACATAAAGGCCTACAGATGCTTCTGTATCGATACGTCAGCAAATGAGGTGACGCTAAAAGAAACAGCGAATGCCCAACTGTAGTCTCTAGCTTTAAAACACTGAGGGCTGACATAACTTACAGGGAACAGTTGCTGTTGAGTGGTTGCTATGGATGCTGCTGCTGCTGCTGTTGTTGTGTTGTTGCTGATACTACTGGAGGTGATCTGTGACTACAGATATTAAAACAACTATAAGATATATATTAGCTGATTAAACAATATGTGACCATAAAAAAGATTGTTAAGTGTTTGGGACCAGCTTACACTGACTGAACTGCTGTAATACTGCAGCCACAAGGCTGACTGCTGGGGAGACGCTCAGAGCTGCACACTAAGAGCTGCAGGTGGAGGAAATAAGATACCAGATTCAAAAAAGTGTGGGAAATAATCTGAGAAGGAAACATTAATGGGGAAAGGATGAGGGTGGCCACGGCAGGGTGAGAGTGAGACAAACAGATCTACAGACAGAGATGTGTGTGCCTGTGTTGCCTGCTGTGTGTCTACAGTATGCAAAACTGTAATAATGATTTTATATATTACATTGTGATTCTGAGATATATCTGGATTTTTTTTGACTATATGTCTAATCATATATCTAAATAAATAAACTAACATTAATCTTTTATAATATTCCTGACATCATAGTAAAGAGTGAAGAAGAAACGGCCCTGTTAGATTTCAGAAAAATTTATGAAATGTTTTTGAATCTTATTTCACTCAACAATCTTTACATCTTTTCATGGTCACATAATTATTTAATCAGCTAATATATATCCTATGTTTGTTTTAACAATTCATACATTTTTCTGAAATCTTATAGGGCCATTTCTTCTTCACTCTTTACTTTGATGTCAGGAATATTATTTATTTTACATCGGCACTGACATTTTTATATGTGTTTCCAGTTATTGAGTTTTTATTGTAGTTGAGCTGTTGTAAACATACTGCTGCTGTCAAATGTAAATATATTCAATACTGTTCTGAATTAATTGATACTTTTTTTTACAAGGCTGAAGGCTGTAAGTCAGAGGAATAGGCTCAGAATTTTACCAGTGTTGTTATACTTATTTTAAGGCACAAGGCTTTTACTAAGTTACTTTAATAATCCCAGTTCAAGTGCAAAGATTTTAGTCAAATTACATAGCAAAGATCAGACCTCTCGACCCCCATGAAACTTTTCTCCCAAAACAGAACAAAGTGAACAGAGCACCTTAGTTTATAGAGCAGAAGTAACATCAGCTGTCGGCAGCTGATGTTACTTCTACAGGCGACACACAGCGATAAACACAACAGCTGTGCTGCTCTCTTTGCAACAAACCACAACACGCACATTGCAGCAAAAACCTCTTACGGGCGAAGTCGAATGCGTCCTGTAGGCAGAGCTGTTGAATCACTCATCACTCACTCACCTCATCACTGATGAGGTCATCAGGTGAAAGGTCACCTATTGGGTCATTTTATTTACTGCGAAATTATTATTAATTTATTTTACTAATAGTTTGATCGGACAGGCCTTCACAAAAAGGCAATTATAAAGGCAAGAATAAAGGAAATTTTGCGTTTGAAAAAAGGGCACTTTGGGCAGCAAAGGGCAAAAGGGCAGGTGCTCAAGCACCCATTGCACCCAGGGGGGGACTGGCCATCTGTGCGATCTGGAGAATCACAGAACGGCCGGTTCTCCAGGACGGCAGGCAGGCCGGGCCACCACCCGCCACACACGCAGTCATCACCTGTTTTTCCCCCCACTAATCTGTTTCACACTCCAGTACTGTAGGTGGCAGCAATGCACCTTTAAGTTGGATGCCAGCTGCACTGGCCGTGGCCGCCAAGTAAGGAGAAGAAGAAGTGGAAGCAGAGGAAGAAACTAACAGCAAAGACGTTAGATAAAAGCATAGAAACAAACAAACAATATGCATAACGCGGCCGTGGGTAAAAAAACAGAAAGAAAAGGGTGGGGCTGAGAAGGCGAGAGAAAAAAAAATCCGGAATTTAGATACTGAAGCCGCAAACTAATTGAAATATTTAGCAGCACAGCCAGCAGCAGCACCTCGCAGTTAAATATTAGCAGCAGATCCAGCAGTGAAGAAGTGAGCCAGACAGCTATGCAGCAACATGCCACCAGTGATGATGAGGGACAGAAAGATGAGCTGGTTCCACAGGCAGAAACAGGGCAAGTAAGTTTGGAACATGAGAGGAGAAAGAGAGTTACCTGCTAGGGATGATGTTAGGAAGTGATATTCAGCTTGCTACATTTTTAATGATTACAGTAGTTAAAACAGCTAAACTTCAACATTTTAGCTGTAAAATTAAAGTCTTGCGACACTCATGCCAGGCGGCAGGCGTTATTGTTGTCGAGTTTCCACGCGCCGTTTTTTAATCCCAGTCCGTCCCTGATTGCACCCCCCTCTGCACGTGCCTGGTCATGCATGTAGTAAAAATCAAAGTCCAGAGGCCAGGTCACAGTGACTCAGCCTGGAGCAGTGAGCTCTGCTCTGGGAGCCTCCGTCTCCATCAGCTGTAGGGTCAGTCAGGAGGTTGATGAGGATTGTGGCTCGGATGGGGATTCCCCCTGTCAATCCTGGTACCAAAAAAGAGATGGAGAACCTCCTAAACTGCTCATTTACGATGCAAGCACTCGAGAGTCAGGGATTCCAGATCGTTTTTCAGGCAGTTGATCAGATACTGACTTCACTCTGACCATCAGTGGAGTTCAGGCTGAAGATGCAGAAGTTTACTACTGTCAGAGTCTTCATTACATCAACAGTCAGCTTGTGTTCACACAGTGAAAAAGCGTCGTACAAAAACCTCCCTCAGTCAGACTGAACAAAAACTGAACTGAAGATCTTTTGAGTTTAACAAACATTAATCTAAGTACTGACTAATGAAAACTGTTTTTGTCTACAACCATATTTGCAGGTTCAGATAAAAACAACAATTCTTCCTTCATATCTGTGGTTCTTTTTCTAAATGCTAACTCTAAACAAAAGATCTCCACATTTATATGAAAATCTGTGAGGAAACATCACCGTAATTAATCAGTGTGAGTTTTCTTTTTTTTGGCTCAAAGTTCAGAGCAACATTTCTACAAGATATTTTCCATCACTTAAAAACCTGTTTACAGTCTGACAGCAGGAGCTGAACAACAAACATCCTTCTAGTTCCTAAAACTGTGTAAAATCTTCACTAAAAGTGTACGTACACCCAAAAGCCAAAAATGGTGTACGCCAAAAAATATTCAGACTTCTAAAACCAGCAAGTTCCCTTTATAAATCACAATCAACTTGAAATGTGGCGCATGTGAGGGAGCTCATTAATATTAATTGATACTGACTGCAGGAAGAAAAGGAGGAGAGAACGTCAGTGTCACACTGACTTCAAAAAGAATTTGAAGTGAAGCATGTTTGGTGGGTAAAAAACAAAACAAAACGTTGTGCACAGGAGGAAAGGGCTCTGGTATTTGCTCGACTTACTCATTGAAAACACCATGAATTTTAATGTAATTTGTCCTCCTGTTCACCTTATGAAAATCCAATCCAATCCATTTTATTTCTATAGCACATTTTACAAACACAAAGTTACCAAAGTGCTGCACAGAAGACTCAAACATACAACATTAATATAAAAAAAAAAAAAAAAAAATTGTAAAAACAAAATAAGAGCATCAGGTTTAAAAATAAAAAATAAAAAATAAAATCAAAATACAGTAAAACAATAAAAGACATCAGAGGATCACACAACTCACACGGAGTTAAAAGCCAAAGAATAAAAATGTGTCTTTAGACGAGACTTAAAACACTCAACTGTAGGGGCTGCTCGGACATGGAGGGGCAGAGCGTTCCAGAGTTTAGGTCCAACCACAGAAAAGGCCCTGTCCCCCCGAGTTTTAAGTCTTGTCTTGGGGACCACCAGCTGGAGCTGGCCCTCTGACCTCAGTGATCGAGTTGGCGTATACGTTTGGATGAGGTCTGAGATATATGTTGGGGCCAGTCCATTCACAGCTTTAAAAACAAACAATAAAATCTTAAAATCAATCCTAAAACGAACAGGAAGCCAGTGCAATGAGGCAAGAATTGGCGTTATATGAGCGCGCCTTTTGGTTCCAGTTAAAAGACGTGCTGCAGAATTTTGGACTAACTGTAAGCGTGAAAGTGCTTTGTGATTTATACCGATATAAAGTGCATTACAGTAGTCTAAACGAGAAGAAATAAAAGCATGTGTAGCTTGTTCAAAACTGTTAAAAGACAAAAATGGTTTAACTTTGGCTAAAAGGCGAAGATGATAAAAACTAGATTTCACAACTGCATTTATCTGTTTGTCAAGTTTAAAATCACTGTCTATTTTGACCCCAAGGTTAGTTACAACAGGATGCACAAAGTCATTGAGGGGGCCCAAGTCTATCATAGAGTTAGTGGGGCCAAACTGCATGATCTCTGTTTTACTCTCATTTAGTTTTAAAAAATTTTGGGCTAACCATGCTTTGACGTCATTTAAACAGTCAAGTAGGGGTGTCAGGGGGCTGCCTTCCTGCTTTCTGATTGGCATATAAATTTGACAATCATCAGCATAAAGATGATAGGAGATGCCATGCTTTTTAAAAACTATTCCAAGTGGAAGGAGGTACAGTGCAAAAAGAATAGGACCAAGAATTGATCCCTGGGGGACTCCACAGTTAAGAGGCGCAGTTGATGAGATAGAGTCCCCCATTTTAACAAGGAAGCATCTCCCTGAAAGATATGACTGGAACCATTTTAAGGCAGTCCGCCTGACTCCCACACAGTTTTCCAAGCGAGATAAAAGAATTGTGTGGTCAACTGTGTCGAAAGCAGCAGTGAGATCTAAAAGCACTAAAATGGTCATTAAAAACCTTTAAAAGTGCAGACTCAGTGCTATGAAATGATTTAAAACCTGACTGAAAAATATCAGGCCATGTGCCTCCAGAAAAGACTGTAGCTGCATAAATACACATTTTTCCAAAATTTTCGATAAAAAAGGAAGCTTTGAAATAGGGCGATAATTTGAAACATTTGTGGAGTCAAGTCCAGCTTTCTTAATCAATGGCTCAATCACTGCTTTTTTACAAAATGTAGGCACAACTCCAGAAGACAGGCTACTATTTATAATTTCCTCAACATGAGAGCCAATCGTTTCCCATACATCCTTAAAGAGGTGTGGAGGGACAGGGTCCATGGGAGATGTGGAGGGTTTAATTTGACTGATGATCTTTGTAAGAGATGGCAGTGAAACTGGCTCAAACTGACAAAAAATAGCTGAGCAGTGCATGTTTAAGGAGAAGTTTAAAAAGGGGGGCAATATATTGGCTCTGATATTTGAAACTTTACTGTTAAAAAAGTCCAAAAATTTCCCACAAGTATCAGGTGAAAATTCAATAGAGGTGGATTGTGGAGGGTTCAACACAGACCCAATGGTTTTAAAAAGAACACGTGGATTGTTGGCATTTTGAGCAACTATTTCTGAAAAATATTGTGTTTGTTTAGCTTTAACAATTTTTTGATAGTTTCCCCAGCTGTCCTGTAAAATCTGATAAGACACCTGCAGCCCATCCTTTTTCCACCGGCGCTCTGCCTTTCGACACTCTCGCCTGGCTGCGCGCGTGGCTTCACAGTGCCATGGCTCAGGCTTTGGTCTAGGGCGCATGGCTCTTATTGGAGCTACAGTGTCCAGAACGTCAGAACAGGTGGACAGAAAAACATTTGTTAGTTGCTCTGTGTCTGAGGCAGCGGAGCTGCTGTTTGCTTGCACATGAGCAGCAAAACAAGAAGAAAAACAGGAGGAAGTGTCGGGCTTAAGAGTGCGGCCATGACGCGCTGGAGCAGGTGGTTTTACTAAATCGTTTAAAACAAAATCAAACATGACAGGACAATGATCCGAAAAAATAGCATCAGACACTAGTACATTATCAATAGGCAGCCCATAGGACAGTACAAGATCCAATAAATGGCCATGTATTTGTGTGGATCCTGCAACATGTTGAGTTAAATTAAAACCATCAATCAAATCTAAAAACTCTTTCGCCATAGCCTTTGAAGGGCAACAGACGTGTACATTAAAATCACCAACAATTAAAATCTTATCATAATTTGTCCTTACAACAGCAATAAAATCAGAAAAGTCCTTAATAAAATCATGATTATGCTTTGGCGGCCGGTATATCACCACGCACAGAACAGGATTACGCGCACCCAGTTCAAAGCAACTTAGTTCAAATGAATTAAAAGCCATAGACAATGGCTTACAATGTAAGCGACTCTTTAATATTGTTGCAATACCTCCTCCACGTCCAGTCTTACGCGGCGTGTTAATAAAAGTACACTCGGGAGGTAACAGTTCCGAAAAGGCGGTGGACTCACCCAGATTAATCCATGTTTCCGTAATGAAGAATAAATCCAATGAATGTGCATTGAAGAAGTCCTTCAGAATAAACGACTTATTCATCACGGATCTTGCATTCACAAGCGCACACCTAGTTGAAGCCTGGACGCGGTTAGCTGCCGAAGCTACCCGTCTTAGCGGCTGGAGATGGCCTAGGTTCAGTCCACGTAGCCGAGGTCGGCGATGGCGCACAGCAGGACACTCATCCAGTTGACCGACAACAGGGACCAAATAACTTCCAGCAGGAGCGAAGATGCGCCGAGATATCAGGCGGTGAAAACAAGCCTCATACTCTTGAGGGATACCTGCGTGGGACCACGCCAAATCTGGAGAGAGTGCTAGCCAGGATTTCAGCCTGACAAGCCTGCCGCTGCGCACTCCTCTGCGCCGGCGTTTCTTAGGAAGCAGGGCCTTCAGGCGGAGCAGGTGCTCTGGTATGTCAGCCAGGTAAGAGGGACGCGACTTTGAAGATCCATTTTTGTTATATTCAGCACATGAATCCACCAAAACTGTTATTTGTAAGAGCTCTGTATGATCATACGTCTGCAGAGAGTTAGTGGTCCTGATGACACTCAATAAAAACAGTATAAAACTTACAACAGTCAGGAGAGCCAAGCGGCGAACCAGCCACGTCGGCGCCATCTTGAAAATGAATTAAACTGCATGCAACTAGGCTATTAATTAACATTGATGTGATTCCTGACTAAACTGTTCAACATATTTAAGGGGCTTTTGCAGAAACAGATGTCTCCATTTATTATCCCACATCTGGTTCATTTTGTGTGCCCTGCAAATGATGTTGTGTTTTTTTTCCACATTTCAGGAAAAATCAATTAGGTGTTTCTTTATTCACAAAGGCTTTAAGCCTGTAATACTCAGAGCTAATATTTTGATTAATTTTACTCCTATTCATTTCAAACCGTTTCATCCTGCTGTCATGTGAGTCGCTGTTTCTTTTTTTGTAGATCACAAACTTTGCCTGGGACGTGGCGTACGCACGTTTCCAGCCTGTTTTGTACGTACGCACTGTTTATAAATGAGACCCCAGGAGAATCTTTCTGAACCTGAAGGACAGAAAATGTACGATGAGAACAGCTGAAAATATGGACTAGAGGTCGGTCCATCAGTTCATCTGAAACCATCAACAGACTAAATGACCATCAGGAACACAAAGATTTCAGTATCAATAGATTTGGGGGTCTTTAATAGTTCATAAGGAAAAACAGAACCTGAAGGTTCAACATCAGCAGGTGGAGGGTTAGACAAAAACCCAGCAGCGATGAAGTGTTCATTACGTTTAGCTCTTCAGCTAAAAATCAGATATCAAAAAGCAAAACACAGGATTCTGAGGTTAGACCGTAGCATGAGTACCACATGAGAGAAGAGACAACAAGGATCCGAGTTGAAGTGCTGCAGGACTTGATTGCTGGCAGTGATCACAGGTGTGTAGGTAATTGGACAACCAGTGAAGGAACTCTAGCAACACACACAGATAACATTTTCAAGTGGCCTTTTATTGTGGCCAGCCTAAGCCTAAAAATCCCCATGCTGTCCGATCAACATCTTGATATGCCACACCTGTGAGGTGGATGGATTATCTCAGCAAAGGAGAAGTTCAATTCAATTTTTTCAATTCAATTTTATTTATATAGCGCCAAATCACAACAACAGTTATCTCACTGCGCTTTTCATAAAGAGCAGGTCTAGACCGTACTCTGAAGTTATTTACAGAAGCCCAACAATTCCCACCAAGAGCAGCACTAGGCGACACAGGCAAGGAAAAACTTCCTTTTAAGAGGCAGAAACCTCGAGCAGAACCATGGCTCAGGGTGGGGGGCATCTGCCTCGACCGGTTGGGGGTGAGGGGGAGAGAGAGAGAGAGAGAGAGCAAGAAAGAGAGAGAGAGAAAGATTGATTTTTGATTTTTAACACCAACATTTATTTACTATATGCACTGTGCAAAAAACATACTATATTACATTACTAAATACGTTTGCATTTACATGTGTAGCAAAAATTTAGATCATCACATCTCGAAAACCCTCTGTCACAGAGCAGAGCGCCCCCCCACAACCCCAAACCAGCTCAAACATATCCAGGTCATGTGTAGCTCTGTAAAAACTGAAGTCTAACAGCAGTCTGGACTTAACCATTTTTTCAAAAACGAGAACCACATCAACATTTAATCCTTCCTCCACCTTCCGTCTCCGGGTCATATACACCGCCATCTTTGCCTGTCCTAAAACAAAGTTCAATAGCTGACATTTGTTCTTCTTCTGGCGAGTGTATCTAAAACCACAAATAAAAATCTGCTTTGTAAAAACTTCTCCACATGTATGGAAAATGTGTTCCAACAGCACAAACAAATCTGTCAGACGAATGCACTCTGAGAAGCAGTGAAACACTGTCTCTCTCTCACTGCAGAAGGGACATTTGTCTTCTACATCAGCGTTAATAACGGAGATGAAAGAGTTCAGCGCTACACTGCCATGAAGGATTCTCCACTGCAGATCTGCATGTTTCTTTGCTAATGGAGATTTGTACAAAGACCTCCAAGCTGGTTTAAAGTCAGGATCTAAGTCCAGAAAAACCCTCCACGGGGTGTCACTACGACCACTCAGTGTTCTCTGATTCAAGGTTTTCACCATCAGTTTATAGAGAGTCTTCCCTGAGGCGTCCCCCAAAGAAGCACCTACAGGGTCCACAGGCTCAAGTAGAAAACCAGAACAGTCCTTAAAAACAGGAAAAAGCCTAATGACAGGATAGAGATCAGTGCAGTTTGGCAGCAGTGTTCCATCAGAGAAGTCCGTTAAAAGAGAGCACTCATGCTCTGTCAGCTTCTTTTTCCAGTGTTTCAGTAGCTGACTTGTGACTCTCGTAGACCTTAATCCAAGCCGATCAGCTAATCCAACAGGGTCGTCCAACTGAGGCCCAGCTAGCTCTACCACCTTGCCCAGAGTAGAAACCCCTGCAGTGTGAAGACGTTTGGATAGCGTAGGTCCCCCCCAGCTAGGACAATCCAAGAATCAGCCTGCTGCTGCCTCTGCTTCTTCAGCAAAGTCCACACTGAAAAAACACTCCTGTAAAAAGCTGGTAAAGATGATGTGCTCAACTTTTTACAGTCTGTCAGAAACAAAGATAGATCCATCTTTAGACCACCAAACCTCTGCAGGATGCAGCAGGATAGAGGTCTCCAGACCAGGTCTTTCGGACCAGTGAGCAGTCTCTGAATGAACTGAAGACGGAAGGCAGCGCCTCTGCTGGCCAGATGGACTAGACCCTGTCCACCCTCCTCCTTAGGAAGGAACAGGACACTCTGAGGTATCCAATGCAACCTGTCCCAGAAGAAATCAACTAAAACCCTTTGGATCTGTACCAGAAGAGAAGCTGGGGGATCAATGCAAGCCAACCGGTGCCACAGAGTAGAAGAAACCAGATTATTGACTACAAGAGTGCGACCTCTGTAGGACATTTTAGGTAAGAGCCATTTCCATTTCATGAGCCGACCTTTAACCTTTTCCAAGACATTGTCCCAGTTTTTCTGCACAAATACTTCAGTGCCCAGAAAAACTCCCAGATATTTCAGTCCTCCTTTCCACACCAAACCTCCAGGTAACCTGAGCCGATCCCTCAGCCTTTCCCCCACCATGACAGTCTCACTCTTCCCCCAATTTACTTTAGCAGAGGATATGCAGCCAAACAGATTTACAGAATTCACTAGCATATCAATGTCTTTCTGTGTGTTAACCAGCACAATGACATCATCAGCATACGCTGACAGTTTGAAAGAGACATCACAGTTTGGAAAATAAACACCACTCAGATCATTTCTAAGTTTATGGAGCAGAGGCTCAATAGCCAGAGAACACAGCATGCCAGACAGAGGGCAGCCTTGTCTGACCCCCCTCTGAACATTGAAAGGAGCACTCAGGCCCCATTAATTTTTAGAACACTTGCAATGTCACTATACAGAACCTGGATCTGGGCTATGAAACCTGGGCTGAACCCAAAAGCAGCTAGAGTTTGCCATAAATACTGGTGTTCAACCCGGTCAAAAGCCTTTTCCTGATCTATGGAAATCAGACCAGTATCTACAGCCAATGAGCTAGAGACCTCCAAAACATCACGAATTAAAGTGACATTGTCACTTATGAGCCTGCCGGGCACACAGTATGTCTGATCAGTATGGATAACATCAGCCATCACCTCTCGAAGTCTGGTGGCCAGGACCTTGGACAGTATTTTATAATCTGTGCAAAGCAGGGAAACTGGTCTCCAGTTCTTCAGCTCCTGCAGGTCTCCCTTCTTGGGCAGCAAAGTGATAACAGCTCAGCTCTCCTGCAGCTCAGAGGCAGCCGACCTCTCTCCAGGCTGTCTGAGACAACCTCCAACAAGTCTTCACCCAACACCGACCAAAAAGACTTGTAAAAATCGACAGAGAGACCATCCAAGCCAGGAGCTCTTCCACTCTGTAAACTCATAAGAGCAGTATACAGTTCATTGAGGGAAACGCGAGCCTCCAACTTTACATTGGCCTCAGCATCCACCTGAGAAAGACCAGTGAAGAAGCTGCTCCACACACCTGGATTGTCTGTCAGTTCACAGGTAAACAAGTCTTTATAATATCTGGCTGCAAGTTTCCTAATCTCAGAGGAATCTGAGATTGCAGAGCCACCGTCAGATCGCAGAGAGTGAACAATTTTTCTCTGTCCATTTTTCCTCTCCAGACCAAAAAAAAACTGAGAGGGGGCATCCATCTGTGTGATGTCGAGGAAACGTGATCTGACCAGAGCTCCCTGTGCTGCAGTGCCCAGCAGGTTAGCCAGAGCCGACTTTTTAGATTTAAGGGAGTCTAAAAGCCCTCGATCTCCTGTAGAATCTACCAAACCCTGCAGTTCTACCACCTGAGCCTCCAGGTCCCTCATAGATCTGGTAACATCTCTAGTAAAAATGTTCACATGGTGTTTAAAAGAGTAGAGGCGATCCAGCCTGGCCAGAGATAACACATTGTCTTTACAGTGACTCCAGGTATATTGTCTATGACTTTTATAAAAAGACCTCGACACATCAGATAACTCATGTGCTTCAGTCAGCTGTCTAAGCCTGCGTGATGAAGCAACATGAGGTTCTTGATGATTCCTGTCAAACTTTGGATTTTCAGTACAATTAAAATCCCATCCTAAAAACAAATAGTCATCACTGTTACAGTTCTGGATGGTGTTACACAGAACATTAAGCACTGCTAGTCTGTCTGCTCCACTGGTTGGTGCATAAACATTAACAAACACAAGGTTAACATTTTCATATTGAGCTTCAACCTTCAATAAACAACCCTCAATAATTTCCTCTACTTTGTAGGAAGAAGGTTCAAAGCTCTTGGAAAACACAATTCCCACTCCTCCACTACAGCTGGACTTATGGCTCAGAAAGACTTCCCCTCCACACCCCCTCCTCCAGACACTTTCATTATCTGTACTACTGTGTGTTTCTTGATTCAACATTACATCTACACTACATCTTCAGCTCCATCAGCTTAAAAAAAGCAGTTCTTTTCACATCATCCCTCCATTTAGGTTCAAAGTGCCTATATTGAAATCACACATGGAGAAAAAGAAGAGAACAAGAGGAAACAAGAAAAGAGAGAAACACACATTTTTTTGTTTAAACATTATCAGCTATTTGTGCTTTTACTCTGAGTACCAGTTTCTTTAAACGATAGATTTCCTGGTCTGTTAGTACATCATCTTCAAAGTTTCCTGATCTTTTTGTCAGAGACTTAGCTGACTCAACAAATAGTTTCAGATCCGAAAAGTGGTCTTCCACTTTCACAAGCCTGGCACCTTTAGTTTTCTGCAGGAACTTCCTGATATCAGCAGGAGAGTACCGATCCTGCTGGTCCTGCTGGGTCTTCTGGGCCAGGGAGAAATCCCCCTCTGGCTCCTCTAAAGATGTCCCAGCTTTTGTGCCAGTAGTTATTTTTATGGCTTTAGCATTACTATGGACATGTTCTGAATGCTTCCTTTTTTGTGACACTTTTAACATGTCATCATCAGACATCTCTTCATTTTCAACAAAGTCCTTACACACTGACAGATGATCACGCACATCGTCATGTTCTTGATTATCAGTGTTTTCCAAACTGTTGGGACACTCGGTCTGTTTATCCTGCTCTTTGTTTGACGCTGCCTCTGTAACGCTATCAACTTGCAGACTAACATCACCCGAGGATACGGGGGGGTCCTCGTCCTCGGGAGCCTGACCAGGGTGGTGTACAGCCCCGGTAGGTTCCGTCTCCGGAGCCAACGGCTTCCCCGCGGGAGCTGGGGCCGGAACCCCCGACACCCCCTCTCCAGCAGCATCAGCAGGCCGCTGCCCCCCCCTTCTGTCTGGGCAGGAACGAATCAAATGCCCTTCCACACCACAACCAAAACACTTCATGGTCTCTGACGAGGCAAAAACCATGTAACTGAACCCGTCTACTTTAAAATTAAAAGACAAACTGAGATCGTCAGTATTGTCTTTGAGAACCATGAAAACCTGCCTCCGGTGACACACAACATGTTTTAGCAAAGGGGATTTGCAGCCCAAGGAAACCATTTTGATCGGGGAGACGAGCTGTCCGTACCGAGACAGCTCTTTAGTCAGTAGCCTACTTCATTTTTTATGAACGGGGGGGCATTAGAAATGACGATCTTTCTTGCCGGACTAACCAGCGAGAGAACGGGAGTGAAAGTGTCATGAATGACTACACCTGTTTTGACCACATCACTAACTTTGGCCGTGCTGTCTAAGAAAATAACAATGGCTCCATTCATGCGGGAGGCAGACTTCAGGCTACCATATCCCACCACCTCTCCAACCGCTAAACTGGCCTCCTCTACCGAGCACTGTACTGCCGGCACGAGTTTGATAGCATGACCACCTTCCACAACGGGCATATTGCCCTACTAGGCCCGCAGCAAACGCTGCAAAGCCAAAAAACAACAACACCTGAACTAGCTGATACTTTTATCAGGAACTATACAAAACACAGAAAAGAGAAAATGAACATGAAAAAGATGTTCTTCACTCACTGCACCACACTCTGCAACTCCACGCTCCTGTCACTCTGCCATTCACTCAGAGAGAGAGAGAGAGAGAGAGAGACACTCCATCGCACGTGTCTTTATTCCCCTGCAGCAAAGTCGCAAACATCAGCCCAAGGATCGGTAGGCCTACGTGATGTCTCCATCACAGGGAAGCGCTTCTGCCGGCTGCACATACAGGTCCGTGTGTGGCGGTGGTGTCACTTACTGATCCATCAGAAATGCTTGGGAAAATGTAGCATGTGTGGAAGCTACCGCGCTACTCGGCCAATAAAAGAGCTTTGTTACTGAAAAGCTATTTGATTCAGAAAATAGCGACGCTACCACCAAGCTACTGAGAAATGTAGTTAAACTAGTAACGGCGCTACTTGTAGCGAGGCTACTGCCCAACACTGGTTACTGAACACTAAACACAGGCCATTTCAAAATAAGATGTCACAGGTCAGAATAATATAAATAAACTAAACCAGATGCGAGCAGACAGATCACAAATAAACTACAACCAACAGGGAAAACAGACTGAAGCTGAGGCAGAACTCAGAGCAGACAAGGCCAAAATAATGCAAACACAGAACCAGGAACTAAGACATGGAACCAAAACACAGACTAGATAACAGATACTGAACTGAACAATAAATAAACTCACAGAGAACTAAACTCAGCAGAACAGAGGACAGGACTAAACTGCAGATACAAAACCAACCAACCAAGAATCAAAATACAGAGAAACTCAGGACAGGATTGTGACAGTCAGATGTTTTTATGTTAAATGTTCCTCTTTTAAGTAACTAGGAACTATAACTATAAATGAAGTGGAGTAAAAAGCAGAATATTTCCCTCTGAGAAGGAAAATACAAGTACTTCAAAACTGAACTTCAGTGAAAAAAAAACAAAATATATATAAATATGTAGCCAGGTTATTAAATTCAAACAGACTCCTGGCCCAGACGGTGTGTCACCATCCTGCCTGAAAATCTGCACAGACCAGCTGGCCCACATCTTCACACAGATCTTCAACAGATCACTGGAGCTGTGTGAAGTTCCCTCCTGCTTCAAACGCTCCACAATCATCCCGGCCCCCCAAACAACCCTCCATCTCTGGACTAAATGACTACAGGCCTGTCGCCCTGACATCTGCAGTCATGAGGTCCTTTGAAAGACTGGTGTTGGTCCACCTGAAGGACATTACAGGCCCCTTGTTGGACCCCCATCAGTTTGCCTAAAGGGCTAACAGGTCAGTGGATGATGCAGTCAACTTGGGTCTGCATTACAAGCTGCAACACCTCGACTCTCCAGGGACATTTGCAAGGATCCTGATCATGGACTTCATCTCGGCATTCAACACCATCATCACAGACATTCTCAGCTCCAAACTCACCCAGCTCACTGTGCCAGCCTCCACCTGTCAGTGGATCACAGACTTCCTGACTGACAGGAGTCAGCAGGTGAGGCTGGGGAACATCACATCCAGCACCCGGACTATCAGCACTGGCGCCCCCTAGGGGTGTGTGCTGTCCCCCCTGCTCTTCTCCCTCTACACCAATGACTGCACCTCAGGAGACCCATCTGTCAAACTCCTGAAGTTCGCTGACGACACGTCATCGGCCTCAAACGGGACGGTGACGAGTCGGCCTACAGACGGGAGGTTGGTCAGCTGGCTCTCTGGTGCTTTCAGAACAACCTGGAGCATAACACGCTTAAAACTGTGGAGATGATCGTGGACTTCTGGAGGAGCCCCCCCACTCTGTCCCCCATCACCATACTCAACAGCCCTGTGTCTGCTGTGGAGTACTTCAGGTTTCTGGGATCCCCTACATCCCAGGACCTGAAGTGGGAGAAGGCCCAGCAGAGGATGGACTTCCTGCGGCTCCTCAGGAAGCTCAACCTGCCCAAGGAGCTGCTGATCCACTTCTACACAGCCATCATCCAGTCTGTCCTCTGCACCTCCATCGCTGTCTGGTTTGGATCTGCCACCCAAAAGGACAGGAGCAGACTACAACGGACAGTCAGGACTGCAGGAAAGATCATCGGTGCCAACCTGCCCTCCATTCAGGACTTATACATTTCCAGAGTCAGGAAACGGGCAGGAACTTGTTCCAGCTCCTCCCCTCTGGTAGGCGCTACAGAGCTCTGTACGCCAAAACCAACAGACTCAGGAACAGTTTCTTCCCACAAGCCATCACTCTGATGAACAGCTGACTCTGACTCACAGTGTCAGGAACAATTCCTGTGCAATAACCCAGTAACTCTGCCTCTGATCAGCCATCTGTTTACTGGCTAACATGTATTATTTATTTATTCAGCATTTTCTATTTCAGAGCTGTTCATACTGTCATATTGTAGATACTGTTTACCCAATCCACCTTCCACAAGTCATCACTCCTGCACAAAATACTTATTTATTCCTGCATCCTTTGCACTATACTTCATTGCACTGTGTGCATGTATACATGTATATGTAGCTGTATATCACATCCACCTCTGACATGTACATACTCCTGCATCCTTTGCACTCTGTTCACTGCACTATTTGTCAATATGGGTATATTGTTTTTGTTCATAGTGTATATTTGTGTTGTCTACACTGAAGTCTGTCTGATTTGATTTGATTTTTATTGTTGTGATTTTTTTTTCTATGAGTAAGCACATCGCGAGCAATGTACAATCCTGAATCAAATTCCTTCAGGCAATAAAGCTGATTCTGATTCTGACTGAACCACTGAGGGGCAGTAAAGTAAAGTCAGAGCCAACAACCTGAAAGGTTCCCTCTGTTAGAACAGTGTCTCTGTTTTGTCAGTTTTAAAAAGACAAATGTTTCTATTGTCTAAAGAAAAATTTTTCTCACCTGACAAACCACATTTTTATAGTGACAGTGGTGAAGCAAAGTCCTGACAAAGACATTAATTGTGATACAGATAAATGTATCTAATATATGAATATAAAGATGTTTGTCCTCTGATGTCTGCAGATATTGAGACACATTTTGGACAAACAGGGACTGAGCCTGATTAAAACAATGTGAAGATGGACATCGTCCTGCTGGTTGCAGCAGAGGAGGCTGCTGGTTCTGTTGGTCTTCCTCTGATTGGATGAAACTGGACTTGAAACTGGTTTCACTTCCCTCTCTGAGCTCAGTGACCATGGCAACAGACAGGCATCACTAATGAACCATGGCAACAGGCAGGTTTCAGTACTAAAGATAAAAGTGTGATGTTTCACTGCAAATTCTGATCACCAAAACCATCAGATGTTGGTGTTTAACTGTGAACAGGAGAATCAGTCAGAACAGGTCAGCTGATAGAAAAGTTAGTTAGTTTTAACTTCTGTTGTTAGTTTGTGTTAATCTGCATGAGGATGTTTCAAACATGCAGCTGTCCCAGCAGTGAGGAGGAAACAGCATGATATGTTGAGGACAGCTACAGTTCACTGACTCTGTGTGTTTGCATATCTGTCCTGCCTCTCTGCTCCCAGCCGTTAAGAGGCCAGTGTTGATCAGTGGCTGTCCAGGCCTTTCAGAGCCACTGACACGCCGGCAGCACAATGATGATGTCACTGATTCTACTGCTGGCCACCCTGGGGCTCCTTGTTCAGGGTGAGACTCTCTTCTGAAAACTTTGCTTCAGGATGCAACCAGGTTCACCACAATGATGTTCTGCTGTGATGGAGAAACACTGAAACAAGCAGCATTTACCTTCTTCCATCTGTTCTCCATGTTAAAGAAATGAGACTCTTCTGTTTGGATGCTGATCATCTTTCTCCAAGCTGGATTTGTCTCAATAACCCTTCTCCTCTTTTTCATCTTTTCCAGGTTCATCAGGACAAATCATCCTGACTCAGTCTCCTGGATCTCAGTCTGTTGTTCCAGGACAGGCTGTCTCTCTCAAATGTAAAACTAGTACAAATGTTGGTAACAACCTCCAGTGGTACCTTCAGAAACCTGGAGAAGCTGTTAAACTCCTGATTTATGCAGCTACATACCGTCAGTCTGGAGTTTCAGATCGTTTTAGTGGAAGTGGATCTGGGTCTGACTTCACTCTGACCATCAGTGGAGTTCAGGCTGAAGATTCAGGAGTTTACTACTGTCAGCAGAGTTACAGCTTCCCGTTCACACAGTGATACAACGTCGTACAAAAACCTCCCTCAGCTGGAGAGGAACTGATCTGACTCAACAGCTGCACTGAAACTAAAACAACAGAAGTTTATAAAAAAAGTAAAAATCAATTCATTTTGAACATTGTAACAAAATATTTAGTATTTAATCCAAACAGTTTTACTTATAATATTCTTTTAAAACAGTTTCATTCATCAGTGCAGTCATTTAAATTACATTAATAACTTTGATAAATTTAATCTCTGAACTAAAAAATAAACACTTTTTCCATATCTCACATTTTTTCATACAAAATTGATCAAACACATTGCTGATATAAAATACATTTAATCTCAACAACTAAATTTGTTCTTGTTGTCAAATTAATAATAATAATGTCTACGACATATTTCAGTTATTCTGTGTGTTTTTTATTCCGAAACAAAAATGCATTTCATGATTGATTTCTAAAAGGGTTTATGGAGTAAGTAAATCAGTAACATTTGAATTCTTTCCTTTTCTCATCTTTTATTTTTCTTTGTGGTTCTTCAGCAGAATCAGTATGTAAATAGCTCCTGGTTAGAAAAGCAGATTACACTAATGTTGTGCTTTGTATTTTATTTTTGTGAAATATTTGTTCATATAATAATGTTCTTGGATTCACCTAAGCAATAACAATATTAAAGTCATTAACATTAAGTTAGATTTTCAAATGTTCCAAAGGTTTATTACTGCAGAGTATCTGTACATTATAGTAATCTGTAATGATGACAGTATTCATTAATGCATTCATAATGAATTAAACATTATGGACTTCTTTTACCATCACTGTTTTGTAGTAACCAAAACATAATGAGGAGTTTTGTCTGAGTTTGTAAACTCTGAATATTCTGTAACTATAGAAATATATTATGACGTTAAACTGTTTCTCTGGATGTAAAACAGTCACTGACACCATGAAGAGAACATTTATTAAGACACTTTGATAATAATAAACATGAAAACAGCTGATTGGATGAAAACGTCTTTATTATCTGGAAACAGTGAAATAATATTGAAACAGTGCAACAAGCTAGTAAATCTTGCTGTTGAAACATGTCAAATAAAGAGAGAGACAGTTCCAGAGTGCAGAGTGAGAGCAGGAGCAGAGGAAAACCAGTAGCAGAGTCCCAGTGAGTCAGGTCAGGACTGGGAACACTGGTCTCTCCTCAGTGTCTCTGAGAGCGGAGTCTGGGAGCCCTGGGTGGCCTCACAGGTCACAGAGCCCACCTTCCTCCACTGGTCTGCAGAGAGCCTCAGGGTGCTGCTCCAGCTGTAGTGGCCGTCCTTCTGCAGCACCCGGGGCTCCTGCTCTCCTCCCAGCTGCTGCTGCTGCTGCTGCCGTCCACCTTCCAGGCCAGACTCCAGTCTGAGGGGAAGCCCTTGTTGGCCAGGCACATGAGCGTGGCCTTCCCCTGCTGCAGCTCCTCGCTGGAGGGGGGCAGCACCGTCAGGGTGGGACGGACATCACCTAGGAGAAGAACCAATCAGCTTAGAGGACGGGGACCACACAGCTGGTTTCTGCTCCACCAGTCACTCACTCACACATTGTTTCACTTCCTTTAAGAAACCTCTCATGCATATCAGCACAGAAAGAGTCCTCATATGAGCTGAAAGATATCAAACTGCACTGGAAAGAAAATAATAAGGTTTTAAATTTGGAAATACAAAAAAATATATATTGTTAAAGTCTAAATACGACAAAAGTTAATGAGATCAACTGTTGAAGGACATTATCGGGCCAAAATAACAGACGACCATAGGTAACCTGTTCCTCAGACAGATTTAAAAATACAAACAGCATCAGAGAACTGTCAACATTATTTCAAACTGAGGTTAAAAGACAATTTGAGCCATTTTAGAAGATCAGAGATTTGGAAACATTTTTATCTTCATTCACACTATTCAAAATAATTTTAACTCAACTTCAGTTTAAAACTCAGAATTAAAGGCTGAATTATTTTTAAAGTACGAGTGTTGTTCTTTAATCTTTGCTGCAGTTCAAGCTGTTCACATTTCACAAATTAAATGGAACGTTTAAAGAGAAGTTCAGTAAAGCTGCTTTGAGATCAGCTTCATGGTTAAACAGGAGAAACAAACAATAAGATTGAGTCTTTAAAGTGATTTAGATCAGTCCAGAGGAAATTTATATCTACTACAAATGTTCAGACACAGAAATTAAAACCTTTGCTGATGATACGATATTTAATATTTGTGCAGAAACTTACTTCCAACATCCAGTCTGGTTCCTCCACCAAAAGTCCACCACAGTGATACAAACTGATTGAGTCGTCGTACAAAAACCTCTCACTGTAGAGAGACACGGCTCTCTGACTTTGAACACAACAAACTCAACAAAAGCACTTCCTGTTTTTAAAAGAATGAACTATTTCATGTTATATTTATCAAACAGTGACACAGTTGTTGAGAATTAATCCCATTTTTACGTATATATCGTTCCATTGGTCTGAAAGTCAAATTGATCCCTCTAGAATGAAATGAAAGCAGACAGAAGATGTTGTAAAAGAAAATCTTTCTGCAGTCATCAAAGCAAATCTCCATAAAAATGATCAGTGACACATTCCTAATCAATCCTCTGGTAAACGTATTGATCCATTGAGAAGCAGCATCATCAGAGTAATCCAAGTCCCTGTTGGAGTCAGTCAGAGCATTTCCATAGAGAGCCACTTTGCATCAGCAGCACCATGCTCCAGTGCTCTGGGAGAGTTTATAGTCCTGAGAGTTGAACACTGGATGACTGACAGCTGTCCTTCATGACAACAGAAGCCACAGAAATCCTCCTCATCAAAAACATGACTTTGGTCTCCGTCCTCATCTGGACTCTCCTCTGCTGCTGCTTCACAGGTAAAGTCCAGAGAATCAAACTCCTCTCCTCTATGAACATCCGTCCCTCTGAAATGAAGCCCACAAAACCATGACGCTGCTTTATGTGTTTGTCTCTGTATCCTCAGAGTCCAGAGGCCAGGTCACAGTGACTCAGCCTGGAGCAGTGAGCTCTGCTCTGGGAGCCTCCGTCTCCATCAGCTGTAGGACCAGTCAGGCGGTTTCTGTAGGATCAAAAAGTGGTAAAGATCTGTTACACTGGTACCAACAGAGAGGAGAAGAAACTCCTAAACTACTCATTTATAGGGTTAATGAGAGAGCATCAGGGATTGCAGGTCGTTTTACAGGCAGTGGATCAAAGACTGACTTCACTCTGACCATCAGTGGAGTTCAGGCTGAAGATGCAGCAGTTTACTACTGTCAGGGTGAACATAACATCAACAGTCAGATTGTCTTCACACAGTGAAAAAGTGTCGTACAAAAACCTCCCTCAGTCAGACTGAACAGAAACTGAACTGACTGCTGCAGCTGGAAGCTACTGCAGAGACTGATACAGTTCACTGAGGACACACACACACACACACACACACACACACACACAACACGTTAAAAACACAAAAATATCCAACAGGTCAGCTTCACTGATGTCGACCAACAAACCACAGCTGAGTGAAAACAGCAAGCAGAGGATCAAACTCAGATGATGTCTCTTACTTTTCATTTCAGTGTATTAATTAACTTGGTTTTAATCACTTTTATCCAACACAGTCCGCTCACCAAATATACATTTTTAAAAAGGTGGTTCACCTGGTTCCCCTGTGCTCCTGCAAACATCACCGTGACCTCCATCCGACACAGTACACAAAGCTGAGACAGGAGACAGAGATCGACATCATGGAGCTGGAGGATCAATATGTTGATCAATGTGTTTGCACCATGAGTCCAAAAAACAGATAAGGTCTTTGTAGGGGTGTGATTTACATGAATTCATTTAGCTGATGCTTTTATCCAAACTGACTCAGTCTCCTGGATCTCAGTCTGTTGTTCCAGGACAGGCTGTCTCTCTCAAATGTAAAACCAGTACAGATGTTAGTATCTGGTACCTTCAGAAACCTGGAGAAGCTCCTAAACTCCTGATTTATAAAGCTACAACTCGTCAGTCTGGAGTTCCAGCTCGTTTTAGTGGAAGTGGATCTGGGACTGACTTCACTCTGACCATCAGTGGAGTTCAGTCTGAAGATTCAGGAGTTTACTACTGTCAGCAGGGTGACAGCACACCGTTCACACAGTGATTCAACGTCGTACAAAAACCTCCCTCAGCTGGAGAGGAAGTTAACTGACTCTACAGCTGCACTGAAACTAAAACAACAGAGGTTTATAAAAAACATTTAGCCAATAATTATTCACATAACACTGCAACACTAAATTTTGTTTAATAATATTTTGGAAGTTAGGATTCTAATATGTTTATTAAAACAGAGTTTGAACCATTCTTCTGATCATCAAAGCTAAACTTTGTTGAATTATAATTTCAATTCTATGAAAAGTGAAATGCATGAAGTATGAAAACACACAGATTGTAAATATTATTTATCATTTTATATCTTACCATTTTTTCATTGAACCTCAAACACAGTTTTATACAAACAATAATTTCATTGATGCAGTTAAATGACTAGTCATGTCTATAACAACATGTATTTATAACTTAAATTGTTTTTTGTATTTCAGCTAACAAAGTGCTAATGAAACTAAAGTGGCGGGTTTTCTCTGAGTGTCTATACTCTCCTGATATACAGTATATATGGCAATACATTACATAATGCTACACATTCATTGAAAAATCATCATGGAGAAACATCTGTGTCAGCTTAGTGTTTCTCTGGATGTATTACAGTCACTGACACCATCAAGAGGACTTTTGTTAAGACAGTTTTATAATGATAAACAAAAATGATTTATGGATTGTAATTATGTAAAAATTTGATTCTTTGCCTTTTTCATTATTTTGATTCGTCTTGTGGTTGAGCTCTTCAGCCGAAGGCGTATGTAAATATTTCCAGCTTCACATTTGAAAATCACATATTTTGTTACTATGCCGATGATACACTACTTTTTATTTCAGATGTATAAAAATTTTCATACTACTTATATTTAAAAAAAGAATGCATTTTATTTGCAAACACCTAAACAATTATCATATTAGGGAGAGTCTTTAACAAATATAATTCAGTAATAAGAGATGATTGAGATGATGAATAAGTGACTTCATTGGAATTTTCCTTCCTTTGGTTTTGTTCCAAATATTTATTATTACAGACAAATCTGTGATGATTATAACAGAAAAAGGTTTTACAGTCATGAAAGCATTTTAATTGATTGTAACAAATAATGTTACACTGGTTTGTACTAAATAATAAACTAAATAATAAAACTATTGAAGGGAGTTTTGTTTAAATGTATAAACTCTTTATTATACAGTATTTTTGGCTATATATTACATAGTCTTAATAATTATTTGTAAAATCATCATGGTGTTTCATGTCAACATTTTTTCAGCGGCCACTAGTGGTGCAGGTTTTAGATAGCGACCATGTGTATATTATTATTATATTTTGTCATTTGTAATTTGGTTGTAAGGACAGAAAAAGTGTTTTAAAGATATCTATCAATAAAGTCAACATTTTAACGATAAATATTGCCAAAATATGGACTTTCGCCTGGTGTTTTTGAAAATGTTGTATTTTGTTGTATGTATCCTTAGCTTCTGACTTTTCAGAGGAGACCAGAATTATACATCTAGACCAAATCTTTGAGGAGTATTCATTTTGGGTTTGTTATTTTAGGTGTTTTTTTTCTGGAAAAAGGTGCCTGTTTTCAACAGACTAGGTTTCATAATACTGTACAAAATAATATAAAGACAACAACTTAAAGGTTGTGTTTTGTTTAGTTTGAGTTGCAGGTAGTGAGTCGCTGCCTTGGTGGTTTTCTTTTCCTGGTTTTGTTCTGTTTTTATGTTCCGGCTTAGTGCTCATCCTGTGTGTGATGAACTTGCCCCTGTTATATTGTTGGTGAGCTCTCCTAGCACTGGGTCAACAGGTCTGCTGGTCACTATAGTTACATGTCAACTACTGTGTGTTTATGGGGTCACTGATATCTGTGTAACCTGTTTCTTTGTGGTCTATAACATTGAATAAACATGTGAACAAAACACTGCCTGTGATTGGCTGGCAGAAATTATAGTAACACTACATGTTACTTTCACCACATTCAAACACTGATGGCACATCCTTCAGGAGCACATTGGGGTTCAGTCTCTTGCCAGTGGAAACATCGATATGCAGACGATACGCAAACTTAAGAGTTTTTATTGATGATTTAAGAATAACATTATTACAGCTGCAATCGCAGTGGAACAAGTCAGGATGAAATCTTAACATATTTAAAGCCCCCCTCCAGCCAGTTTTAACGGTCGTTTTGGTTAACTATTATTAACTATAATTACTTCTGTTATTATTCTTTCTCAAACAGAGAATGGGGGTGTGGCTAATTGTCACACGTAACATTACCATGACAACCAAAAACTGACCGGCTGGAGTGTCGCTAACGACATGCTGTGTTAACATCCCTACACTGTAAAGTTTAGTCCACTTTACTGTCTGGCAGGAGCAGCTGTTACTGACCCATGACAGAAACTAATGTGCGCGTATCAGCTGTTATCAATCACACAGTCGATGGTCCTGTCACGCACTGCACACAATAACTCCCACTACGTTTTATAGTGCGCTTACTTTACCGCGGGTGGGGGGGGCTCCGCACATGCAATGGTAAAACGGCCGTCCGTAAAATGCATGTTGCAGACTGTATATAAGACGGTGGCAGGTGAAAGTGCGACGGGTTTCTGTCATCCAACACCGCACGCACAGATGCCACAATGAACATACCTGCTGTAAATTCTAAGTACATTACATGATAAACTGGTTAGCTAGCTCACAACGATGTTTATGGGTTTGATGCTCTGACTTAACAAGGCATGACAGCGTGACGGTTGTTACGGAGGTATGACAATGCGCCTGCGCGAGCTTGGAGAATGACGTATGACTTATGGAATTTACTATAGTCATATCGTCACCACCCGCTTTTAACAACTAAGCAACTTTTGCAACTTTGAGCACAAAATTAAGCTATTTGTCAAAAAATATTTGGCGAACTATGTGGTTAATCAACATTGTAAGGAAGTGACTCAGAAAAATATGGAATATCATAGAAATGTCAAAATACACTGGGGGGGGGGGCTTTAAATGGTGTATAATAATATCCTACTTCTCATCATAAACACTGAGTACAGATGTGGTGTGTAGTCCACATATACAAGGTAACGTCCAGTTAACCATGAACAAAACCTGCTTGGAGCAGTTTAGAGATGCGGCGTAAATTGCCATGCCAACAGACTTGGTTAACACCTATCCACCTTTAGTAGTACGGGTTAATCGGGAAGTTACACCTGAAGTCGCCTGGATAAGCCAGTTACCTCGCCTTATAATACAGGCCAGAGCTCCACCTCTTGATCAGCAGCCAACCCTGTGATGTGCTGACAAAGCAAAAAATGTGAGTGTTTTTAGTTATTAGTTAGATTGAATTCTGGTTTGGATTGCATTGATTCTGAAGATCTGTAAATCTAATCCAGAGAGTTGATTTCAGAATAAATCCACCAGTTTCCTTTCTCTTCCACCTGAAGCTTTTTAAGCGATGGAGGTTTGGAGGTGTTAATGTAGATCCAGGCTGAACAGAGATTGATTAGACATGAAGAGACATCTTTGGGAGTCTAATATCACTCAGAGACAATCAGTCGTTTAAATAAGAGCTCACTCCTTAATATATTTCATGTTGTTCAGAAGGGATGAAGATCAGCAGAGTGAAAATGACATTTTGAGGTAAAAGAGGAGGTTGAATTTACTGTATGAGAGAAAGTCTTCCAAATCAGTTCAGTACATTTAAACACAGCTGACAGCTGAAAAAAAGCTCAAGATGATCCTCAGAGGCAGAAGGAGAGAAAAGAGAGTTTAGATTCTGTGTTTGTGTTAATCTGTATGAGGATGTTTCAAACAGCCAGCTGTCCCAGCAGTGAGGAGGAAACAGCATGATATGTTGAGGACAGCTACAGTTCACTGACTCTGTGTGTTTGCATATCTGTCCTGCCTCTCTGCTCCCAGCTGTTAAGAGGCCAGTGTTGATCAGTGGCTGTCCAGGCCTTTCAGAGCCACTGACACGCCGGCAGCACAATGATGATGTCACTGATTCTACTGCTGGCCACCCTGGGGCTCCTTGTTCAGGGTGAGACTCTCTTCTGAAAACTTTGCTTCAGGATGCAACCAGGTTCACCACAATGATGTTCTGCTGTGATGGAGAAACACTGAAACAAGCAGCATTTACCTTCTTCCATCTGTTCTCCATGTTAAAGAAATGAGACTCTTCTGTTTGGATGCTGATCATCTTTCTCCAAGCTGGATTTGTCTCAATAACCCTTCTCCTCTTTTTCATCTTTTCCAGGTTCATCAGGACAAATCACGGTGACTCAGTCTCCTGGATCTCAGTCTGTTATTCCGGGACAGGCTGTCTCTCTCAAATGTAAAACCAGTACAAGTGTTGGTAGCTACCTCAGCTGGTACCTTCAGAAACCTGGAGAAGCTCCTAAACTCCTCATTTATTCAGCTACAACCCGTCAGTCTGGAGTTTCAAATCGTTTTAGTGGAAGTGGATCTGGGACTGACTTCACTCTGACCATCAGTGGAGTTCAGGCTGAAGATGCAGCAGTTTACTACTGTCAGCAGGGTTACATCCCGATCACACAGTGATACAACGTCGTACAAAAACCTCCCTCAGCTGGAGAGGAACTGATCTGACTCAACAGCTGCACTGAAACTAAAACAACAGAGGTTTATTTTTTTTAAAGCTTAAAATCAAGTCATTTTAACACAAAACATTTTAGATTTCATCCAAACATTTATACTTTTGATAATTTTATTAAAATAGGATTTGAATAATTTATCAAAGCAGTACTTTAATATTTAAATTAATATAATTTATTAAGTTAAAAAACACAAGAACACTACAGTTGCGTATATTTTAGATCATTTGATTGCACAGTTTTTCATAGAAACATTATTGAAATGAAACAACCAATAAATCTCAACATCTAATTTTGTTTATTTTACAAAAGTATGAAAAGTATTTCAACAAACACGTATTATGATGTAAACAAAAAAAGGACTGTGGTTCTTATTGATCGTTATGCTGATGATGTATGTCCATACTGTGATAATAACAAACATGAAAACAGCTGATTGGATGAAAACGTCTTTATTATCTGGAAACAGTGAAATAATATTGAAACAAGCTAGTAAATCAAGCCAGTAAAACCACACAGCTGGTTTCTGCTCCACCAGTCACTCACTCACACATTGTTTTACTTCCTTTAAGAAACCTCTCATGCAAATCAGCACAGAAAGAGTCCTCATATGAGCTGAAAGATATCAAACTGCACTGGAAATAAAACAACCAGGTTTGGAAAACTTAAGTAAAATTTTACTCTCAAAATCTAAAAAGGCTAAAAGTTAATGAGATCCACTGTTAAAGGACATTATCAGCCAAAATAACAGACGACCATAGGTAACTTGTTCCTCAGACAGATTTAAAAATGCAAACAGCATCAGAGAACTGTCAACATTATTTCAAACTGAGGTTAAAAGACAATTTGAGCCATTTTAGAAGATCAGAGATTTGGAAACATTTTAATCTTCATTCACACTATTCAAAATAATTTTAACTCAACTTCTAAACAGTTTAAAATGCAGAATTAAAGGCTGAATTATTTTTAAAATATGAGTGTTGTTCTTTAATCTTTGCTGCAGTTCAAGCTGTTCACATTTCACAAATTAAATGGAACGTTTAAAGAGAAGTTCAGTAAAGCTGCTTTGAGTTCAGCTTCATGGTTAAACAGGAGAAACAAAGAATAAGATTGAGTCTTTAAAGTGATTTAGATCAGTCCAGAGGAAATTTATATCTACTACAAATGTTCAGACACAGAAATTAAAACCTTCGCTGATGATACGATATTTAATATTTGTGCAGAAACTTACTTCCAACATCCAGTCTGGTTCCTCCACCGAACGTGTACCACAGTGATACAAACTGATTGAGTCGTCAGTACAAAAACCTTCTCACTGTAGAGAGACACGGCTCTCTGACTTTGAACACAACAAACTCAACAAAAACACTTCCTGTTTTAAAAGAATGAACTATTTCATGTTATATTTATCAAACAGTGACACAGTTGTTGAGAATTAATCTCATTTTTACGTATATATTGTTCCATTGGTCTGAAAGTCAAATTGATCCCTCTAGAATGAAATGAAAGCAGACAGAAGATGTTGTAAAGAAAATCTTTCTGCAGTCATCAAAGCAAATCTCCATAAAATGATCAGTGACACATTCCTAATCAATCCTCTGGTAAACGTATTGATCCATTGAGAAGCAGCATCATCAGAGTAATCCAAGTCCCTGTTGGAGTCAGTCAGAGCATTTCCATAGAGAGCCACTTTGCATCAGCAGCACCATGCTCCAGTGCTCTGGGAGAGTTTATAGTCCTGAGAGTTGAACACTGGATGACTGACAGCTGTCCTTCATGACAACAGAAGCCACAGAAATCCTCCTCATCAAAAAACATGACTTTGGTCTCCGTCCCTCATCTGGACTCTCCTCTGCTGCTGCTTCACAGGTAAAGTCCAGAGAATCAAACTCCTCTCCTCTATGAACATCCGTCCCTCTGAAATGAAGCCCACAAAACCATGACGCTGCTTTATGTGTTTGTCTCTGTATCCTCAGAGTCCAGAGGCCAGGTCACAGTGACTCAGCCTGGAGCAGTGAGCTCTGCTCTGGGAGCCTCCGTCTCCATCAGCTGTAGGACCAGTCCTGCTGTGTACTTTGATGGTTCTGACCACATATTAGCCTGGTACCAACACAAAGAAGGAGAAGCTCCTAAACTGCTCATTTACTGGGCAAATCGTCGAGCATCAGGGATTCCAGGTCGTTTTACAGGCAGTGGATCTGGGACTGACTTCACTCTGACCATCAGTGGAGTTCAGGCAGAAGATGCAGCAGTTTACTACTGTCAGAGTTATCATTGGATCAATCAGCTTGTGATCACACAGTGAAAAAGCGTCGTACAAAAACCTCCCTCAGTCAGACTGAACAGAAACTGAACTGACTGCTGCAGTTGGAAGCTACTGCAGAGACTGATGCAGTTCACTGAGGACACACACACACACACACACACACACACAGACAGATGATTCCTGATGCTCATTGTGTCTCCACCAGTTTTCCTCCTGAAGTTCAAACAGTCCTCCTCAACAAGCTGAAAGTTTCCTCAGATGAAGAGAACAGTTCCAGTGAAGAAGCCCAGTCAGACCATTAAAACCACAACAGCAGCAGAGTCAGCTCCACTGATGTAGAGACACAAAGCAAATTCACAATATATCAAACATCAACGTCCACACATCACACTGAAATCTCAGGACACTGAAGCTCCATATCTGCAATACAACAAATGTTTTCTGAGGCAGAAACACTGACGCTCAGAAACATAAAGGATTCTGGGCCACAGTTCATACAGTACATGTCTCTCATTGTCACACCCAGGACTTGGTCTGCTCCACTGGTCTCATAATAAATAAGCTCTCTATCCTTAACCTCAATTTCTCTCACCACCTGCCATTTACTGTGACCATCAACGTCCCCCTCCTTGAAAAACCTAAAATCTGTATCCTCCTTAGCTCTTTCAGCCTCTCTTGTCAGTAAAATATCTTCCTTCCCTCCCCCACTGTCTGAGATTCCCTATGATGTTGTCAACTACTACAATGAAATTCTCTCATCTTGTCTTCATCAGGTGGCTTCCATCAAAACCAAAACAATGTCATTCACACATTCCCCCGGTATACTTGCATTTGATTTGTAACGACTCTCAGTGCGTTTTCTGACGCCACAGATGCTTTGTACTCATGTTGTTTTGTTTTCTTGTTTATCCATTTATCCATTCTGATTTTAAAACAGACAAAACAAAAAAATCTACTATTTTCCAAATCAAAGAACAAAAAATACATGGATAACGGAGATTGTTTTCTATTTAAAAAAAAGCATAGTAGTGTGGATGTCGCGTTAGCCTGTCTCAGTTATCCCCTTTTTTCCCCATGGAGCTGTCTAACTTCTTAGGAATGAAAAGCACCACTTGCACCCTGGTTCCCACCACATCGAATCGTGTTCAGGACCGTCTCCCAGCTCTCTCCTTGTCCATCACAGAAATTATTAACTCCTCCTTCAGCTCTCATCATGTCATTTAAACTGGCTGCTGTCACACTCATCCTGCTCAACTACACCATTCTTCTCTCTCACACTGTCATTCTTCTTGAGTCCTCTCTCAACATCACTGGTGCCACCCTCTCCTGGCTTAGGTTAAATCTCTGCTTGGTCTTCTCATGTTCAAGGCTCCCCTTTGGTAACCTCATTCGCGGGCATGGTGTCCACTTCCACCACTATGCTGATGATGTTGAGCTCTACCTCTCAAATAAATCAGTCACCGATACAACTCACTCCACTCACAACTCCACTCTGGAATAAATTCATGGATGTAAGCCAACTTTCTCAAACTCAGAAATCAGACTTGATCATCAGGGGTCCAAAATCATTCACCAAAAACACTCACCACTTCTGCCTTTACATAAACAACTCCACTATGTCTCGCTACCCACACACCCGCAACCTTGCACTAATTTTTGACAGCAACCTGTCCTTTGAACACCCCATCAACCAAATCACCAGAACTGCCTTTATCCACCTGGAAAAACAGCTTGTCTCCATCCATCTATCACTGTCCTTCTCTGCTTTTGAAACTCTCATTCACACTTTCATCACAGACAGAATTCACTGCTGTTATAGCATTTTCTATGGCACATCTTTCAAAGTTCTAAATAAGCTAAATTACATCCTGAACTCTGCTGCTCACCCATGCCCACTCCTCCCCACAGATCCAAATTCAAAGTCTCCTCACTCACAATCACCTCCACAACCAAGCCCCCTGAAACTTCACTGACCTGCTCCACCGCCACACTCCCTCCCATTACCTCCTTTCTTCTGACGCAAAACTCCTGTCTCTGCCACGCTGGACCAAGCATTGAATCTGGTACAATAGATCTTTTTCCATAGCTGCCCCCTCCCTCTGGAACTCTCTGCCCATATACATCTGAAAATGTTCTGATGTGTCTCTTTTCAAGTCACTAATGAAAACTCATCTTTTTAGACAACACCCTTTGGAGTCGCCTTTTAACGCCCTGGGTACCCCTTTTGTGTCATTTTTTGACATTTAGGGCTTTGCGGTCAAGTTACCAACGCATAGCGACAACAAATATGCAACTTACGGTAAAGTTAGCAACAATAAATGTCCGGTTGGAGTTTCAAAATAAAACGCTAGTGTTTTGAAACATCCTTGTTTTGAAACGGTGCTTTATTAAACTCATGAAACATTGCAATTTGGTTATGTTTAGGCACTGAAAGTACTTGGTTAGGTTTAGGCAACAAGACTACTTGGTTAGGGTTAGGAAAAGATCGTGGTTTGGGTTAAAATAACTACATACGTCATGTAACATATGTTAACTAACATCACTTAGTGTCACCTCTTACATAACTGCCTAAATAAAAATATTTAATGTTGACTTTGTTTCACACAGGACACGAAGCCCAGTCTCCTGGTTCAAAGTCCAGGTTCTGGCCCTCCATCCACCCCAACCCCCTTCTTACTCAGTCTTTTCTGTTGAATATCATAAACATGCCTTTACTGTAAAAAACTGACACTACAGGGTTTCTCCCACTGTGTTTAACTATGACGCTAAAGGGATCTCCATTGTGTTACAAACTGACGCTGATGGGTCTTGACCATCTGTCCATATGTGATGAGTGATGATTAATTGATAAAATCGATTAATAAAATGCTTGGACACAAATTTTTTGTATCGATGCTTCATTTAATCCAATTAACTATACAGCACAGTGTTTTGCGCGGACATTACTACTGTCGCACATCAGCTGTGAACATGACATGATTATCATGCCGCTGTTTGCAAACTGGAGAAAGAGAGAACAAATAGCGAGGGACAAAAAAGAAAGTGTCCAAAGTGTGGGATTATTTCAAGCTAAAGAAAACAAAAACTCTGTAACGTTACCGTCCGTCCCCCGTAAAACAAAACTTATTTCACATCGGCAACAGCACGACGGCGCCTGATCAGAAAGCAGCTCGTGCAGCCCTGCCAGCGGACCACAGACAAGGTAACAGTAACAGCAACTTTAGCATTTAACTGAAATCATGACTGATTGTTGAGTTGAAGCCAAAGTAAACTGCGGTCCTCAGCTGAAAATGTGCATACGTGCGTTTGTTGTTCTCCTTTTTGGGCCGTGAGTTGTAACCTCACAGTCAAGACTTAACTGGGTGTCGGGGGAGCTTTAACTCACTCCAACTCTCTCTGTAGCTCAGACAATCCCTGCTACCTGCATGTGCTAATCCTTTTTTTCACCCAGATTCTTTGTCTTTATATTCGCCATCTTTATAATAACAAACAACAGCTGTTTCATGTGCAGAATCGCTCACATCACATTTCAAGTGTGTTTCACGTTCTTCCAAACGTGGTTTGGAAACCTGCATCGGTCGACACAGCCGCTGTCAGCTCCCGTAGTGGGTGAGACCCCCTGTCACCGATCAGTCACATAGTGTGAACGCCACAACGACTTCAAGACTGCCGTCATGTGACATCAAACTGTGTGAACGGCATGGCCATCGGCTGATAAGAAAGTTGTGTAGTCTGCAGGAGCCTTTAGAACAGTGGTTCTCAACCTTTTTTGGGCCAGCGCCCCCCTAACCACTATCCGGGTCCCTTAACGCCCCCCCCCCCCCAACCAAAAAAGATGTTGACCACTTGCCCTGAATATATTTTGATTTTTTTTTATTGTTCAATTCAATTTCAATTCAATTTTATTTATATAGCGCCAAATCACAACAACAGTTATCTCACAGCTTTCATAAAGAGCAGGTCTAGACCATACTCTGAAGTTATTTACAGAAGCCCAACAATTCCCACCAAGAGCAAGCACTAGGCGACACAGGCAAGGAAAAACTTCCTTTAAGAGGCAGAAACCTCGAAGCAGAACCATGGCTCAGGGTGGGCGGCCATCTGCCTCAACCGGTTGGGGTGAGGGGGAGAGAGAAAGAGAGAGCAAGAGAAAGAGAGAGAGAGAGCAAGAGAGAGAGCAGAGGGAGGCAACCCACACAGTATACACATAGAGGTACAGACAATAAAGGTGATGGTGCTATAGACTAAATGAAAAATGGTACAGATATTTATAGTAATGTTAATGATAATAATAATAACAGTAATAATAGCAATAGGACTAGCAATAGCAATTGCAACTGTAGCAGAGGGCGCCGAGCAGGAACACGGGGGCAGCAGGAGACCCCCAACCACAGATCCAGACTCCACAGCTCCAGAGCCAGCAACACTGTAGCAGAGGGCGTCGAGCAGGAACACGGAGGAAGCAGGAGACTCCCAACCACAGATCCAGACTCCACAGCTCCAGAGCCAGCAACACCCGCAGGAAGTGACAGGAGGGGGAAGCACACGACCACGGGAGAGGGAGAAAAAATCGAGTTAGTAACATGCATTAATGGGATGAGGTTGCACTCAGAGAGAAAAAGAGAAGAGAGGAGCTCAGTGCATCATGGGAAATCCCCCAGCAGTCTAGCCTATAGCAGCATAATTAAGGGATGGTTCAGGACTCACCCGAGCCAGCCCTAACTATAAGCTTTATCAAAAAGGAAAGTCTTAAGCCTACTCTTAAATGTAGAGACGGTGTCTGCCTCCCGAACCCAAACTGGAACCTGGTTCCACAGGAGAGGAGCCTGATAGCTGAACGCTCTGGCTCCCATTCTACTTTTGGAGACTCTAGGAACTACAAGTAATCCTGCATTCTGGGAGCCGCAGTGCTCTGGTGGGGTAGTAAGGTACTATGAGCTCTTTAAGATAAGATGGTGCCTGACCATTAAGAGCTTTGAATGTGAGAAGAAGGATTTTAAATTCTATTCTGGATTTTACAGGAAGCCAATGCAGAGAAGCTAAGACAGGAGAGATATGATCTCTTTACTGGTTCCTGTTAGAACACGTGCTGCAGCATTCTGGATCAGCTGAAGAGTCTTAATGGACTTTTTCAAGAGCCTGATAATAAGGAATTGCAGTAATCCAGTCTAGAAGTAACAAATGCATGGACTAGTTTTTTCTGCATCATTTTTAGACAGGATGTTCCTGATTTTTGCAATATTACTGTAGGTGAAAAAGGCGTCCTTGAAATTTGCTTAATGTGAGAGTTGAACGACATGTCCTGGTCAAAGATAACTCCAAGATTTCTCACAGTGGTGCTGGATGCCAGGGCGATGCCATCCAGGGAAACTATATCTTTAGATAATGCGTCACTGAGGTGCTTAGGCCCCAGAACAATAACTTCAGTTTTATCTGAGTTTAACATTAGAAAATTGCAGGTCATCCAGGTTTTAACATCCTGAAGACACATTTGAAGCTTAGCTAACTGATGAGTTTCATCTGGCTTGATCGATAGATATAACTGAGTATCATCTGCATAACAATGAAAGTTTATGGAGTGTTTCCTGATAATATTACCTAAAGGAAGCATATATAAAGTGAAGAGGATTGGTCCGAGCACAGATCCTTGTGGAACTCCATGACTAACTTTGGTATGCATGGAGGACTCATCGCTAACATGTACAAACTGAAATCGATCTGATAAATAGGACTTAAACCAGCTTAGAGCGGTTCCTTTAATGCCAATGAAATGTTCCAGTCTCTGTAATAGGATCTGATGGTCAATGGTATCAAATGCAGCACTAAGATCTAGTAGAACCAATACAGAGACAAGTCCTTTGTCTGATGCAGTTAGGAGGTCATTAGTAATTTTCACCAGTGCTGTCTCTGTGCTATGGTGAGCTCTAAATCCTGACTGAAAATCCTCAAATAAACTATTGCTATGTAGAAAGTCACACAGCTGTTTGGCGACTGCTTTCTCCAGGACCTTAGAGATAAAATGGAAGGTTAGATATAGGTCTATAGTTGGCTAAAATGTCTGGATCCAGGTTGGGCTTTTTTCAGAAGAGGTTTAATTACAGCTACTTTAAAGTACTGTGGCACGTAGCCTGTTGATAAAGACAGATTGATCACATTCAGCAGAGAAGTTCCAACCAAGGGCATAACTTCTTTAAGCAGCCTAGTCGGGATGGGGTCTAAGAGGCAGGTAGATGGTTTAGATGAAGAAATTATTGAAGTTAGTTGATAAAGATTGAGGGAAGCAAAGCAGTCCAAACATATAATTGGGTTTACAGCTGTTTCTAAAGTTCCTGAGTATAGAGTTAAGTCGGTGCCAGTTGAAGGCAGGTCTTGTTGGATTTTGTTTCTAATAGCTAGGATTTTATCATTAAAGAAGCTCATGAAGTCATAACTACTGAGAGCTATGGGAATACTTTGCTCAATAGAGCTGTGACTTTCTGTCAGCCTGGCTACAGTGCTGAAAAGAAACCTGGGGTTGTTCCTATTTTCCTCTATTAATGACGAGTAGTACGCTGCTTTGGCATTACGGAGGGCCTTCCTATAAATTTTAAGACTACCTTGCCAAATTAAACGAGAATTTTCCAGTTTGGTAGAACGCCAATTCCTCTCGAGTTTCTGTGATTCTGTGATTGTAACTATTGTTATTAAAAACATGGAAAAGGTAACAAAAAAATCAGGTGAAAAGTAATTATATTTAACTAATAAGTGAATGTTCCTCCCAGAAACTGTGTATGAAGCAAAATACTGTTTTCTTGGATGGGGCACTTAATAAGTGGGGGTATGGGGGTCCTCCCCCAGCATTAAAGACTGAATTTCCTGCATTCTGGTGAAGATCTCTCCCCTTTTCTGCACCAATTTAGGGTGGAAATGTCAAAAAATTCAGGTGACAATTCAAAATATATAATTATAATAGAATACAATGTAGTGAGGCTCTCAGGCATTTTTCTTGCTTTTAAATATTTTTCTCCTGTAGATCAACTTATTTAATATCATCCCTGCTGAGTCAACACACATGATTAAGTCTTACCTCCTCTTTTGTGGGGAAGTAACTTATTTGAATGTGTTTATGGCCCCTTTTCATCTCAGTGATAAATGAATCTGTTTGAATTCAGTAACTGACCGACTTTAGCTCCTGTCAGTGTTTCCCACAGAATGACAGTGTAACTGTGCTGCAGCTGTACAGCTAACCTCGAAAACCCAGCTGTATTTTAACATTAACTTAGCTCTCTTCATTAGCTAGGCTCCTTACATGCTTACTAATAACTTCTATTACCTGGGTCTCCGACATTGGCTGCGCTAGTAGCACCTGTGCTCACGCAGGAGAGAGAGAGAGAGAGAGACGAAGCGAGAGGATGAGCTCCAGCGGCGACTCGCTGCCTGCAGCTCTGCAGTCAAATACGATTTTAAATAGGCCTAGTAAATAAAATAAAAATAAAAAATAAATATGTCGCGGTCAGCGCTTATATTGTGATGGGCACACAAATAAATAAACGTATGGGAAATACTGTAACTTATCTGCTCATGTTCAAAACTTTCTGTACATTCAGAATCTCTGACACAGATCTGTGTTCTCTGACATGTAGGCCTAAAGAAAAAAAGAGGTTAGGCTATAGGAGACTAACGTCATTAGCCTATTTAAAGAGAATTCATAATATTATACTGCATTATGTTACTGATTCGCTTCCCCTCGCCGTCTGACAGACAAAACTGAATGAAAACGAAACTAACCGACACACCTGTGATCACACAGGAAGCTCACGATTAATTCCACACACCTTAACTTCAGCACCTCTGATAAAGTGCTGCTAACAGTCCCCAACAGAGCGAGACAGGGATTCAGTTTTTAACGTTACATTTTCATAGCCAACTGAAACTAGTGTAGGCCTATATGTCCGCTTTGGCACAAACTGTCTGCAACTCACAGCGCGAGGAGGGTCGACGTCACTCGCTGGTGTCGCAGCAAAGATGCTTTCAGGGTGAGTCCGGCAGCGGAATGTCCCTCTTGTAAATGTGTAACAACTGCGATAACAAGGCGTTCGTGGTGTATTCGTCAAACAAATAAACACTTTTGCAGCTAGAAAGAGAGCGTCAGTTTTCTAGAGTTTACACAGTAAACGCAATGTGGGTAAAATTTTAGAGATGATACTCTGACTTCCCGTTCTCTGAAGGCAGCATGAAGCTGCACCACAAGTTGCTGATGGAGAAAAAATGCACAGTCTCGTCCAGTCGCAGTGGACTAACTGGCAGGTTTTAACGTTGCAGACCACAATTTTTTGCAAGTAATTCAAAGTTTAAACTCGTATTGTTGTGAATCTTAAGTGTAAACTCACCTTAGAATTTCCAACAAACGCCTCAAAAGCAGCTCAGCCCTCTTTCTAAAAATATTGCTTTCAGCCCCCATCGTCCTTGAACGCTTCTGGGCGGCATGTACCGCTGGAGAAACACTGCTTTAGAATAACTTGTATAGCACTTGGGTGATGTTTGTGTTTGTAAAGCAGCTGTCTGTTGTTGGTCTGATGTTTGCTGTATGACACACTATTAATGTCCAAAGGACGAATAAACATCTATCACCTATAAACCTGCATAACTGATCCGGTTAGCGGGAGGGCGCCAAGCAAAAGTGCTTCTTAAACGACGCATTGATGAATCATTGAAATAATACATAGAAGCTTTGAATACTAAAATCATTGTTGGCTGCAGCCCTAGTTTATATGCATGGTTTACTAACCTATGTACTTTTACCTTTGTGTCTTTGACTGGAGACAGTTGTTGTACTAAAGAAAGTGTTTTGATTTAACCAACTGAGGCCTTGATGTTCCTCTGAGGTTTGATCTCATTAAAGTGGTTGTACTATTATTTAATGCACATCTATTATTTAAAAGGTTCACACCTGGTTTTACTGCCACACTGACTGATTTTATAATGTGTCTGTGTGTCCAATGTGTGCATAGACATGGGTTAAAGACGTTGTAGAGATGCAAATGTCCCCTATAAGATTTGTGGTTTGTTTTCCATCTGAATTGGTGAAAGTTGGACGAGCATTTTTCTTGTATTTTAACAGTAATGAGGCTTAAGAAGATACTATTTAAAATATTGTAAACAGCAGATTAAGGATTAATGTGCTGTGTGACACTTGTGTCTGTTGATATAATGTCATTTTGTAAATATGCTTAAAGTTTAAAATATGTTAAAGTCTTTAATTTTCATTTTAAAATGTATTCATTTTTTGAAAGGCCACAAAGGAGTGTCTGTTCTCCCACCACTATTTTATCATGAGCACTGGTATCAAGAAAATGGCTCCTGCTCACTGACTTAATGCTCTTCAAATATTTGGACGTTTCCTGATCAGATAATTCTCAGCATGTGAACAAGATCTGATTTCAGCACGTCTACATCACATTATTTCAAATATGTACAACCTGAAAAAACATGAGGTATCACTTCATATTAGTTTATATGGATGCAAATCAACACGTCACACAGAGAACCAACAATGTGGAAATGGTTGAGTTTTTCATGTTCTGACACAAATATAGCCTGTTTGTGAGGCAGCTGTCCCAGCAGTGAGGAGGAAACAGCATGATATGTTGAGGACAGCTACAGCTCACTGACTCTGTGTGTTTGCATATCTGTCCTGCCTCTCTGCTCCCAGCCGTTAAGAGGCCAGTGTTGATCAGTGGCTGTCCAGGCCTTTCAGAGCCACTGACACGCCGGCAGCACAATGATGATGTCACTGATTCTACTGCTGGCCACCCTGGGGCTCCTTGTTCAGGGTGAGACTCTCTTCTGAAAACTTTGCTTCAGGATGCAACCAGGTTCACCACAATGATGTTCTGCTGTGATGGAGAAACACTGAAACAAGCAGCATTTACCTTCTTCCATCTGTTCTCCATGTTAAAGAAATGAGACTCTTCTGTTTGGATGCTGATCATCTTTCTCCAAGCTGGATTTGTCTCAATAACCCTTCTCCTCTTTTTCATCTTTTCCAGGTTCATCAGGACAAATCATCCTGACTCAGTCTCCTGGATCTCAGTCTGTTGTTCCAGGACAGGCTGTCTCTCTCAGATGTAAAACCAGTACAAGTCTTTATAGCAACCTCCACTGGTACCTTCAGAAACCTGGAGAAGCTCCTGAACTCCTGATTTATGGAGCTACAAACCGTCAGTTTGGAGTTCCAGATCGTTTTAGTGGAAGTGAATCTGGGAATGACTTCACTCTGACCATCAGTGGAGTTCAGGCTGAAGATTCAGGAGTTTACTACTGTCAGCAGGGTTACAGCTCGTTCACACAGTGATACAACGTCGTACAAAAACCTCCCTCAGCTGGAGAGGAACTGATCTGACTCAACAGCTGCACTGAAACTAAAACAACAGATGTTTATAAAAAAAGTAAAAATCAATTCATTTTAAACATTGGATTAAATCCTAAATATTTTGTTACAAACAGTTTTACTTTTAAAACTGTATTCATCAATACAGTCATTAAATTACATAAATAACTTTGATAAGTTTAATCTATGAACTAAAATAAATACTTTTTCCATATCTCACATTTTTTCATACAAACTTGATCAAACACATTGCTGATATAAAATACATTTGATATCAACATCTAAATTTGTTCTTGTTGTCAAATTAATAATAATGTCTACGACATATTTCAGTTATTCTGTGTGTTTTTTATTCCGAAACAAAAATGCATTTCATGATTGATTTCTAAAAGGGTTTATGGAGTAAGTAAATCAGTAGCATTTGAATTCTTTCCTTTTCTCATCTTTAATTTTTCTTTGTGGTTCTTCAGCAGAATCAGTATGTTCTTGGATTCACCAAAGCAATAAAAATATTAATTATTAACATTAAGTCATATTTTAAAATGTACCTACCATGGGTTTGTTCCAAAGGTTTATTACTGCAGATTAATCTGTAATGACGAAAGTATTCATTAATGCATTCATAATGAATGAAAAACTATGGACTTCTACCATCACTGTTTTGTAGTAACCAAAACATAATGAGGACTTTTGTCTGAGTTTGTAAACTCTGAATATTCTGAAACTTTAGAAATATATTATGATGTTAAACTGTTTCTTTGGATGTAATAAAGTCACTGACACCATGAAGAGAACATTTATTAAGACACTTTGATAATAATAAACATGAAAGCAGCTGATTGGATGAAAACGTCTTTATTATGTGGAAACAGTGAAATAATATTGAAACAGTGCAACAAGCTAGTAAATCTTGCTGTTGAAACATGTCAAATAAAAGAGAGAGACAGTTCCAGAGTGCAGAGTGAGAGCAGGAGCAGAGGAAAACCAGTAGCAGAGTCCCAGTGAGTCAGGTCAGGACTGGGAACACTGGTCTCTCCTCAGTGTCTCTGAGAGCGGAGTCTGGGAGCCCTGGGTGGCCTCACAGGTCACAGAGCCCACCTTCCTCCACTGGTCTGCAGAGAGCCTCAGGGTGCTGCTCCAGCTGTAGTGGCCGTCCTTCTGCAGCACCCCGGGGCTCCTGCTCTCCTCCCAGCTGCTGCTGCTGCTGCTGCTGCTGCCGTCCACCTTCCAGGCCAGACTCCAGTCTGAGGGGAAGCCCTTGTTGGCCAGGCACATGAGCGTGGCCTTCCCCTGCTGCAGCTCCTCGCTGGAGGGGGGCAGCACCGTCAGGGTGGGATGGACATCACCCACTGGAGGAGGAGACAGAGAGACAACATGAAGAAAGTTCATACACAGAGAAAATAAACTCCACCCTGTTGGTTGCAGCAGAGGAGGCTGCTGGTTCTGTTGGTCTTCTTCAGACCGGATCAAACTGGTCTTCAGTGTTTCACTTCCCTCTCTCAGCTCAGTAACCATGGCAACAGACAGGCATCACTGCTGAACCATGAAGATAAAGTTTCAGGCGGGAAACTCTTTCTTTAGCTGAATTAACATCTTAAACTTCAGAGTTCAACAATTAAAGACTTTTATTTGTTCTTCAGATTTTTCAGCTCAAATCAAAACTCATCAGAGACGGTGTGTGTTTGCTCTCTTCATTTACACGAGACATCACTACTGAACCACTGACAACAGACGGACTGAACTACTGAAAACAGTTTGAAGTGCTACAAATGCTTTTTCCACATCAAACAAATATTCTACCAACACAGCATGTGATTGAACTAACTGCAGTGATATTATGATATTCATTGGTTATAGTGAGGATGTGACATGTCGTTAAATTCATCAGTCTGGGAGGAAGACTGAGTAAAACACATTCAGTGTTTCCAGATAAAACACTTTTTTTTTTGAAGACAAAATCACAAATCAAAATAGTTTCTTTAATAACCAACTATAGTTTTTAAGAACAGTAAAATTGGAAGAATTTAAAAACTAAATGAACATTTTAAGTGTAACTAAAGAGTTTCTTCATCGGACAGAATTTTATCTGAATCACAGTGAAGTAATGGTCACTGCAATAATATTAAATTTCAACTATCAACCAACATCTTTAACTAAAGCTTGTTTTTATTCAATATAAAAAGAATATATATAAAATCTGAGTTCCTGTAGAAGTCAAAAGTACTTACAGTTAACATCCAGTCTGGTTCCTCCACCGAACGTGTACCACAGTGATACAAACTGATTGAGTCGTCAGTACAAAAAACCTCTCACTGTAGAGAGACACGGCTCTCTGACTTTGAACACAACAAACTCAACAAAAACACTTCCTGTTTTTAAAAGAATGAACTATTTCATGTTATATTTATCAAACAGTGACACAGTTGTTGAGAATTAATCCCATTTTTTACTAGGGCTGGTCCAATACCATTTTTTTGAGCTTCAAGCTTCGATAGTAATGAACATCGATTATTCAAGCTTCAAAAAATCAATTTGTATCATTTATATTTAAATTTTCAAGCTGCACAATCTCTTTAGGCTGCCTGTCCGCTTGTGTTAAAAGGCCATCTGTTGCTGGGAGGCTGTAGGGCATGAATATACAGTCACTGGCCAGTAGGGGCTCACACGCTCCATTCTGCCCAGCAACACGTAAAAGTGAGAGGCTTGTCTGCAGCTGGAGAATACTGGAGAAACTTCACACCGCTGTTAGGTGTTAGTCTTGGTTCGGAGTGATTTGTGCGCTCATAAAACCGTAAGTTTCTGTTTTGTTGCTGTATTTACTTAGCCTGTTTCTTGGGCATTTTTTAAGTCATGTATAATCTGTAGCAGACAAGTTTAATGAGAAGTTTGCCATCATTGAAGTAGAAAGTACGCACATACGATAGGATTACACAGTGTTTCTTTTGTCTTTAGATGTTATGCTTTAAAGATAATTATTATTATTTACATATTATTTGTATTCTGTTTATGGTTTCAGAAACCACAAATCTCCTCAATGCCAATTGATAAGACTGTAATTATGCACCTTAAGGAGAAAATAAAGGAAACGCCATTGCAACAAAGCCTGGTTATTGGAGCCGCTTAGCAAACCCAGAGTCCTGACCACTTCCACAGCGATTTGAATTATCCACCACAACACATGCACAATTTTTTCAGTTTGCATTTTGATTATTTCCAGAAACCGCTCATCCAAACGGTTTGGGGCACGAGACGTGACGCCGCAGTAAAATCTCAAAGTCTCCTATATTTCGCTAATAGATTGATTTAGATTGATAATAAGGGTAAAAACCACGTAAAAGGGACAATCCATTTTGTTTCTATTATTCTATTTTCCACAATGCAGCTTAACCCAAAATACAAGCTCAGGCATGCACTTCTGTCTGTCCATACAAACTCCGCTTCTGCTCTTTTGAATACTCCCGTTGCAGGAACACTTTCAGTAGTCCAAGAAGTAATATATATTTATTAAGTAACTATAACGAAGCTATATGTTAAGTATTATTTCACCAGATTTTATAGTGTAAAACATATATGCACGCTGTGCAAAAAAAAAAAAAACACGAATGTCGAATGTCACATTTTCAAATCGAATACCAGCCCACCGAACGAATATTCGAATATTCTAGTCCAGCCCTAATTTTTACGTATATATTGTTCCATTGGTCTGAAAGTCAAATTGATCCCTCTAGAATGAAATGAAAGCAGACAGAAGATGTTTCACATTCCTAATCAATCCTCTGGTAAACGTATTGATCCATTGAGAAGCAGCATCATCAGAGTAATCCAAGTCCCTGTTGGAGTCAGTCAGAGCATTTCCATAGAGAGCCACTTTGCATCAGCAGCACCATGCTCCAGTGCTCTGGGAGAGTTTATAGTCCTGAGAGTTGAACACTGGATGACTGACAGCTGTCCTTCATGACAACAGAAGCCACAGAAATCCTCCTCATCAAAAAACATGACTTTGGTCTCTCGTCCTCATCTGGACTCTCCTCTCTGCTGCTGCTTCACAGGTAAAGTCCAGAGAATCAAACTCCTCTCCTCTATGAACATCCGTCCCTCTGAAATGAAGCCCACAAAACCATGACGCTGCTTTATGTGTTTGTCTCTGTATCCTCAGAGTCCAGAGGCCAGGTCACAGTGACTCAGCCTGGAGCAGTGAGCTCTGCTCTGGGAGCCTCCGTCTACATCAGCTGCAGGACCAGTCAAGATGTTGATGAGAGCTGTGTCTCCATGCTCGACGATATGAGCTTCACCACTTCTTACTGTTTAAACTGGTACCAACAGAAAGATGGAGAAACTCCTAAACTCCTCATTTACCATGTGAGCACTCGAGAATCAGGGATTCCAGATCGTTTTACAGGCAGTGGATCTGGGACTGACTTCACTCTGACCATCAGTGGAGTTCAGGCTGACGATGCAGCAGTTTACTACTGTCAGAGTTATCATGAAATCAACAGTCAGCTTGTGTTCACACAGTGAAAAAGCGTCGTACAAAAACCTCCCTCAGTCAGACTGAACAGAAACTGAACTGACTGCTGCAGCTGGAAGCTACTGCAGAGACTGATACAGTTCACTGAGGACACACACACACACACACACACACACACACACACACACACACACACACACACACACACACACACACACACACACACACACACACACAGATGTTAAAAGCACAAAAATATCCAACAGGTCAGCTTCACTGATGTCGACCAACAAACCACAGCTGAGTGAAAACAGCAAGCAGAGGATCAAACTCAGATGATGTCTCTTACTTTTCATTTCAGTGTATTAATTAACTTGGTTTTAATCACTTTTATCCAACACAGTCCACCATGAGTCCAAAAAACAGATAAGTTTTTCTTAGGGGTATGATTTACATGAATTCATTTAGCTGATGCTTTTATCCAAAGCGACTAACAATTGCTATAAATGTCTGAGGTCACATACCTCTGGGGGAAAAAAGGGGTTAAGTGCCTTGCTCAGGGACACATTGGTGGTTGTGTCACAAGTTTCTGAAGATGCATGAGGCAGATTGAAGCAAAACTTGAGGGATCTTCAGAAGAAGTTTCAAAAGCTGTCTGACTAAACAATGCTGAAAGTTTTAGGGATGGAATGTACCATGTGAAGTGAGGTTTGGACATTGGACATCATGCGGTGCATAAGGTCAGTGAACTCCTAGACATTTAGCACAGAGATTTCAAGTTGTTCTAAATATAAAAACTTTTATTTTGTCGTTCATTAAACAGTGTTGAATTTGTCACATTCCGTAATGATTCTGATGAAAAAATGAGGAAATCTTCTGGTGGTGGCACAATGGATAAGACGCATGCCTTTGTTGTGAGAGACCCGGGGTCAGTCCCCCACTGTGACCCATCCAACATTGTGTCACTGAGCAAGACACTTAACCCATAGTTGCACCAGAGGTGTGCGACCTCTGACATGTGTAGCAATTGTAAGTCGCTTTGGATAAAAGCGTCAGCTAAATGAGCAAATGTAAATGTAATACCGGTTGTACACAGGATAGTAATATGGGTTGTGTTAACTGGTGATGTGGAAAACCATGCAAGTAGAGTGTTTACACAAAACACAAAAGCAACAGGGAAAAACAATAAAAACATTTGAAAGCAACATAAAATATAATAAAAAGCTAAAAACAAAGAAAAAGAAAACAGGACAGTAAAAGTTACAGTGCAGTGTAAGTTATCAATAAAAGAAAACTCTTAAATATTTAATTAAAAGCAGTGGTAAAAAGAAAGGTCTTCAGTCTTGATTTAAAAGAACTGACAGTTTCAGCAGACCTGCAGTTATCTGGGAGTTTGTTCCAAATATACGGAGCATAATAACTGAACGCTGCTTCTCCTTGTTTAGTTTTGACTCTGTGGACAGAAAGCAGACCTGCCCCAGACGACCTGAGAGGTCTGGATGGTTCATAACGAAGCAGAAGATCAGAAATATATTTTGGCCCTAAACCACTTAGTGCTTTGTAAACTAACAACAGGATTTTGAAATCAATTCTTTGACATACAGGAAGCCAATGTAAAGACCTCAGAACTGGAGTGATGTGACCCACCTTTTTGGACTTAGTGAGGACTCGAGCAGCAGCGTTCTGAATCAGCTGCAGCTGTCTGATGGATTTCTTAGGGAGCCCTGTAAGGACACTGTTACAGTAGTCAAGTCGACTGAAGATAAATGCATGGATAAGCTTTTCCAGGTCCTGCTGAGACATAAGGCCTCTTATCCTTGATATATTCTTCAGGTGATAGTAGGCTGACTTTGTAATTGTCTTAATATGGCTCCTCAAATTCAGGTCTGGGTCCATGACTACACCAAGATTTCTGGCTTGATCCGTGGTTCTTAACATTACAGACTGAAGTTGAGCACTGACTTTCAATCGTTCCTCCCTGGCTCCAAAAACAATAACTTCAGTCTTATCTTTGTTTAATTGGAGAAAATTCTGGCACATCCAGTCGTTGACCTGCTCAATACAGTTACTCAAGCCTGTATGGGATCATAGTCTCCTGGTGAAATGGTTATGTAGATCTGTGTGTCATCTGCATAATTATGGTAACATATTTTGTTGTTTTCATAATCTGAGCCAGTGGAAGCATGTAAATGTTAAACAAAAGAGGTCCCAGAATGGAGCCTTGGGGAACTCCACATGTCATTTTGTCAGCTCAGATGTGTAGTTACCTATAGACACAAAGTAGTCCCTGTCCTTTAAGTAGGATTCAAACCAGTTTAGTACTGTGCCAGAAAGTCCAACCCAGTTTTCAAGTCTGTCTAGTAATATGTTGTGGTCTACCGTGTCGAATGCAGCACTGAGATCCAATAATACTAAGACTGAAGTTCTGCCACTGTCAGTGTTTAAATGGATGTCATTGAAGACCTTAACTAGAGCCGTCTCAGTGCTGTGGTGTGGTCGAAAACCTGACTGGAAGACATCAAAACAGTTATTTAGTGCCAAGAAAGCACTCAGCTGTTGAAAAACAGCCTTTTCAATTATTTTACTTAAAAATGGGAGATTTGATATGGGCCTATAATTCCTCTTTAGTGAACTGTCTAGATTGCTCTTTTTTAAGAGTGGCTTAATGACTGCAGTTTTCAGGGCCTGTGGGAAAAAACCTGAGAGGAGAGACATGTTGACAATTTGCAGTAAATCTGAGGCCATGCATTTAGACACCTTTTTGAAAAACCCTGTTGGCAGAATATCAAGGCAGCATTAGGAGGATTTCAGATGTTGTATTATGTCCTCCAGGTTTTTATGGTTAATAGAATCAAATTGTCTCATGCTATAAGAATTATTTTTAAGTGGACATAGGGATAAGACGTATCCTGTTACTGACATGGAGCCACTGATTGCTTGTCTAATTGTTTGAATTTTGCCTGCAAAGAAGACTAAAGAACTAAAGCACAAAATCATAATTTATTTCACTTTTATGTCTGTAATGTTACTGCCTGTGCTTAAAGATAAGGCTGGCAAGCTCAACAGTATTGAAAATTATCTACCCATTGCATTAGCCAGTATCTTATCTGGTACTGGAGAGAATACTACTAACAAAGCTAGAAATGTATGTCCTTATTACTGACAAGCAGTTTGTGTTCAAAAGAAAGAGACGTGTATATTTGCTCTTAAAGAGATTGTGTCCCGGTACACAGTTTTATTGAGGCATCAAAGGCATTTCATAGAATTAATCAGGAGCTTTTTTTTAAAAAACTGCTGGATAGAGGTGCCCCTACATTTTCTGTGAGAATTTTAGTGTTTTGGTATGCCCATCAAATGTTGTTGATTAAATGGGACAACGTTGTATCTGCTCCTTCACATGTGAGTAATAGAGTTCAACAAGGAGGAATTATGTCTCCTATTTTATTTAATGTTGATATGGATGAATTATCAGACCAGCTAAATAGGTTTAAAACTGGCTGTCTTGTGGGAAACACTGTTGTTAATCATCTTATGTATGCAGACGACCTGGTCCTGCTATGTGCATATAGTGCTGGGCTGCAGCAGATGATGAAGGTGTGCTCTCAGCATGGCCTTGATTATGACAAAAAGTATAACGCTAAGAAATGTCACATATTGATATTTAGAAGCCATGAGGACAGAAATTCAACTTTCCTGACCTTTTATTTGTCAGATAGCCCTCTTGATGTGTATGAGGTAGTTAAATATTTAGGTTATATCATATCTAGTGACTGGACGGATGACAAAGACCTATACCATCAGCGCTGTGAAATTTATTCTCAAGCTATAGTGCTTATAAGGAGGTTGTTTTGTTGTTTTTAGGGAACTTCATGTCAGTAAGGAGTACGTCAAAGTCAAGGGATTGTCGTAAAATCCAACCCTGAGTCTTCCTCCAGAGTTCCTCCACAGAGGTATTGGCATACTGGCCTTCAGAGGTCACAGTAAAACCCAGCAAGTGGATCGTTTTTGTGGGTGATTACAACCCCTTCACCAACAGGCAAGGAATAAGTGATAAACTATTTATAGCCCCTTTAAATCCTTCTCAAATCTATTGTGCAGGACATCAACTTCAGCATTAAAGGAGCATTTCAAATATGGAAGAATTATAACTTGCTGCTATAACTATAACATGTCTGTGAAGGTTCTCAGTCATCCAGGTCATAGTGATCCAAAGAAGGTTAAAGTCAAGGCAACTGGACATGGAAGATGTTTCGTCCGACATCCAAGAGACTTCTTCATTTCTGACTGACCGGTGCTGCTCCTGACTGTCGTAACGACATCATTGGCATCTTCACCTGAGGCCAAGAGATTACGCTTGTTCAGCTTCCTGGGAAGTGATGATAGGACAGCATTGTAAGTGGGGGATAAGTGGTGGTGTAGACCCCCTCCTCTGTTCAGCGACGGCTTCGCAACCCAGATGTAAATGGCTTCCCTGACACCTCTTTCAAACCATCCATCCTCTCTGTCTAAAATGTGCACCTGATGGTCCTCAAACAAGTGTCCTCTGTCCTTCAGATGTAAATAAATAAACTGAGTCTTGACCTGAGGAGTTGGCCCTTCTGTGTTGAGCCATGCGTTTGTGTAGTGGTTGTTTCCCCGATAAACAGCTCTGTGAATTTCACTTTGTGTTGAAAAGCGGGGGGACATAAGTTTTCAGATTTGGGGCGTGATGATACATTTTGGGTCATGAGACATGATGATGCACAACAAGACCAGAAGATTTTTAACACTATTTTGAAGAAATGTGAAATCTGAATTATATGAGTGACGCATTAAAATTGAAGCATTAAACACTTAATTTCCTGCATTCTGGAGACATTTTCTGCTCCAATTTATGGTGGAAATGTCTTTATTTATATAAAAGGAATCCATCCATGCAGGAAGCCATCTGTATGCACAGCAGCATGTGTGAAATGCAACAGCCAGAGCCTCTGCAGAGGTCCAGAGGTGAAGTATTTTACAGTGTGCTTTCTTTGTCTGCTGCATTGTAGCTTAAACTGCCTGGTTTGCTGTTATAGCAGATGATGATGATTTAAGGAAACTTTTTAAACATTATTTAGACATAGTGGCAGGTAGCAACATGTAGGCTACAGTTCTTGCAGCTCTTACAATCAGATAAAAAGCCTAAAAACATCATGAGGCTTTGTCACTAGCCCTGGCTGTGCTGTTGCCCACCTCTCTTATGCCTTCTAGAATAGGCGTCATCACACCCTGATTTGCCAAGAAGAGAATCACCAAGCTGCTCTCAATCATTGTTAAGGAGTCAGTTCCCACACCTACAACAGGTGATCTCAATGATCCCAGAAGACCCAACGTCAACTCAAAGGAATGTTGACACTGAGCCAAAATGTAACGGAAATAGGGATTTAAATGGCACCAAATACTAAAGAAGAGACTGCTACATCCTCTCTACCTGTACTCCTTACCTGCAACATTTCTGTTTGCATAGATTCTGAGTTAAATCTGTTCTAACCTGCCAGGAAGCCTTTTCATCCTCACTTATATAAATAAATTTCTGTCCTTGTGTGCCTTGATTGTCTAACTTTGAATCGTCCTCCCTCTGCTGCATGAATTTAACCCAAAGACAGTTTGAGGTCAATTTGAAACCTTTACAATGAAAACAAATGTCTTTTAAAAGAAAAAGTTAAACTAACAGAAGTTTTGAAAAATTTCTAATTGTGTTCTTTCATGCTTTAAGAATATAGGCTGTTTGTGGCCAGCTGTCCCAGCAGTGAGGAGGAAACAGCATGATATGTTGAGGACAGCTACAGCTCACTGACTCTGTGTGTTTGCATATCTGTCTTGCCTCTCTGCTCCCAGCCGTTAAGAGGCCAGTGTTGATCAGTGGCTGTCCAGGCCTTTCAGAGCCACTGACACGCCGGCAGCACAATGATGATGTCACTGATTCTACTGCTGGCCACCCTGGGGCTCCTTGTTCAGGGTGAGACTCTCTTCTGAAAACTTTGCTTCAGGATGCAACCAGGTTCACCACAATGATGTTCTGCTGTGATGGAGAAACACTGAAACAAGCAGCATTTACCTTCTTCCATCTGTTCTCCATGTTAAAGAAATGAGACTCTTCTGTTTGGATGCTGATCATCTTTCTCCAAGCTGGATTTGTCTCAATAACCCTTCTCCTCTTTTTCATCTTTTCCAGGTTCATCAGGACAAATCATCCTGACTCAGTCTCCTGGATCTCAGTCTGTTGTTCCAGGACAGGCTGTCTCTCTCAGATGTAAAACCAGTACAAGTGTTGGTAACAACCTCCCCTGGTACCTTCAGAAACCTGGAGAAGCTCCTAAACTCCTGATTTATTATGCTACAACCCGTCAGTCTGGAGTTCCAGATCGTTTTAGTGGAAGTGGATACGGGACTGACTTCACTCTGACCATCAGTGGAGTTCAGGCTGAAGATTCAGGAGTTTACTACTGTCAGCAGAGTCAGAGCTTCCCGTTCACACAGTGATACAACGTCGTACAAAAACCTCCCTCAGCTGGAGAGGAACTGATCTGACTCAACAGCTGCACTGAAACTAAAACAACAGAGGTTTATAAAGAAGAAGAATAATATACTTTAAACATTTCAACACTAAATATATCTAATAAAACACAAGTATTTATACTTCTAATACTTTTATAGAACAGACATTTAACAATTATTCTTACCATTAAAGCTAACCTCTGCTGAATTATGATTTCAATTCTTTGATAAGTTATTATTACATATATTTATAACTTTACTTGTGTTCAGTTTACCAGCAAAACCAATATATTTTATGATTCATCCATGAATGATTTTTGAGTAAGCATATTTGGAAATTTTTTATTTGTCTTTTATTTGTCTGTTGTTCTTTAGCAGAAGCAGTATGTAAATTCCTGGTTAGAACAGCAGTTTACACTGATTTTATTTTTCTCTATGCTGATGATATTGTACATAAAAATTCACATCTGGAATATATTGTTATTATTAAAATAATAACTGTTATTTGGATACACCTGTGTAACTATGTTATTACATGGTCCTTGTTATAACCGAGATTTATTTGGATACTTTGAAGTGTTCCTGCCATCGGTTTTGTTCCAATGGTTTAATACAGACAAAACTCTAATGAATAGAGCAGAACAGGTTGTACACTCCTGAAAGCATTCTAATTAATTCTCACCAATTGATGGCCTTATACTGTCACCATCACTGGTTTGTACTAGTTAGACAAAAAAAATTTGGTTTTCATTCAGCTTATATATAGCTATACATAATACAAACAGTAAAACGTTATATACATACATTTCAAATATAACACATTGGCATGGAGGATCATTTCAGTCAGCCCAGTTTCTCTGGATGTAACACATTCCCTGACACCATCAGGAGAACATTTATTAAGACGCTTTGATAATAATAAACATGAAAACAGCTGATTGGATGAAAACGTCTTTATTATCTGGAAACAGTGAAATAATATTGAAACAGTGCAACAAGCTAGTAAATCTTGCTGTTGAAACATGTCAAATAAAAGAGAGAGACAGTTCCAGAGTGCAGAGTGAGAGCAGGAGCAGAGGAAAACCAGTAGCAGAGTCCCAGTGAGTCAGGTCAGGACTGGGAACACTGGTCTCTCCTCAGTGTCTCTGAGAGCGGAGTCTGGGAGCCCTGGGTGGCCTCACAGGTCACAGAGCCCACCTTCCTCCACTGGTCTGCAGAGAGCCTCAGGGTGCTGCTCCAGCTGTAGTGGCCGTCCTTCTGCAGCACCCCGGGGCTCCTGCTCTCCTCCCAGCTGCTGCTGCTGCTGCTGCTGCTGCCGTCCACCTTCCAGGCCAGACTCCAGTCTGAGGGGAAGCCCTTGTTGGCCAGGCACATGAGCGTGGCCTTCCCCTGCTGCAGCTCCTCGCTGGAGGGGGGGCAGCACCGTCAGGGTGGGACGGACATCACCTAGGAGAAGAACCAATCAGCTTAGAGGACGGGGACCACACAGCTGGTTTCTGCTCCACCAGTCACTCACACATTGTTTCACTTCCTTTAAGAAACCTCTCATGCAAATCAGCACAGAAAGAGTCCTCATATGAGCTGAAAGATATCAAACTGCACTGGAAAAAAAAACAATCAGGTTTAGAAAATTAAAATTAAAAAATTACTCTCAAATTCTAAAAGGGCAAAAGTTAATGAGATCCACAGTTAAAGGACATTATCAGCCCAAAATAACAGACGACCATAGGTAACCTGTTCCTCAGACAGATTTAAAAATACAAACAGCATCAGAGAACTGTCAACATTATTTCAGACTGAGCTTAAAAGACAATTTGAGCCATTTTAGAAGATCAGAGATTTGGAAACATTTTTATCTTCATTCACACTATTCAAAATAATTTTAACTCAACTTCTAAACAGTTTAAAATGCAGAATTAAAGGCTGAATTATTTTTAAAGTACGAGTGTTGTTCTTTAATCTTTGCTGCAGTTCAAGCTGTTCACATGTCACAAATTAAATGGAACGTTTAAAGAGAAGTTCAGTAAAGCTGCTTTGAGTTCAGCTTCATGGTTAAACAGGAGAAACAAACAATAAGATTGAGTCTTTAAAGTGATTTAGATCAGTCCAGAGGAAATTTATATCTACTACAAATGTTCAGACACAGAAATTAAAACCTTCGCTGATGACACAATATTTAATATTTGTGCAGAAACTTACTTCCAAACTCCAGTCTGGTTCCTCCACCAAAAGTCCTCCACACTGATACAAACTGATTGAGTCGTCGTACAAAAACCTCTCACTGTAGAGAGACACGGCTCTCTGACTTTGAACACAACAAACTCAACAAAAACACTTCCTGTTTTTAAAAGAATGAACTATTTCATGTTATATTTATCAAACAGTGACACAGTTGTTGAGAATTAATCCCATTTTTACGTATATATTGTTCCATTGGTCTGAAAGTCAAATTGATCCCTCTAGAATGAAATGAAAGCAGACAGAAGATGTTGTAAAAGAAAATCTTTCTGCAGTCATCAAAGCAAATCTCCATAAAAATGATCAGTGACACATTCCTAATCAATCCTCTGGTAAACGTATTGATCCATTGAGAAGCAGCATCATCAGAGTAATCCAAGTCCCTGTTGGAGTCAGTCAGAGCATTTCCATAGAGAGCCACTTTGCATCAGCAGCACCATGCTCCAGTGCTCTGGGAGAGTTTATAGTCCTGAGAGTTGAACACTGGATGACTGACAGCTGTCCTTCATGACAACAGAAGCCACAGAAATCCTCCTCATCAAAAACATGACTTTGGTCTCCGTCCTCATCTGGACTCTCCTCTGCTGCTGCTTCACAGGTAAAGTCCAGAGAATCAAACTCCTCTCCTCTATGAACATCCGTCCCTCTGAAATGAAGCCCACAAAACCATGACGCTGCTTTATGTGTTTGTCTCTGTATCCTCAGAGTCCAGAGGCCAGGTCACAGTGACTCAGCCTGGAGCAGTGAGCTCTGCTCTGGGAGCCTCCGTCTCCATCAGCTGTAGGGTCAGTCAGGAGGTTCAAAGCTGTAACAGTGCTTACTGTTTGAACTGGTACCAACATAAAGATGGAGAAACTCCTACAATACTCATTCGCTACACCAGTGAGAGAATGTCAGGGATTCCAGATCGTTTTTCAGGCAGTGGATCAAAGACTGACTTCACTCTGACCATCAGTGGAGTTCAGGCTGAAGATTCAGCAGTTTACTACTGTCAGGGTGGCAACACTATAAACAGTCAAGCTCTGTTCGCACAGTGAAAAAGCGTCGTACAAAAACCTCCCTCAGTCAGACTGAACAGAAACTGAACTGACTGCTGCAGCTGGAAGCTACTGCAGAGACTGATACAGTTCACTGTGGACACACTCAAGATATTTCAAATTTAACAAACACTAACATAAGCACTGACTAATGAAAACATTCTTTTTGTCTTTCTAAAACTCTATTTGCAGATTCAGATAAAAGGAATTTTTCCTTCAAATCTGTGGTTCATTTGCAAAATGCTAACTCTGAACCAAAGATCTTCACATTTATGTGAAAATCTGTGAGGAAACATCACCATAATTAATCAGTGGGAGTTTTCCTTTTTTTGGCTCAAAGTTCAGAGCAACATTTCTACAAGATATTTCCCATCACTTAAAATGTGTGTTTACAGTCTGACAGCACGAGCTGAACAACAAACATCCTTCCAGTTCCTGGCAGATTTATGAGCCCTGAATAAGTTTTAAAAGACTCTTATAGGCAAGGCAAGGCAAGGCAAGTTTATTTATATAGCACATTTCAACAGCAAGGCAATTCAAAGTGCTTTACATAAAATATAAAAGCAACAGGAAAAAACAATAAAAAAAATATAATAAAAGTTAAAAGAGTTAAATGGAAAATAAAAACAGGCTGAGGGGTTGAGCAAATAACTGAGTCACAATCATTCTGAAAAGAGAACAAACAGAGAAGTACTCTTAATCTACTCTCTCTAGCTGGTCTGTACTCGGGTCCACAGGAATCTTTGGGTCCACTGAAACTCCAAAAAACCCTCGGACACTACAGAGAAACCAGGACATGTCTGTCAACAGGCCCCTTTGATCCAGTTATACTCTGGACCCACCTGCACGTTTACAGGTGGACAGAGGTTCCTGCAAATCACTTGGGCGTGAGATTTAAGATCCACTTCCTTCACTCTGTTCAATCTCACTCCCAAAACGTCCTAACCCAGCTACCTACTCATTTCTCACCGTGTAAATATTTAATTAAAAGCAATGGTAAAAAAGCTAAAAAACAAAGAAAGAGAAAACAGGACAGTAAAAGTTACAGTGCAGTGTAAAAGAAATATTTAATTAAAAGCAGTGGTAAAAAGAAAGGATTTAATTAAAAGCAGTGGTAAAAAGAAAGGTCTTCAGTCTTAATTTAAAAGAACTGACTGTTTCAGCAGACCTGCAGGTTTCTGGGAGTTTGTTCCAAATATACGGAGCATAATAACTGAACGCTGCTATAGACCCAACAGGAGCAGCTGCACTTCCATAACAATTTACTTTAGGTTTTCCATCATCAGTAGAAACACCCTGAGGTCAGTAAGAAATGTTTTAAAAGCTTCATTTAAGAACACCAACATACTGTAGCAGCAGATGAGGCTGAGCTCAGCACAGCACCGACTTTAATGAAGTCTCAGTGACTCCATGGTTTTGGCACTTGCTGAAATCAGTGTTAACATTTCTGTACATTTAAAAAGTCCAAGAGATTCTTTCTAAGGCCGAGAAAACAGAACCTGAAGGATCAACATCAGCAGGAGGAGGTTTAAAGAAAGATCCTGCAGTGTTGAAGTTTTCACTGTTACATTTAGCTCTTCTAGGCCCCAACAGCAGAACACAGACAGGGAGCAAGTCAGTTTATTAACAGTTTCAAGACGTGTGTTATAGAGGGAGGCGTGTTGAGAACTGGGCAGGTGGCGGAACAAACAGGTGAGGCACACAGAAAGAGAGGCCACGGACTTATACAGGGTGTGAGGATCTGAGGCACCAGCAACAACACGATCAGGTGAAAATCAGATATAAAGAAAGGAAACCACAAAGGATTCTGAGGTTCAGATGTAGCATGAAGACCACATGAGAAGAGACGTCTGGTGGAGACTGAGGTGAAGGACCTGGTTTAAGTGCTGCAGGGCTTGATTCCTGGAATGAGTCTCAGATGCCAGATGATCACAGGTGTGTAAGAAATTGGAAAACCAGTGAAGGAACTCGAGCGCCACACCCAGATACACACACACCAAGGTTATTGTTGTTAACAAAAGTAGTTGTAAAAAACATTTTCTTTAACTTTTGGGAGCATGCTCATGTAACGTTTGGGGTAACTTCGTCAAGGAGACCCAAGTAAGGGTCAACTGCATAGCTGGTGGGGACTGAACATGTTTTCTATTATCCATCCATCTTCATCCGCTTATCCGGGGTCGAGTCGCAGGGACAGCAGCTCCAGCAGCTCCAGCAGCTCCAGCAGCTCCAGCAGCTCCAGCAGCTCCAGCAGCTCCAGCAGGCTCACTTCTCTTTTCGTCACAATGGTGCGGTAAAGTGAGTGCAATACCGGTTTCAAGCCAGGTGGCGCATTAGACCAGGGGCTCATCTCCTGTTTCCAAAATGCATCACAAACTGCTTGAGAAAGCTGTTCTACTATGATAATTGGTGATGAAAATAAATCATGTTCAATAAGATGTACTTGTGTGTAGCGTGTGATGGGTTTGTGTTTAGGTGGTAGGCTACTTGAGACTGGAAGAACTCCTACAGTAAACTAATTCCGCATTGCACAAGGTGCAAACAACCTTAGTCTTGTCAAATTTTCCATTGGGAAGCTTCTTAAAAGTAAATTTTCCCAGAAGCAAACACGGCGGCTTCAGAAATGTTCGTACACAAAGTGCTGTCCAACAGCTGTCTGTGGACATGTTGCTACAGTTAGTGTGAGGAAATACCGCACAATGCGTTTTTTAATCAACCGGCTATCAATAACTAACCTGGCTAGTTGTAAACAAACAGCTGGCCGAGCGAGGTTGTAACTGTAACGCAGTCAACTCGGGTGTGACGTCATTCCCAGCTCCGCCCTCCGAGGTAAATGGAACGCAGCAACAGCTGCATCCCTGTTAGCACGTCACGTTTGATGTGGTAATTTCACAGTAGGCAAACACACAGGTTCGAAGACTTGTTCTTGCCCCCTATAGTGCAATTCGGCTAGGTATACATCTGCGCTAAGATATCAAGGTGAAAGTCATCAGCTTGCGTAGTATAGACCCAGCTCCCAACCCAACTTTGAGAATAGATTAACAGCTATATTTTTTTTATCGCCCGATAAGAGTCTCACGTTAACGCAGCACGTTAACGCCGATAACGGCCCAGCACTAATATACAGTATATATTCCTTAGCTTCTGACTTTTCAGTGGAGACCAGAATTATGCGTCTAGGCCAAATCGTTGAGGAGTCATTTCTGATTCATTTTGGGTTTGTTATTTTAGGCGTTTTTTTCTGGAAAATGGTGCCTGTTTTCAACAGACTAGGTCTCGTAATACTGTACAAAATAATATAAAGACAACAACTTAAAGGTTGTGTTTTGTTTAGTTTGAGTTGCAGGAAGCGAGTCGCTGCCTTGGTGGTTTTCTTTTCCTGGTTTTGTTCTGTTCTTATGTTCCGGCTTAGTGCTCATCCTGTGTATGATGAACTTGCCCCTGTTATACTGATGGTGAGCTCTCCTAGCACTGGGTCAACAGGTCTGCTGGTCATTATAGTTACATGTCAACTAGTGTGTGTTTATGGGGTCATTGATCTCTGTGTAACCTGTTTCTTTGTGGACTATAACATTCACTAAACATGGGAACAAAACACTGCTTGTGATTGGCTGGCAGAAATTATAGTAACACTACATGTCACTTTCACCACATTCAGACACTGATGGCTCATCCTTCAGGAGCAAATTGGGGTTCAGTCTCTTACCTGTGGACACATCGATATGCAGATGATACGCAAACTTAAGAGTTTTTATGAATTTAAGAATAACATTATTTCAGCTGCTGTGGAACAAGTCAGGATGAAATCTAAACATATTTAAGTGGTATGTATTAATATCCTACTTCTCATCATAAACACTGAGTACAGATGTGGTGTGTAGTCCACATATACAAGGTAACCTCAAGTTAACCATGAACAAAACCTGCTTGGAGCAGTTTAAAGATGCGGTGTAAGATCTGCCAACTGACTTGGTTAACACCTTTCCACCTTTTGTAGTACGGGTTAATCGGGAAGTTACACTTGAAGTCGCCTGGATAAGCCAGTTACCTCGCTTCATAATACAGGCCAGAGCTCCACCTCTTGATCAGCAGCCAACCCTGTGATGTGCTGAGAAAGCAAAAAATGTGTTTTTAGTTATTAGTTAGATTGAATTCTGGTTTGGATTGCATTGATTCTGAAGATCTGTAAATCTAATCCAGAGAGTTGATTTCAGAATAAATCCACCAGTTTCCTTTCTCTTCCACCTGAAGCTTTTTAAGTGATGGAGGTTTGGAGGTGTTAATGTAGATCCAGGCTGAACAGAGATTGATTAGAAATGAAGAGACATCTTTGGGAGTCTAATATCACTCAGAGACAATTAGTCGTTTAAATAAGAGCTCACTCCTTAATATATTTCATGTTGTTCAGAAGGGATGAAGATCAGCAGAGTGAAAATGACATTTTGAGGTAAAATAAGAGGTAGAATTTACTGTATGAGAGAAAGTCTTCCAAAACACTAAATTCAGTACAACTAACCACAGCTGACACCTGGAAAAAAGCTGAATATGATCCTCAGAGACAGAAGGAGAGAAAAGAGAGTTTAGATTCTGAGTTTGTGTTAATCTGCATGTTTTAAACAGGCAGCTGTCCCAGCAGTGAGGAGGAAACAGCATGATATGTTGAGGACAGCTACAGTTCACTGACTCTGTGTGTTTGCATATCTGTCCTGCCTCTCTGCTCCCAGCCGTTAAGAGGCCAGTGTTGATCAGTGGCTGTCCAGGCCTTTCAGAGCCACTGACACGCCGGCAGCACAATGATGATGTCACTGATTCTACTGCTGGCCACCCTGGGGCTCCTTGTTCAGGGTGAGACTCTCTTCTGAAAACTTTGCTTCAGGATGCAACCAGGTTCACCACAATGATGTTCTGCTGTGATGGAGAAACACTGAAACAAGCAGCATTTACCTTCTTCCATCTGTTCTCCATGTTAAAGAAATGAGACTCTTCTGTTTGGATGCTGATCATCTTTCTCCAAGCTGGATTTGTCTCAATAACCCTTCTCCTCTTTTTCATCTTTTCCAGGTTCATCAGGACAAATCATCCTGACTCAGTCTCCTGGATCTCAGTCTGTTGTTCCAGGACAGGCTGTCTCTCTCAAATGTAACGCCAGTACAAGTGTTACTAGTTATTTTGGTAACAGCTGGCTCGGCTGGTACCTTCAGAAACCTGGAGAAGCTCCTAAACTCCTGATTTATAAAGCTACAAACCGTCAGTCTGGAGTTTCAGATCGTTTTAGTGGAAGTGAATCTGGGACTGACTTCACTCTGACCATCAGTGGAGTTCAGGCTGAAGATTCAGGAGTTTACTACTGTCAGCAGGGTTGGAGCTCGTTCACACAGTGATATAACATCGTACAAAAACCTCCCTCAGCTGGAGAGGAACTGATCTGACTCAACAGCTGCACTGAAAGTAAAACTGTAGGATTTTAAGAATTTATCAAAGCAGTACTTTAATATTTAAATTAATATAATGTATTAAGTTAAACAAGACAAGAACACTACAGTTGTATATATTTTAGTTTATTTGACTGCACAACTTTTCACAGAAACATATTGAAATGAAATAACCAATAAATCTCAACATCTAATTTTGTTTATTTTCAAAAAGTATTTCAACAAACACGTATTATGATTGAATCCAAAAAGGACTCATAAAGCAAGTCGATCAGTAACATTTAAATTATTTCTTTTTGTCATCTTTGGCTTCTTTGTTTAACTTTATGCTGATGATGTTGTCCGTTTTTTAAGATTCAAAAAAGATTTTTTAGAATTTTGTAGTTTTATTAAAGGATAATGTCACGTCTGTCGCTGTCATCTTTGTGTTTCCCCCTTTCTGTCTCATCTCTACGTAGTAGGCTGCATGCCCCGGTGGAATGAAGACCCGCCTACTTCCTGGTTTCTGGGGTGCTGACCTCAGCCCCACCCATTGGTTCCCTCTGTTCCAGCTCAACCAATGGCTCGTCACCACCTGCAATTACCTCCTGCTCATAAGGAGAGCCCACCAGTTGCTCAAGGCAGCTTGTCACAGCCAGTTGACTTGTGTGCCTCGTGTTAATTGTCTACTGTTAGTTAACCTCTGCAGTTGTGCTTAGTGGAGCATTCAATTAAGTTTATTGTAGCCTATTTTTGTTTAGGTTTAGTAGCCACACTGTCCACACTGACTGCCACACTTAGTTTTCTTGTTAGTTAGGCACAGTCCTCCTTTTGAGGACCCCTTTTATTTAACTTGGTTTGGTATTTTCACAGCACCCTCATCCACCCTGGCTGAGGGTGCTGAGGATGGTGGTGGAGAAATCAAAGAACATGATCCTCACAATGCCTCCAGCTTTATCCAGGTGTGAGTGAGCTGAAGCAGGTAGACGCTAGAATCCTCCACACCAACCTCAGGGCGGTAGGCAAACTTCAGTGGGTCAATGGAGATGGTCACCTGAGGTGTCAGATGGGCCAGAACCAGTCTCTCCAGAACCTTCATGATGTGAGATGTTAAGGCATCCGGTCTGTAGTCATTGAGGGCAGATGGAGAAGACTTCTTTGGCTCCGGAACCAGGCAGGATGTTTTCCACAGCAGTGGGACCTTCTCCAGGCTCAGGCTGAGGTTCAAGAGGTGTTGTAAAATCCCACATAGCTGGTCTGCGCAGGTGTTTAGGACTCTGGGGCTGATGCCATACGGACCTGGAGATTTTGTATGGCACTGTTTCTTCAGCTGCCTCCTAACCTGGGACCTTGAGATGGACAGGCGGGTGGAGGAGGCAGAGGGGGGGCAGAGTGCTTTCTGTTGGGGGGAAAGATGTTGATGTTGAGGGGTGTGGGGTGGCACCGTAGGTGATATCAGTCCTGATTACTGAGGAGGTGTGAGAGGGGAGCAGCTGAGGGGCAGGGGAGGGTGTGGGGCCTGTGTGGCGGGGGGCAGCTGAGCTGAACCTACTGAAAAACACATTTTTCAGGGGTGGTGATAACGCAATGGATAAGACACATGCCTTGGGTGTGAGAGACCCGGTTTAGTTCAATTCCCCACTGTGACCCATCCACCAATGTGTCCCTGAGCAAGACACTTAACCCTTAGTTGCTCCAGAGGAGATGTATAGCAATTGTAAGGCGCTTCGATAAAAGCGTCAGCTAAATGAATAAATGTAAATTTACAAAATAATATAAAGACAACACCTTAAAGGGTTGTGTTTTGTTTAGTTTGGGTTGCAGGTAGTGAGTCGCCGCCTTGGTGGTTTTCTTTTCCTTGTTTTGTTCTGTTCTTAGGTTCCGGCTTAGTGCTCATCCTGTGTGTGAAAAACTTGCCCCTATTATATTGATGGTCTTTCTTCTTTATGGACTATAACATTCACTAAACATATGAACAAAACACTGCTTGTGATTGGCTGGCAAAAAAATGATAGTAAATGGTTGGTAAACTGTTCTGTGCAGAAACTTTCTAGTCTTCTGACCACCCAAGGCACTTTACACTACATGTCACATTCACCACATTGAGACACTGATGGCACATCCTTCAGGAGCAAATTGGGGTTCAGTCTCTTACCTGTGGACACATCGATATGCAGACGATACACAAACTTAAGAGTTTTTACGGATTTAAGAATAACATTATTTCAGCTGCAATCGCAGTGAAACAAGTCAGGATGAAATCTCAACATATTTAAGTGGTGTGTATTAATATCCTACTTCTCATCATAAACACTGAGTACAGATGTGGTGTGTAGTCCACATATACAAGGTAACCTCAAGTTAACCATGAACAAAACCTGCTTGGAGCAGTTTAGAGATGCGGCATCAGATCTGCCAACAGACTTGGTTAACACCTATCCACCTTTTGTAGTACGGGTTAATCGGGAAGTTACACCTGAAGTCGCCTGGATAAGCCAGTTACCTCGCTTCATAATACAGGCCACAGCTCCACCTCTTGATCAGCAGCCAACCCTGTGATGTGCTGAGAAAGCAAAAAAATGTGAGTTTTTTAGTTATTAGTTAGATTGAATTCTGGTTTGGATTGCATTGATTCTGAAGATCTGTAAATCTAATCCAGAGAGTTGATTTCAGAATAAATCCACCAGTTTCCTTTCTCTTCCACCTGAAGCTTTTTAGGTGATGGAGGTTTGGAGGTGTTAATGTAGATCCTGGCTGAACAGAGATTGATTAGAAATGAAGAGACATCTTTGGGAGTCTAATATCACTCAGAGACAATCAGTCGTTTAAATAAGAGCTCACTCCTTAATATATTTCATGTTGTTCAGAAGGGATGAAGGTCAGCAGAGTGAAAATGACATTTTGAGGTAAAAGAAGAGGTAGAATTTACTGTATGAGAGAAAGTCTTCCAAAACACTAAATTCAGTACAACTAAACACAGCTGACACCTGGGAAACAAAGCTCAAGATGATCCTCAGAGACAGAAGGAGAGAAATTAGAGTTTAGAGTCTGAGTTTGTGTTAATCTGCATGTTTCAAACCTGCAGCTGTCCCAGCAGTGAGGAGGAAACAGCATGATATGTTGAGGACAGCTACAGTTCACTGACTCTGTGTGTTTGCATATCTGTCCTGCCTCTCTGCTCCCAGCCGTTAAGAGGCCAGTGTTGATCAGTGGCTGTCCAGGCCTTTCAGAGCCACTGACACGCCGGCAGCACAATGATGATGTCACTGATTCTACTGCTGGCCACCCTGGGGCTCCTTGTTCAGGGTGAGACTCTCTTCTGAAAACTTTGCTTCAGGATGCAACCAGGTTCACCACAATGATGTTCTGCTGTGATGGAGAAACACTGAAACAAGCAGCATTTACCTTCTTCCATCAGTTCTCCATGTTAAAGAAATGAGACTCTTCTGTTTGGATGCTGATAATCTTTCTCCAAGCTGGATTTGTCTCAATAACTCTTCTCCTCTTTTTCATCTTTTCCAGGTTCATCAGGACAAATCATCCTGACTCAGTCTCCTGGATCTCAGTCTGTTGTTCCAGGACAGACTGTCTCTCTCAGATGTAAAGCCAGTACAAGTGTTGGTAGCTTCCTCCACTGGTACCTTCAGAAACCTGGAGAAGCTCCTAAACTCCTGATTTATAAAGCTACAACCCGTCAGTCTGGAGTTCCAGATCGTTTTAGTGGAAGTGGATCTGGGACTGACTTCACTCTGACCATCAGTGGAGTTCAGGCTGAAGATTCAGGAGTTTACTACTGTCAGCAGAGTGGCAGCTGGCCTCCGATCACACAGTGATACAATGTCGTACAAAAACCTCCCTCAGCTGGAGAGGAACTGATCTGACTCAACAGCTGCACTGAAACTAAAACAACAGAGGTTTATAAAAAAAGTTAAAATCTATTCATTTTGAACATTCTTACAAAATATTTAGTATTTAATCCAAACAGTTTTACTTTTAATATTCTTAATATTCTTAACTTAACTTTGATAAGTTTAATTTATGAACTAAAATAAACACTTTTTCAATATCTTACATTTTTCATACAAACTTGATCAAACACATTGCTGATATAAAATACATTTAATCTCAACATCTAAATTTGTTCATGTTGTCAAATTAATAATGTCTATGACATATTTCAGTTATTCTGTGTGTTTTTTATTCCAAAACAAAAATTGATATCTAAAAGGGTTTATGGAGTAAGTAAATCAGTAACATTTGAAATCTTTCCTTTTGTTATCTGTTCTTTTTCTTTGTGGTTATTCAGCAGAATCAGTATGTAAATTGCTCCTGGTTAGAAAAGCAGATTACACTAATGTTGGGCTTTGCATTTTATTTTTGTGAAATATTTTACAGGTTTATGTAGTTTTATTCATATAATAATATTCTAGGATTCACCTAAGCAGTAAAAATCTTAAAGTTAACATTAAGTCAGATTTTCAAATGTACCTACCATGGGTTTTTTCCAAAGGTTTAGTACTGCAGATTAATCTGTAATGACGACAGTATTCATTAATGCATTCTTCACTAGCAAGGACCACACAATCAGCAGGTATGATTAAATGATTTATTGATAAACAAACGGAAGATGTATGAAGATTGCAGTAGCTGAATAGACATTCGAAAGCGTTTTGGGGAAGCTACGATAGGGAAATCCGCCGTAGCGCCCGGGCACGACGGACCCCCTTCTAACCCTATGGAGAGGAGGAAGATTAGGAGGACAGAGAAAGGGGTGGGGGGGAGGGATGCAGGATACGAGAGCGAAGGGGAGGAGTTAGGACGTGTGGGTATTTATGGAGATGCTGGCGGTGACGCGCTTCATGAGTGGTCCCGCTCCTGAAACTCTGCTAATTAGCACCACATAATGAATTAAAAACTATGGACTTCTTCTACCATCACTGTTTTGTAGTAACCAAAACATAATGAGGAGTTTTGTCTGAGTTTGTAAACTCTGAATATTCTGAAACTATAGAAATATATTATGATGTTAAACTGTTGTTCTCTGGATGTAATTCAGTCACTGACACCATCAAGAGAACATTTATTAAGACACTCTGATAATAATAAACATGAAAACAGCTGATTGGATGAAAACGTCTTTATTATCTGGAAACAGTGAAATAATATTGAAACAGTGCAACAAGCTAGTAAATCTTGCTGTTGAAACATGTCAAATAAAAGAGAGAGACAGTTCCAGAGTGCAGAGTGAGAGCAGGAGCAGAGGAAAACCAGTAGCAGAGTCCCAGTGAGTCAGGTCAGGACTGGGAACACTGGTCTCTCCTCAGTGTCTCTGAGAGCGGAGTCTGGGAGCCCTGGGTGGCCTCACAGGTCACAGAGCCCACCTTCCTCCACTGGTCTGCAGAGAGCCTCAGGGTGCTGCTCCAGCTGTAGTGGCCGTCCTTCTGCAGCACCCGGGGCTCCTGCTCTCCTCCCAGCTGCTGCTGCTGCTGCTGCTGCTGCCGTCCACCTTCCAGGCCAGACTCCAGTCTGAGGGGAAGCCCTTGTTGGCCAGGCACATGAGCGTGGCCTTCCCCTGCTGCAGCTCCTCGCTGGAGGGGGGCAGCACCGTCAGAGTGGGACGGACATCACCTAGGAGAAGAACCAATCAGCTTAGAGGACGGGGACCACACAGCTGGTTTCTGCTCCACCAGTCACTCACTCACACATTGTTTCACTTCCTTTAAGAAACCTCTCATGCATATCAGCACAGAAAGAGTCCTCATATGAGCTGAAAGATATCAAACTGTACTGGAAATAAAACAACCAGGTTTTAAATTTGGAAATACAAAAAACATTTACTCTCAAAATCTAAAAAGGACAAAAGTTAATGAGATCCTCTGTTAAAGGACATTATCAGCCCAAAATAACAGACGACCATAGGTAACCTGTTCCTCAGACAGATTTAAAAATACAAACAGCATCAGAGAACTGTCAACATTATTTCAAACTGAGGTTAAAATACAATTTGAGCCATTTTAGAAGATCAGAGATTTGGAAACATTTTAACTTCATTCACACTATTCAAAATAAATTTAACTCAACTTCTAAACAGTTTAAAATGCAGAATTAAAGGCTGAATTATTTTTAAAAAGTACAAGTTTAATCTTTGCTGCAGTTCAAGCTGTTCACATTTCACAAATTAAATGGAACGTTTAAAGAGAAGTTCAGTAAAGCTGCTTTGAGTTCAGCTTCATGGTTAAACAGGAGAAACAAACAATAAGATTGAGTCTTTAAAGTGATTTAGATCAGTCCAGAGGAAATTTATATCTACTACAAATGTTTAGACACAGAAATTAAAACCTTTGCTGATGACACGATATTTAATATTTGTGCAGAAACTTACTTCCAACATCCAGTCTGGTTCCTCCATCGAACGTGTACCACAGTGATACAAACTGATTGAGTCGTCAGTACAAAAACCTCTCACTGTAGAGAGACACGGCTCTCTGACTTTGAACACAACAAAGTCAACAAAACACTTCCTGTTTTTAAAAGAATGAACTATTTCATGTTATATTTATCAAACAGTGACACAGTTGTTGAGAATTAATCCCATTTTTACGTTATATATTGTTCCATTGGTCTGAAAGTCAAATTGATCCCTCTAGAATGAAATGAAAGCAGACAGAAGATGTTGTAAAGAAAATCTTTCTGCAGTCATCAAAGCAAATCTCCATAAAATGATCAGTGACACATTCCTAATCAATCCTCTAGTAAGCGTATTGATCCATTGAGAAGCAGCATCATCAGAGTAATCCAAGTCCCTGTTGGAGTCAGTCAGAGCATTTCCATAGAGAGCCACTTTGCATCAGCAGCACCATGCTCCAGTGCTCTGGGAGAGTTTATAGTCCTGAGAGTTGAACACTGGATGACTGACAGCTGTCCTTCATGACAACAGAAGCCACAGAAATCCTCCTCATCAAAAAAACATGACTTTGGTCTCCGTCCTCATCTGGACTCTCCTCTGCTGCTGCTTCACAGGTAAAGTCCAGAGAATCAAACTCCTCTCCTCTATGAACATCCGTCCCTCTGAAATGAAGCCCACAAAACCATGACGCTGCTTTATGTGTTTGTCTCTGTATCCTCAGAGTCCAGAGGCCAGGTCACAGTGACTCAGCCTGGAGCAGTGAGCTCTGCTCTGGGAGCCTCCGTCTCCATCAGCTGTAGGGTCAGTCAGGATGTTGAGAGCTGTGTCTCCATGCTCGATGATATGAGCTTCACCACTTCTTACTGTTTAAACTGGTACCAACAGAAAGATGGAGAAACTCCTAAACTCCTCATTTACCATGCGAGCACTCAAGAATCAGGGATTCCAGATCGTTTTTCAGGAAGTGGATCTGGGACTGACTTCACTCTGACCATCAGTGGAGTTCAGGCTGAAGATGCAGCAGTTTACTACTGTCAGAGTCTTCATGAAATCAACAGTCAAGCTGTGTTCACACAGTGAAAAAGCGTCGTACAAAAACCTCCCTCAGTCAGACTGAACAGAAACTGAACTGACTGCTGCAGCTGGAAGCTACTGCAGAGACTGATACAGTTCACTGAGGACACACACACACACACACGATCTTTTGAGTTTAACAAATATTAATGTAAGCACTGACTAAGGAAAAAATTCTGGTTTTGTCTTAAACCATATTTGCAGGTTCGGATAAAAACAGCAATTCTTCCGTCATGTCTGTGGTTCATTTGCTGCTAACTGCTAACTCTAAACAAAAGATCTGAAAATGAAAATCCATAATCAAGCAGCGTGTGCTTTCCTTTTTTTGGCTCAAACTTCAGAGAAGATATTTTCCATCATTTAAAATGTTCCTGACAGATTTATCAGCCCTGAATAAGTTTATTCAGGGTTTAAGACTCAACAGAATCAGTCAAAGTAGCAGCTGCAGGGAGACAATTGACTCATTTCCTTAATGATTCACTTTATGTTTTCCATCAGTTGAAACATCCTGAAGTCTGTAAGAGATGTTTTAAAAGCTTCATGTAAGAACACCAACATACTGCAGCAGCAGGTCTCTGATCTGTTGTAACTCGTAATGAGGCTGAGCTCAGTACAGCACCTACTTTAATGAAGCCTCAGCGACTCCATGGTTTTGGCACATTTCAAAGAGTCCAGGGGTCTCAGTTATAAAACTGTTTGTAGAATCCTCACTAAAAGTGTTCGTACACCCAAAACCCAAAGAATATTCAGACTTCTATAACCAGCAAGTTCCCTTTATAAATCACAATGAAATTGAAATGTGGCGCATGTGATGGAGCTCCATGTCCGACCCTCCAAACGTCCATAGTTGCCCATAAATGGTCAGTGAAATTAATATTAATACGTATTGACTGCAGGAAGAAAAGGAGGCTGATTCTGACCAAAGCTGAAAAACGATTTTGAAGTCAGAGTGACACTGACGTTCCTTTTGGTGAAGCTGAAGCTGTTGTTTGGTGGGTAAAAACAAACAAACAACTCACTTTCACACCAGGTTGTGCACAGGAGGAAAGGGCTCTCGTATTTATTACGACTGAGTCATTGACAACGGCATCAATTAAATAGTCTGTCCTACTGTTCACCTTATTTAAAATTAATTGCACTGCCTGCAAGTAGCCTATTAATGAATAATTCCTTAACTGTTCAACATACAGTATTTGAGGCATTCTTTTGCAGAAACATTTCTCTATTTGTGTTTATCATCCCACATCTGGTTCTTTGTGTGCGCTGCAAATGATCTTAAATTGTGTTTTTTTCACATTTCAGGAAAAATCAAAACAGGTGTTTGTTTATTCACAAAGGCTTTAAGCCTGTAATACTCAGACCTAACATTTAGATTTATTTTACACAATAGTAGGCCTATTCATTTCAAACAGTTTCATCCTGCTGCCATGTGAGTCGCTATTTCTTACAGGGCTGCACATTCTCCCGTCAAGCTTTTTTTCTAGATCATACCTTTGCTTGGGAAGTGGCGTTTGCACGTTTCCAGCCCTGTTTTGTACGTACGCACTGTTTGTAAATGAGACCCCAGGAGATTCTTTCTGAACCTGAAGGACAGAAAATGTACGATGAGAACAGCTGAAAATGTGGACTAGAAGTTCATCTGAAACCATGAACAGACTAAATGACCATCAGGAACACAAAGATTTCAGTATTAATAGATTTGGGGTCTTGAATAGTTCATAAGGAAAAACAGAACCTGAAGGTTCAACATCAGCAGGTGGAGGTTTAAACAAAAACCCAGCAGTGATGAAGTGTTCATTACGTTTAGCTCTTCAGCCAAAAATCAGATATCAAAAAGCAAAACACAGGATTCTGAGGTCAGACCGTAGCATGAGTACCACATGAGAGAAGAGACAATCTGGCAAAGATGAAGGATCCACGTTTAGTGCTGGAATGAGTCTTAGGTGCCAGGTGGACCAGTGAAAGAACTCGAGCACCACACACAGATAACATTTTCAAGTGGCCTTTTATTGTGGCCAGCCGAAGGCCCTCCTGTAAATGTAAATGTTCCGTATTTGTATAGCGCCTTTTTAGTCTTTAGACCACTCAAAGCGCTTTTACACTACATCTGCATTCACCTTTCACTCACATTCATACACTGAGCCTAAGTGCTCAAACTAACATTCACACACATTTACACGGGGTCTTGCCTAAGGACACTTCAACATGCAGCCTGGGGGGAGCTGGGGATTGAACCACCAATCTTCCGATTAACAGCCAACCCTGTGGCTAATAAAGAAAGCTTGCTCCTCTGCTGGGGTCTGCTCTTGATCCCCTGGAGTTGGTTGTGGAGAGAAGAATGTTACACAAACTGTTTAACATTGTGGACAAAACTTCATATCCACTGCACAACCTGGTGGTCGCTCCTGTGCAATCCCCATGCTGTCTGTGATCAGCATCATGATATGTCACACCTGTGAGGTGGATGGATTATCTCGGCAAAGGAGAAGTGCTCACTAACACAGATTTTGACAGATTTGTGAACAATATTTGAGAGAAAAAGGCCTTTTGTGTTCATAAAGTCTAAAATTGAGACAGATTACAAAACTTTACAGATCTGACATATCTACACAAACTAACATATAATGTACACAGTTTCCTATAAAATATGTTTACAATGCATATTTGTATACAAGTGCAACTATGTGCACATTCCGGATGTGCAATTAGTACAACTTGCATGAACTTTAGTATAATGTCCTTTAACATTCACGTGTCCTTCGGCCTGCTCTCCCTGCACAGAGGAGAGTTGTTGTATATTGTAATGACAGTGGGTAGAAATGACTTCCTGTAACGGTCCTTGCTACAGCCGAGTTGTAGAAGTGTCCAGCTGAATGCACTCTGCTGCCCGACCACCAGGTTGTGCAGCGGATATGAAGTTTTGTGTAACATTCATCTCTCCACAACCAACTCCAGTGGCTCCAGAGCAGACTCCAGCACAGAGCCAGCCTTCTTTATTAACTTGCTCAGTCTCTTGCTGTCACTGGCTCTGATGCTGCGGCCCCAGCAGATGGCTGCAAAGAAAATTGCACTTTCGACAACAGACTGATAGAATATATACCACATCCTGCTGCATACACTAAAGTATTAATAATAAGTAATTAATTAGTAATTAGTCTCAAAAAGTAGAGTTTGCTCTGGCAATTCTTGAAGATGGCCAGATGGCTTTATTTTTAAAGGATAAGTGTTGTTCTTTAATCTTTGTTGCAGTTCAAGCTGTTCACATTTCACAAATTACATTTATTCATTTAGCTGACGCTTTTATCCAAAGCGACTTATAACTTTGATATATATCAGAGGTCGCACGCCTCTGGAGCAACTAGAGGTTAAGTGTCTTGCTCAAGGACACAATGGTGTGAAAGGCAGGCGTCTTATCCATTGCGCCATCACCACCCGAAATTAAATGGAACGTTTAAAGAGAAGTTCAGTAAAGCTGCTTTGAGTTCAGCTTCATGGTTAAACAGGAGAAAAAAAACAATAAGATTGAGTCTTTAAAGTGATTTAGATCAGTCCAGAGGAAATTTATATCTTCTACAAATGTTCAGACGCAGAAATTAAAACCTTCACTGATGATACGATATTTAATATTTGTGCAGAAACTTACTTCCAAGCATCATCAGAGTAATCCAAGTCCCTGTTGGAGTCAGTCAGAGCATTTCCATAGAGAGCCACTTTGCATCAGCAGCACCATGCTCCAGTGCTCTGGGAGAGTTTATAGTCCTGAGAGTTGAACACTGGATGACTGACAGCTGTCCTTCATGACAACAGAAGCCACAGAAATCCTCCTCATCAAAAACATGACTTTGGTCTCCGTCCTCATCTGGACTCTCCTCTGCTGCTGCTTCACAGGTAAAGTCCAGAGAATCAAACTCCTCTCCTCTATGAACATCCGTCCCTCTGAAATGAAGCCCACAAAACCATGACGCTGCTTTATGTGTTTGTCTCTGTATCCTCAGAGTCCAGAGGCCAGGTCACAGTGACTCAGCCTGGAGCAGTGAGCTCTGCTCTGGGAGCCTCCGTCTCCATCAGCTGTAGGGTCAGTCAGGTTCAAATCTGTAGCAGTGCTTACTGTTTAGCCTGGTACCAACAGAAAGATGGAGAAACTCCTAAACCACTCATTCGCTTAACCAACGAGAGAATGTCAGGGATTTCAGGTCGTTTTACAGGAAGTGGATCTGGGACTGACTTCACTCTGACCATCAGTGGAGTTCAGGCTGAAGATGCAGCAGTTTACTACTGTTGTGGTCATCAATGGATCAACAGTCAGAGTGTGCTCACACAGTGAAAAAGCGTCGTACAAAAACCTCCCTCAGTCAGACTGAACAGAAACTGAACTGACTGCTGCAGCTGGAAGCTACTGCAGAGACTGATACAGTTCACTGAGGACACACACACACACACACACACACACACACACACACACACACACACACACACACACACACACAGATGTTAAAAGCACAAAAATATCCAACAGGTCAGCTTCACTGATGTCGACCAACAAACCACAGCTGAGTGAAAACAGGAAGCAGAGGATCAAACTCAGATGATGTCTCTTACTTTCATTTCAGTGTATTAATTAACTTGGTTTTAATCACTTTTATCCAACACAGTCCACTCACCAAATATACATTTTAAAAAAGGTGGTTCACCTGGTTCCCCTGTGCTCCTGCAAACATCACCCTGACCTCCATCCGACACAGTACACAAAGCTGAGACAGGAGACAGAGATCATCATGGAGCTGGAGGAAAATTACAAATTCACAGAATTGAGAGCATAAAATATACGAGCATATGTTGATCTATGTGTTTGCACCATGAGTCCAAAAAACAGATAAATTCTTTGTAGGGGTTTGATTTACATGAATATATTTAGCTGATGCTTTTATCCAAAGTGACTTCCAAATGCTATAAATGTCAGAGGTCACATACCTCGGGGGGAAAAAGGGGGGGAAAGTGTCTTGCTCAGGGACACATTGGAGGTTATATCACAGTGGGGTATTGAACCCGGGTCTCTCATACCAAAAGTATTTGTTTTATCCACTATTCCATCACCACCCATGATGAATCACTTTGCTCATGAGACGAGATTTTAAAATGTTTTTCTGAGATATCTTGAAACTCTATAAACAGGTTTAGCATTAAAACCATTAAATTTCCTGCATTCTGGTGATTTTTTGCACCACTTTCTGCCTTTTTTGCATAAAAGTCTTCTAAAAAATAAATTACTCTTCTTTTAAAGTAAAAGTTTTTGAAGATGCATGAGGCAGATTGAAGCACAACTTGAGGGATCTTCAGAAGAAGTTTCAAAAGCTGCTGAATGTTTTAGGGATGGAATGTACCATGTGAAGTGAGGTTTGGACAGTGGACATCATGCGGTGCATGAGGTCAGTGAACTGCTGGACATTTAGCACAGAGATTTCAAGTTGTTCTAAACATTATAACTTTTCTCTTTCATTAACAGTGTGGAATTTGTCAGATTCAGTAATGATTCTGATGAAAAATAAGCAAATTTTTATTAACAGAAATCATTTGGTGCTATAAAAATGTAAATATAAAATAAATATAAAACTAGTGTTATCTGTGTAGTGGCACTATTTTATGTTTTCCAAAGCAACACAACTTGTGTAAATGAAATGAGTTTTAATGGGAACAAATATCTTCACAAACCATTAACTCTATTTCACAAGTTCACAATTAAAAGATGAAGTTAGAAACTTCTTCTTGACCTGACTGGACTGTTTTGCTCCCAAAATGAACTAAAGGGGCAGAATGTAGTTTTCACAGGTTTGATTGTGACCGTGTGCGGTCATGCGCTTGCTTGAACTCATGAGCGAGCAGAATCCGACACAGAGGCCGACACATCGGGAGACAGCATCACAACATGCTAGAAACTCACATAAACTCCCGCTCCACATTTGCTTTGTACCGTTCCATCATTTGTTGCGGTCTGAAATCAACACTGACATGATACCGGTTGTACACAGGATAGTAATATGGGTCGCTTTAACTGGTGATGAGGAAAGTCAGCAACTACAGTATTTAGCAAAGGATAACATTAGCAACTGGTCAGTGTTAGCAGGTGAGCTAACGTTATATAACATGAGCCAACTAAAGCACAAAATCATAATTTATTTCACGTGCCTTGCTGTAATATTAGTTTACCTGTCCAACAGGAAGAAAGCCAACTCTGGGTCAGTTTTGTTGGTTCCAAAACAAAGTGGAGGCTCTCCATGTCTGAAGCCTTTCTGATGTTGACTGCTTTTCCACCGATGTCAGTATGATTCTCTTTTGGCCTGACGGGCTCCAGCACAGAAATTTGATTCTTGTTTTTTTACACTGACTTGGAGTCTGTTTTTTCATCTGTGTTGTGCTCGGTCCCGGTTGTTTTTGTTTTAGGGAACTTCATGTCAGTAGCTGCAGTGTCGTAGTGCAGGATCAGTAGACAAGAAAGGAGTACGTCGAAGTCAAGGGATTTCTGTAAAATCCAACCCTGAGTCTTCCTCCAGATTTCCTCCACAGAGGTATTGGCATACTGGCCTTCAGAGGTCACAGTAAATCCCAGGAAGTGGATCGTTTTTGTGTGTGAGGTTACAACCCCTTCACCAACAGGCAATGAAAAAGTGATTTGTTAGGTTTTTTAAAACTATGCATAGCCCCTTTAAATCCATCTGAAACCTATTGTGCAGGAGATCAACTTCAGCATTAAAGGAGCATTTCAAAAATGGAAGAGTTATAACTAACTGCTATAACTATAACATGTCTGTGAAGGTTCTCAGTCATCCAGGTCATAGTGATCCAAAGAAGGTGAAAATCAAGGCAACTGGACTTGGTTGAAGATACTGGAAGATGTTTCGTCTCTCATCCAAGAGACTTCTTCAGTTCTGACTGACCAGTAGGGAAACTCCGCTATTTAACCTCTGTGGGGTCGTTGGTAGGATCATCGATACCGCTGGTTCGTTAGTGATCCTGGCTGTGGTAACGACATCATTGGCATTTTCACCTGAGGCCAAGAGGTTACGCTTATTTAGCTTTGTGGGAAGTGATAAAAGCACTGCATTGTAAGTGGGGGATAAGTGGTGGTGTAGACCCCCTCCTCTGTTCAGCGACGGCTTCTTAACCCAGATGTGAATGGCTTCCCTGACACCTCTTTCAGACCATCCATCTTCTGTGTCTAAAATGTGCACCTGGTGGTCCTCAAACGAGTGTCCTCTGTCCTTCAGATGTAAAAAAACTGAGTCTTGACCTGAGGAGTTGGCCCTTCTGTGTTGAGCCATGCGTTTGTGTAGTGGTTGTTTAGTTTCCCCAATGAACAGCTCTGTGCATTTCACTTTGTGTTGAAAAGTGGGGGGGACATGAGTGTTCAGATTTGGGCGTGATGATACATTTTGGGTCATGAGACATGATGATGCACAACAACAGGACCAGAAGATTTTTAACACTATTTTGAAGAAATGTGAAATATTCGAGTGGGGGTAGGGGGGTCCCTCCCCAAAAAAAATTGAAGCATTAAACACTTAATTTCCTGCATTCTGGAGACATTTTCTGCTCCAATTTATGGTGGAAATGTCTTTATTTATATAAAAGGAATCCATCCATGCAGGAAGCCATCTGTATGCACAGCAGCATGTGTCAAATGCAACAGCCAGAGCCTCATGCAGAGGTCCAGAGGTGAAGTATTTTACAGTGTGCTTTCTTTATTGTCTGCTGCATTGTAGCTTAAACTGCCTGGTTTCTGTTATAGCAGATAATGATGATTTAAGGAAACTTTTTAAACATTATTTAGACATAGTGGCAGGTAGCAACATGCAGGCTACAGTTCTTGCAGCTCTTACAATCAGATAAAAAGCCTGAAAAACTTCACGAGGCTTTGTCACTAGCCCTGGCTGTGCTGTTGCCCACCTCTCTTATGCCTTCAAGAATAGGCGTCATCATACTCTGATTTGCCAAGAAGAGAATCACCAAGCTGCTCTCAATCATTGTCAAGGAGTCAGTTCCCACAACCTGTGCAACAGGTGATCTCAATGATCCAGAAGACCCAACATCAACTCAAAGGAATGTTGACACTGAGCCAAAATGTAACGGAAATAGGGGATTTAAATAGAAGAAGAGACTGCTGCATCCTATCTACCTGTACCCCTTACCTGCAACATTTCTGTTTACATGGATTCTGAGTTAGATCTGTTCTGACTTGCCAGGAAGCCTTTTCATCTTCACTTTGATCTATAAATTACTGTCCTGTCTGCCTTGATTGTCTAACTTTGAATCGTCCTCCCTCTGCTGTATGAATTCAACCCAAAGACAGTTTGAGGTCAATTTGAAACCTTTACAATGAAAACAAATGTCTTTTAAAAGAAAAAGTTAAACCAACAGAAGTTTAGTTTTGAAAAATTTTAAACTGTATTCTTTCATGCTTTAACAATATAGCCTGTTAGTGAGCCAGCTGTCCCAGCAGTGAGGAGGAAACAGCATGATATGTTGAGGACAGCTACAGTTCACTGACTCTGTGTGTTTGCATATCTGTCCTGCCTCTCTGCTCCCAGCCGTTAAGAGGCCAGTGTTGATCAGTGGCTGTCCAGGCCTTTCAGAGCCACTGACACGCCGGCAGCACAATGATGATGTCACTGATTCTACTGCTGGCCACCCTGGGGCTCCTTGTTCAGGGTGAGACTCTCTTCTGAAAACTTTGCTTCAGGATGCAATCAGGTTCACCACAATGATGTTCTGCTGTGATGGAGAAACACTGAAACAAGCAGCATTTACCTTCTTCCATCTGTTCTCCATGTTAAAGAAATGAGACTCTTCTGTTTGGATGCTGATCATCTTTCTCCAAGCTGGATTTGTCTCAATAACCCTTCCTCTTTTTCATCTTTTCCAGGTTCATCAGGACAAATCATCCTGACTCAGTCTCCTGGATCTCAGTCTGTTGTTCCAGGACAGGCTGTCTCTCTCAAATGTACAACTAGTACTAATGTTTATAGCAACCTCCAGTGGTACCTTCAGAAATCTGGAGAAGCTCCTAAACTCCTGATTTATGCAGCGACATACCGTCAGTCTGGAGTTTCAGATCGTTTTAGTGGAAGTGGATCTGGGACTGACTTCACTCTGACCATCAGTGGAGTTCAGGCTGAAGATTCAGGAGTTTACTACTGTCAGCAGAGTCTCAGCTTCCCGTACACACAGTGATACAACGTCGTACAAAAACCTCCCTCAGCTGGAGAGGAACTGATCTGACTCAACAGCTGCACTGAGGTTTATTAACAAGAAGAAGAATTCACTTTCAACATTTCAACACTAAATGTATCAAATATAACACAAGGATTTAGTCTTCTAAATTTTAAAGTATGATTTCATAATAAATCTTTGCTAAGTGATCATACATGAAGACTCAAATTGTAAATATTTATTTTATTTTATATGTTATCACTTTTTAAAAGAAACACAAACACATATTGTTGGAATGATTTATAAAATTTAATTTCGGGAAAATCTAATCTAGTTTATGTTGTAAAATTACTAATCATAACTATTACATATATTTATAACTTGTGTTTTGTTTTCCAGCAAACCAATTCATTTTATTATTGATCCTTTGAGGATTGATGGTTTAAGTTTATCTGATCGTTTTCCTTTTGAATTTTTTTATTTGTCTTTATGTTGCTTCAGCAGCAGCAATCTGTTAATTATTCCTAGTTAGAATAGCGGAGTGCAATCATTTTATTTCTTTCCATGCTGATGATATGGTGCGTTTTATTTCAGATTTATTAAATATTTTATAGATTTTTGTAGTTTTATTCAAATATCAGCCATTACCATTAAGTCACTTCGGTAGTAAAATATATTTGAATGATTTATCATTAAAATGTTCCTACCATTGTTTTTTTTTTCTTACAGTCAACTCTGTAGTGACTAAAGCAGAAAAGGTTTTAAAGTCCTGAAGGCATTAATATTGATTGTGAGAAAATACGGTCTTATGCTGCTACCATGATGGGTTTCTACTAATCAGACACTGCTGTCAAGTTTTATCCCCATTTAAATGCTTTCTCAGCTTTCAGTCAATGTGGCGATACATTATGTAACGTGACTCATTCTTTCTAAAGTTACTGTAGATAAATTATCACATTTGTGTCAGCTCAGTGTTTCTCTGGATGTAAAACAGTCACTTACACCATGAAGAGAACATTTATTAAGACACTTTGATAATAATAAACATGAAAACAGCTGATTGGATGAAAACGTCTTTATTATCTGGAAACACTGAAATAATATTGAAACAGTGCAACAAGCTAGTAAATCTTGCTGTTGAAACATGTCAAATAAAAGAGAGAGACAGTTCCAGAGTGCAGAGTGAGAGCAGGAGCAGAGGAAAACCAGTAGCAGAGTCCCAGTGAGTCAGGTCAGGACTGGGAACACTGGTCTCTCCTCAGTGTCTCTGAGAGCGGAGTCTGGGAGCCCTGGGTGGCCTCACAGGTCACAGAGCCCACCTTCCTCCACTGGTCTGCAGAGAGCCTCAGGGTGCTGCTCCAGCTGTAGTGGCCGTCCTTCTGCAGCACCCCGGGGCTCCTGCTCTCCTCCCAGCTGCTGCTGCTGCTGCTGCTGCTGCCGTCCACCTTCCAGGCCAGACTCCAGTCTGAGGGGAAGCCCTTGTTGGCCAGGCACATGAGCGTGGCCTTCCCCTGCTGCAGCTCCTCGCTGGAGGGGGGCAGCACCGTCAGGGTGGGACGGACATCACCTAGGAGAAGAACCAATCAGCTAAGAGGACGGGGACCAAACAGCTGGTTTCTGCTCCACCAGTCAATCACTCACACATTGTTTCACTTATATCCTTGACCTTTTAGTCCAATACCCACCTGCACATGTCTTGAGATCCTCGGGCAGAGGTCTTTTGTCTGTTCTAGAGTCTCGACTGAAAACTTAAGGGGACAGTTTGGAGGCTCCAAACCGAGGCTCTGGAACAGCCCGCCTGAGGAAATCAGGGCGGCTGAGTCAGAGAACTCTTTTCTTAAAAATACAGAGAAGCCCATTTAATGAGGCCGTCCATACAGAAGCTAATTAGACTAGTTTGAATGTTAACAGTTAGTTAAATACCCCATTAATCCATATGCTTTCATCGGTATGAAAGTGATAAGAAAAAGGACAACAAGTTGACTGAAATTTCCCCTACGGGGGATTAATAAAATTAGATCTTCTCTTATGTCTTGTGCTGTGCCTAGCCGAAGTCACTACGGCTTTATATTAAAATCATTTACATATTTTATGTGCATTGATTATAATTAACCTGTGTTGTGCAAATTTAAAATGCACCCTCCTTGTGAAGGGAGGAGTTGTGACCAGCTGTGGGCTCAACAGGTAAGACTGTTCAGGCAACCGTTCAGAGCTGGTTGTGCAAATGTTTAACTCATCAATGACACATGAACCGTAAGTAATGGATAAACTTCTGGGTCATGATGCTGTCTGAGGGACAACACTGACTGATTGAACGTGCACACTGAGTTAATGTGCTTGAAACCACTGGTCATCAAGCACGAATTGTAGCTTAGACTGTCTTCATACAGTTTGCTGTGATGACAGATATTTATGATTTAAGGAACCTTTTTTAAACATCATTTAGACATATTGGCAGGTATCAACATTTATGCTACAGTTCTTGCAGGACTTCAAATATTTTTTTGTTACAATCAGAAAAAAAAACCCTAAAAACATCACAAAGCTTTGTCACTAGCCCTGGGTGTGCAGTGGCCCACCTCTCTAATGCCTTTAAGAATCACCAAGCTGCTCTCAGTCATTGTTGAGGAGTCAGTCCCCACAGCCAACAGGTGCAACAGGTGATCTGAATGATCCTTTAATCAACCCAGAGGAAGGCTGACGTTCAGCCAAAGTTTATGGGAAGAAGGGAAATTAAATGACAACAATTACATAAGAAGGGACTGCAGCATTCCTGATCACCTGGGGATTCTCAGTTACATCTGTTTAGACTTGCTAACCTGTCAGGAAGCTTTTTCATCTTCACTTTGATCTATAAATGACTGAACTGTTCCTGTGTGTCCTGATTGTCTAAGTTTGAATCCTCCTCCCTCTGCTGTATGAATTCAACCCAAAGACAGTTTGAGGTTAATTTGAAATCTTTAGAAAAAAATAAAAAACATTTTTTAAACAACCAGAGTGAAACTAACAGAAGCTTAGATTTGAAAATAGAAATCAAAAATAAAATCAAATTTTTTTATTTTGTATTTTTAGTGTAGTATGAGTATGTGTTTTCTGAATTGTATTTATTGATCTAATGCTGTTTTCATGCTGCTGTCTAGCCAAGATCACAATAAGACCGATGTGGATTGTCGTGAATTTGCATCATACCTCTTCCTTGTAGACTACAAGCCAAGAGAGCACATGGATTCCCCCCCAATGCCTGCTTATGCATATCGGATACGTACCTAGAAACCTTTTGCAGGCCTTGGTTTCTTGTTTATGTCTGTTGTCGCTAATTTGGATCATAACTGAATTTATATTATTTCTATGCTATATAGACAAATTAACAATCTTCAATTAATTTAACATCAGCTTTAAAGAAACTGATGTTAAGCAGCTTTAAAGAATGAAAAAACAATTTTTTTTATTGTAAAAAAATTATTCAGGCGTCATGGGGTTAATTTTGAATTACTGTACAGCGTCTTAAGTCTGTTAATCTCCATGAGGATGTTTTAAACAGCAGCAGAGTCAACTCCACTGATGTAGAGACACATACTTTCCTTGGGCAGGCTGTTCCAGAGCCTTGAAGCCGGGATGCCATGAGCGAGGTGTAATGGGAATTCCATGAGAACCATCTCCAAACACTGCCATGTAACTAATCTCACTTATTGGGGGCCTCCAGTCTTTTGGGTATGGGGTCAGTGGAAGGTAAATGTGTGTGATGCTTTATGGTGTGTCCAGGGGGGTCATGACTTTAAGTGGTTCACAACATATACCTGGGCATGACTGTCTTATAATAGATCCAGATTGAGTGTCCCCTAGGAAACACTCAAAGACACCATGTTCCCATGATGAGATAGTGCTCCGACCCTGAGATTAGGTTAGAAGCTGCATGTGCTGAGACACTCAGTTCACTCGGATGATACTCTGAAGTGTGTGTGTCCCAGTGAGTTCCTTCTGCAGAAGACTTGAAGAAAATTCACAGAAAGACAAGTGTTTGCCTGAGCTGTTTATTTGAACACCCTCATTCCCACCACAGTTTTGGCGTTGTCGGCAGGATCACACGCGTGAGGAGACTTTGACACTTTGAGCTGAAGATAAAACTGTGCACGGCTGGAGTCTGGGACTCTGGACTTCATACCTCCCCTCCAAAATATGGATGAGACGTTGAGGCCCTGACGCCTGAGTGTCTTAGGCTCCCTTACCGCTGTGATCCATAAAGAACCTGGTGGCTGGCAGCACTCTCTTTCTGGTGACTAGGCTGTTCAAGTGTAATGATTCTCGCTACCAAACGGGGTGTGCTGAATGACTTGTTAGCAGGTCGGGCCTGGGGCCGCCGTGTGAATCGGCAAAACTTTGGGGGGTTAAAAGTTCTATAGTCAAGAAATCACTGTTGGACAGTGGATTTCTTTTAGGTCTGGGACCTTACTGTGCACAGATCAATTCTTTTAGGTACAAGGTTCTATTTTGGGGCCTCTGCTATTTTCACTGTATGTAAATGACCTTCCTTCAGTTTGTTCAGACGCCTATATTCAGATGTATGCAGACGATACAGTCATCTATACCCATGGTAAAAACTCAAAACAAGTTGCTGAAAAACTTACACAGACTATGGCACATGTCTCTGAATGGCTAACTCAATCCTGCTTAAAACTTAATGTAAATAAAACAGTTTCAATGTACTTTTCTAAATCAAACATTGCAAATAATCAGGCAGATATTTATGTGACAGGGGAAAAAATCAAAGTTGTGTCAGAATTCAAATACCTAGGCATCTTAATAGACTCAAAACTAACTTTTAAATCACAGATAAAAAAGGTCTGCAATCGAGTCAAATTTAATATCGCAAATTTCCGGTTCATAAGATCACACTTGTCACTTCAGGCAGCTAAAATGTTCATGCACAGTATGGTTCTGTCTCACATCACTTACTGTCTTACAACCTGGTCACAGGCAAATAAAACAACACTAAAACCTTTAGAGTCACTTTACAAACAGACAATCAAAATTCTGGATAAAAAACCTTCAAGATATCACCATTGTGCTATTTTACAAAAGCAAAAGCTTTTAAGTTGGGAAAGTGTCATCAAGTATTCAAACCTCTGTCTGTTATACAAAATCATCCATGGCCTGTCATCTCCTCCACTCAGTCAGTTTGTAAATATCAGGAACACCACACAGAGAGTAACACGAGGGTCCGCCCGAGGAGACTGTGTTGTTCCACTGCGGAAAAGTGCATTTAGTCAGAGTGCCTTTTCAGTCACAGCAGCACGGGAGTGGAACTCTGTCCCTCAGAACATCAGAGAACTCACCACATACACTCTCTTCAAAAAACATCTAAAAAACTGGTTCATAACGCATCAGACATGTCAGCATTAATAAGAATATGTATTATCTTCCCTCAACCCAACCGTGCTGCCACTTGTGTCTCACTTGTGTCAATGTGTAGTATAATATGTTTTTATATACTGTATGTATGAGTATGGGTATGTGTGTATGTATATGTATATGTGTATATGTATGTATGTATATGTATATATATATGTATGTGTGTATATAGATTTTTCTTTTTTAACCTAATGTCTGTCTTATAGCAAACTTGTACACTGTATTCATCAACAGGATTTGAATATTTAAATCTGTTTTATTGCTCTTTTATATTTGTATTGTTCACTGTAATCTTCTTATTATTGTTTCTTTTTTTTAGGTAGACAATTTTAAGATCTGTCCAGGGACAACAGATGAAAAATAGCCTTTTGGCTAATTCTGGTGCATTTGCAGCAATGTTAATTAATGTACACTGTCCCTGTCAAATAAACTAATAAATAAAAAATAAATACACAAGAGCAGCCTTCAGGGAAGTCTTTTACTGGTCGACACGCCCGCCTATTATCAACAACAATTAAAGTCAGAGAGGCTGCCTTTCAGGAAGAAACATGTTTTACATATTTTATCACTTCTTTCAGTCATATGTGAGGCTGATAGGGGAAAGGGGCAGTATTAATTTACTCTATGGGAACTTGGCCTGCGAACTGGAGGGGTGCAGGTTCAAGTCCACTACAGAGTATTGTCAAACGTCCCCCTGAGTAAGGCCCTGAACCCCAAACTGCTCCCTGGCTGTCTGCCCACTGGTCCTAAGAGTTTCCCTTCATGGATTAAGACAGATAAGATATAAAAGTGATCCTAAGCATCGGCTTTGATACGAGTTACATAATTTCAGTTTCCCCTGAAACATGTGGCCTAGTAAATTAACCTTCATTAACCTTCATGTCCCATTGCCATGCCATTAAAAATTTAAATGCACCCAGGGTCTTTGAAGGGTGGCTGATTTTGTAGATGAGGGTCCGGTGTGTGGAAACTGATTGCAGTTTGAACACTTGTTAGTGTGCAGACAGTAACTTTTGATATGCTGTCAGAAATTGTAAATGTGTGTTTTACACCTAACATCATATCAAAGTCTACCATTTTAATCCTGAAATGTATTCATTTTCAAATGGCCATAAAACAGTGTTTGTGCAATTTTATCATGAGCACTGGCATCAAGAAAAAGGCTCCTGCTCAGTGATTTAATGGTCTTAAATGTTTGGACATTATGTCTTCATCAGCTAATACTCAGCATGAGACCAAGATTATCCACTTATAAACCACCTGATTCAACAAAACACTATTTCCAATTTATTACATCAGCACTTCTACATCAACCTATTTAAAATATAATATATACACAAAATAAAAACCTGAGGTATCACTTCTTATCAGTTTATATGGATGCAGCCCAACACGTCAATACAGAGAACCAACAAAGCGTGGAAATAGTTTTTTCATGTTCTGACACAAATATAGGCTGTTAGTGAGCCAGCTGTCCCAGCAGTGAGGAGGAAACAGCATGATATGTTGAGGACAGCTACAGTTCACTGACTCTGTGTGTTTGCATATCTGTCCTGCCTCTCTGCTCCCAGCCGTTAAGAGGCCAGTGTTGATCAGTGGCTGTCCAGGCCTTTCAGAGCCACTGACACGCCGGCAGCACAATGATGATGTCACTGATTCTACTGCTGGCCACCCTGGGGCTCCTTGTTCAGGGTGAGACTCTCTTCTGAAAACTTTGCTTCAGGATGCAATCAGGTTCACCACAATGATGTTCTGCTGTGATGGAGAAACACTGAAACAAGCAGCATTTACCTTCTTCCATCTGTTCTCCATGTTAAAGAAATGAGACTCTTCTGTTTGGATGCTGATCATCTTTCTCCAAGCTGGATTTGTCTCAATAACCCTTCTCCTCTTTTTCATCTTTTCCAGGTTCATCAGGACAAATCATCCTGACTCAGTCTCCTGGATCTCAGTCTGTTGTTCCAGGACAGGCTGTCTCTCTCAGATGTAAAACCAGTACAAGTGTTAGTAGCTACCTCAGCTGGTACCTTCAGAAACCTGGAGAAGCTCCTAAACTCCTGATTTATTCAGCTACAACTCGTCAGTCTGGAATTTCAGCTCGTTTTGGTGGAAGTGGATCTGGGACTGACTTCACTCTGACCATCAGTGGAGTTCAGGCTGAAGATTCAGGAGTTTACTACTGTCAGCAATATCAAAGCTATCCACTCACACAGTGATACAACGTCGTACAAAAACCTCCCTCAGCTGGAGAGGAACTGATCTGACTCAACAGCTGCAGTGAAACTAAAACAACACAGGTTTATAAAGAAGAATAAATAACATACATTTCAACACTAAATATATCAAATAAAACACAAGTATTTATACTTCAAATACTTTTATAAAACAAAGAGTTTCAACCATTCTTCTGACCATGAAAGCTAACCTCTGATGAATTAAGATTTTAATGCTTTGATAAGTGAGATTCATGTATGATCACACATGAACACTCAAATTGTAAATATTCATTTAGTTTATGTCCTTATCATTTTTAAGAGAAACTCAAGCATACAAATTGTTGAAGAAACAGTTAAATTTTCATTTCGTTAATTTTTAAAAAATTACTAATCATGTCTATTACATATATTTATAACTCCTTTGGAAATTTTTTATTTGTCTTTTATTTGTCTGTGGTTCTTTAGCAAAAGCAGTATGTAAATAGTTCCTGGTTAGAATAGCAGAATAACACTGATTATTATTTCTCTCTATGCTGATGACATTGTACTTAAAGATTCATATTTGGAATATATTGTTTTATTAAAATAATTATTTAATTTGGATACACCTGTATAACAATATTATTACATTGTCCTTGTTATAAACTAAATTAGTATCATTAGGATACTTTGAAGTGTTCCTGCCTTGAGAAAAACTCTAATGAATAGAGCAGAATAGGTTGTACACTCCTGAAAGCATTCTTTCATCATTATACTATTACCATCACTGTCTTGTACTAATTAGACAAAAATAATTTGAGTTTTCTCTCAGTTAATATATGGCTACATACATAATATGAACAGCAATCCTTTATATATAACACATTCTCTATAAAATTGGCATGGAGGAACATTTGAGTCAGTCCAGTTTCTCTGGATGTAATACAGTCACTGTCACCATGAAGAGAACATTTATTAAGACACTGTGATAATAAGAAGCATGAAAACAGCTGACTGAATGAAAACGTCTTTATTATGTGGAAACAGTGAAATAATATTGAAACAGTGCAACAAGCTAGTAAATGTTGCTGTTGAAACATGTCAAATAAAAGAGAGAGACAGTTCCAGAGTGCAGAGTGAGAGCAGGAGCAGAGGAAAACCAGTAGCAGAGTCCCAGTGAGTCAGGTCAGGACTGGGAACACTGGTCTGTCCTCAGTGTCTCTGAGAGCGGAGTCTGGGAGCCCTGGGTGGCCTCACAGGTCACAGAGCCCACCTTCCTCCACTGGTCTGCAGAGAGCCTCAGGGTGCTGCTCCAGCTGTAGTGGCCGTCCTTCTGCAGCACCCCGGGCTCCTGCTCTCCCTCCCAGCTGCTGCTGCTGCTGCTGCTGCCGTCCACCTTCCAGGCCAGACTCCAGTCTGAGGGGAAGCCCTTGTTGGCCAGGCACATGAGCGTGGCCTTCCCCTGCTGCAGCTCCTCGCTGGAGGGGGCAGCACCGTCAGGGTGGGGCGGACATCACCCACTGGAGGGAGGAGACAGAGAGACAACATGAAGAAAGTTCATACACAGAGAAAATAAACTCCACCCTGTTGGTTGCAGCAGAGGAGGCTGCTGGTTCTGTTGGTCTTCCTCAGACCGGATCAAACTGGTCTTCAGTGTTTCACTTCCTCTCTCAGCTCAGTAACCATGGCAACAGACAGGCATCACTGCTGAACCATGAAGATCAAGTTTCAGGCGGGAAACTCTTTCTTTAGCTGAATTAACATCTTAAACTTCAGAGTTCAACAATTAAAGACTTTTATTTGTTCTTCAGATTTTTCAGCTCAAATCAAAACTCATCAGAGACGGTGTGTGTTTGCTCTCTTCATTTACGCAGACATCACTACTGAACCACGACAACAGACGGACTGAACTACTGAAAACAGTTTGAAGTGCTACAAATGCTTTTTCCACATCAAACAAATATTCTACCAACACAGCATGTGATTAAACTAACTGCAGTGATATTATGATATTCATTGGTTATAGTGAGGATGTGACATGTCGTTAAATTCATCAGTCTGGGAGGAAGACTGAGTAAAACACATTCAGTGTTTCCAGATAAAACACTCACTAAATAAATGATTTTTTTTTGAAGACAAAATCACAAATCAAAATAGTTTCTTTAATAACCAACTATAGTTTTTAAGAACAGTAAAACTGTAAGAATTTAAAAACTAAATGAACGTTTTAAGTGTAACTAAAGAGTTTCTTCATCAGACAGAATTTTATCTGTATCACAGTGAAGTAATGGTCACTGCAATAATATTAAATTTCAACTATCAACCAACGTCTTTAACTAAAGCTTGTTTTTATTCAACATCAAAAGAATATATATAAAATCTGAGTTCCTGTAGAAGTCAAAAGTACTTACAGTTAACATCCAGTCTGGTTCCTCCACCAAAAGTCCACCACAGTGATACAAACTGATTGAGTCGTCGTACAAAAACCTTCTCACTGTAGAGAGACACGGCTCTCTGACTTTGAACACAACAAACTCAACAAAAACACTTCCTGTTTTAAAAGAATGAACTATTTCATGTTATATTTATCAAACAGTGACACAGTTGTTGAGAATTAATCCCATTTTTCCGTATATATTGTTCCATTGGTCTGAAAGTCAAATTGATCCCTCTAGAATGAAATGAAAGCAGACAGAAGATGTTGTAAAGAAAATCTTTCTGCAGTCATCAAAGCAAATCTCCATAAAATGATCAGTGACACATTCCTAATCAATCCTCTGGTAAACGTATTGATCCATTGAGAAGCAGCATCATCAGAGTAATCCAAGTCCCTGTTGGAGTCAGTCAGAGCATTTCCATAGAGAGCCACTTTGCATCAGCAGCACCATGCTCCAGTGCTCTGGGAGAGTTTATAGTCCTGAGAGTTGAACACTGGATGACTGACAGCTGTCCTTCATGACAACAGAAGCCACAGAAATCCTCCTCATCAAAAAACATGACTTTGGTCTCCGTCCTCATCTGGACTCTCCTCTGCTGCTGCTTCACAGGTAAAGTCCAGAGAATCAAACTCCTCTCCTCTATGAACATCCGTCCCTCTGAAATGAAGCCCACAAAACCATGACGCTGCTTTATGTGTTTGTCTCTGTATCCTCAGAGTCCAGAGGCCAGGTCACAGTGACTCAGCCTGGAGCAGTGAGCTCTGCTCTGGGAGCCTCCGTCTCCATCAGCTGTAGGGTCAGTCATGAGGTTTGGGGCTGTAGCAGTGCTTACTGTTTAAACTGGTTCCAACAGAAAAATGGAGAAACTCCTAAACTCCTCATATACTCCACCAATCAGAGAGTGTCAGGGATTCCAGGTCGTTTTACAGGCAGTGGATCAAAGACTGACTTCACTCTGACCATCAGTGGAGTTCAGGCTGAAGATGCAGCAGTTTACTACTGTCAGAGTTATCATTACATCAACAGTCAGGATGTGTTCACACAGTGAAAAAGCGTCGTACAAAAACCTCCCTCAGTCAGACTGAACAGAAACTGAACTGACTGCTGCAGCTGGAAGCTACTGCAGAGACTGATACAGTTCACTGTGGACACACTCAAGATATTTCAAATTTAACAAACACTAACATAAGCACTGACTAATGAAAACATTCTTTTTGTCTTTCTAAAACTCTATTTGCAGATTCAGATAAAAAAGGAATTTTTCCTTCAAATCTGTGGTTCATTTGCAAAATGCTAACTCTGAACCAAAGATCTTCACATTTATGTGAAAAACTGTGAGGAAACATCACCATAATTAATCAGTGGGAGTTTTCCTTTTTTTGGCTCAAAGTTCAGAGCAACATTTCTACAAGATATTTCCCATCACTTAAAATGTGTGTTTACAGTCTGACAGCACGAGCTGAACAACTAACATCCTTCCAGTTCCTGGCAGATTTATGAGCCCTGAATAAGTTTTAAAAGACTCTTATAGACCCAACAGGAGCAGCTGCACTTCCATAACAATTTACTTTAGGTTTTCCATCATCAGTAGAAACCCCCTGAGGTCAGTAAGAAATGTTTTAAAAGCTTCATTTAAGAACACCAACATACTGTAGCAGCAGATGAGGCTGAGCTCAGTACAGCACCGAATTTAATGAAGTCTCAGTGACTCCATGGTTTTGGCACTTGCTGAAATCTGTGTTAACATTACTGTACATTTAAAAAGTCCAAGAGATTCTTTCTAAGGCCGAGGGACAGAAATTGTACAATGAGAATAGCTGAAAATGTGGATTAGAGCTTTATACATCAGTTCATCTGAAACAAACTACAGACTAAGTGATCAGGAACAAACAGACTTAATTAGCAGTAGATTTTAGGGCCTTCAATAGTTTATAAGGGAAAACAGAACCTGAAGGATCAACATCAGCAGGAGGAGGTTTAGAAAGATCCTGCAGTGTTGAAGTTTTCACTGTTACATTTAGCTCTTCTAGGCCCCAACAGCAGAACACAGACAGGGAGCAAGTCAGTTTATTAACAGTTTCAAGACGTGTGTTATAGAGGGAGGCGTGTTGAGAACTGGGCAGGCGGCGGAACAAACAGGTGAGGCACACAGAAAGAGAGGCCACGAACTTATACAGGCTGTGAGGATCTGAGGCACCAGCAACAACACGATCAGGTGAAAATCAGATATGAAGAAAGGAAACCACAAAGGATTCTGAGGTTCGGCTGTAGCATGAAGACCAAATGAGAAGAGACGTCTGGTGAAGATTGAGGTGAAGGACCTGGTTTAAGTGCTGCAGGGCTTGATTCCTGGAATGAGTCTCAGGTGCCAGATGATCACAGGTGTGTAAGAAACTGGACAACCAGTGAAGGAACTCGAGCTACACACCAGATACACACACACCAAGGTTATTGTTGTTAACAAAAGTAGTTGTAAAAAACATTTTCTTTAACTTTTGGGAGTATGCTCATGTAACGTTTGGGGTAACTTCGTCAAGGAGACCCAAGTAAGGGTCAACTGCATAGCTGGTGGGGACTGAACATGTTTTCTGTTATCTATTCATCCATCTTCATTCGCTTATCCGGGGTCGAGTCGCAGGGGAAGCAACTCCAGCAGGCTCAGCTCTCTTTTCGTCACAATGGTGCGGTAAAGTGAGTGCAATACCGCCCCCCTCACTCGTGAACAAGACCCCGAGGTACTTGAACACCTTCACTTGGAGTAAGGACTCATTCCCTACCTGGAGTTGGTACTCCACCGGTTTCCTGCTGAGATCCATGGCCACAGATCTAGAGGTGCTAATCCTCATCCCAGCCGCTTCGTACTGTGACAACCTGCGATTCACCAGGTTTCACATTAATGGAAAAAACCCTGAAACGCCCATTTGGAGAAAGAGCCACACTGATTCGTTGCGGGTGGTGGCGACAATTAAACCTCCTCCGGTTAAATCAGTGTGTCGGCAGGAGCGAGAGGGAAGTAGTGATTGAAGCGGCGGAACAAAACCCTTGTATTACAGAAAGAATAGGAAAAAGTAAGGTAGTAAATCCCTTGCCTGTTATTCTTCAACTGTGACTTTTCAACCTTCTCCATCCTGTACACTTCACTTCACCCTCGGATCACCAACGTTCGCCGTTCAAAATTGTTTGCGGAAGCCACAAAACCATTCACCACCTTGCAGCAAAAACCCGGACTGGATTCTGCGACTGACTGGACTGGACTGACTGACTGGACTCCGTGAGTGTTCAAACTCATTTCAAGTACTATGACGTTTTGTTCTTTTGACTGAGTAACTGAACCAGCTTTATTTATTTATTTTTTTGCTTTGGCACTGGCCTGAATTTATTTTTGTGTTTTGAAAACGAGCTGCCACTAATTTGTTTGAGATTGTTTGCTTTAAGTGTGCGTTAAAACCCGAAGTGGAATTTTCAGTTGGATTATGATTTACTTTGATTGTGTGAAATCTAAAATACACAGATATTTGTTTTTGAACTAAGCTTTTGAGTTTGTGGTGTTTCATTTATTTTTCGATCATTTAGTGAGAGGGTATATGTTCGTTTAAAATATATCCTTTGTGGCATTTGGTTTAAAACAGTATCTTACTGCCAGGGGGAGAGACCTGGCTGGCACCCCTAACATTTAAATTTAAAACTGTGCACACAAACTGTCACAGTACCTTCGCTGAAGGTCACGGACCGATGATGCAGTCAGGACCCCATCATCCGCAAAAAGCAGCGATGAGATCCCAAGCCCACTGAACCACAACCCCTCCTCGCCACGGCTATGCCTTGATATCCTGTCCATGAATATCACAAACAGGATTGGTGACAAAGCGCAGCCCTGGCGAAGGCCAACCCTCACCTGCTGAGTACTTGGACACAGTTCTCGCTTGGGATGTAGAGGGATTGGATAGCCTGAGAAAGCCCCCCCTCACCCCATACTCCCGCAGCACCTCCCACAGTATCTCTCAGGGGACCCGGTCATACACCTTCTCCTGATCTAAAAAAGCACATGTAGACTGATTGGGCATACTCCCAAGTCCACTCCAGGATCCTTGTGAGGGTAAAGAGCTGGTCAGTTGTTCCACGACAAAAATCGCATTGTTCCTCTTCGATCTGAAGTTCCTCTATCAGCTGAACCCTCCGTTCCAACGCCCTGGAGTAGACTTTTCTGGGGAGGCTGAGAAGTGTGATACTAAGAACTCCTACAGTAAACTAATTCCGCATTGCACAAGGTGCAAACAACCTTAGTCTTGTCAAATTTTCCATCGGGAAGCTTCTTAAAAGTAAATTTTCCCAGAACAAACCCGGCGGCTTCAGAAATGTTTGTACACAAAGTGCTGTCCAACAGCTGTCTGTGGACGTGTTGCTACAGTTAGTGTGAGTAAATACAGCACAATGCGTTTTTCAATAACTAACCTGGCTAGTTGTAAACAAACAGCTGGCCGGGCGAGGTTGTAACTGGAACGCCGTCAACTTGGGTGTGACGTCATTCCCAGCTCCGACCTCCGAGGTAAATGGAACGCAGCAACAGCTGCATCCATGTTAGCGTCACGTTTGATGTGGTAATTTCACAGTAGGCAGACACACAGGTTCGAAGACTTGTTCTCGCCCCCTACAGTGCGATTCGGCTAGGTATACATCTGGGCTAAGATATCAAGGTGAAAGTCATCATAGCTTGCGTAGTATAGACCCAGCTCCCAACGCAACTTTGAGAATAGATTAACGGCAATATTTTTTTATCGCCCGATAAGAGTCTCACGTTAACGCAGCACGTTAACGCAGCACGTTAACGCAGCACGTTAACGCCGATAACGGCCCACCACTAATATATATATTCCTTAGCTTCTGACTTTTCAGTGGAGACGAGATTTATGCATCTAGGCCAAATCGTTGAGGAGTAATTTCTGATTCATTTTGGGTTTCTTATTTTAGGCATTTTTTCTGGAAAAAGGTGCCTGTTTTCAACAGACTAGGTTTCATAATACTGTACAAAATAATATAAAGACAAAAAACTTAAAGGGTTGTGTTTTGTTTAGTTTGGGTTGCAGGAAGTGAGTCGCTGCTTTGGTGGTTTTCTTTTCCTTATTTTGTTCTGTTCTTAGGGTCCGGCTTAGTGCTCATCCTGTGTGTGATGAACTTGTCCCTATTATACTGATGGTGAGCTCTCCTAGCACTGGGTCAACAGGTCTGCTGGTCATTATAGTTACATGTCAACTAGTGTGTGTTTATGGGGTCATTGATATCTGTGTAACCTGTTTCTTTGTGGACTATAACATTCACTAAACATATGAACAAAACACTGCTTGTGATTGGCTGGCAGAAAATGATAGTAAATGGTTTTATAAACTGTTCTGTACAGAACCTTTCTAGTCTTCTGACCACCGAAGGCACTTTACACTACATGTCACATTCACCACATTCAGACACTGATGGCACATCCTTCAGGAGCAAATTGGGGTTCGGTCTCTTACCTGTGGACACATCAATATGCAGACGATATGCAAACTTAAGAGTTTTTACAGATTTAAGAATAACATTATTTCAGCTGCAATCACAGTGAAACATTTCAGGATGAAATCTAAACATATTTAAGTGGTATGTATTAATATCCTACTTCTCATCATAAACACTGTGTACAGATGTGGTGTGTAGTCCACATATACAAGGTAACCTCAAGTTAACCATGAACAAAACCTGCTTGGAGCAGTTTAGAGATGCGGGGTAAATTGCCGTGCCAACAGACTTAGTTAACACCTATCCACCTTTTGTAGTACGGGTTAATCGGGAAGTTACACCTGAAGTCGCCTGGATAAGCCAGTTACCTCGCTTCATAATACAGGCCAGAGCTCCACCTCTTGATCAGCAGCCAACCCTGTGATGTGTTGAGAAAGCAAAAAATGTGAGTTTTTAGTTATTAGTTAGATTGAATTCTGGTTTGGATTGCATTGATTCTGAAGATCTGTAAATCTAATCCAGAGAGTTGATTTCAGAATAAATCCACCAGTTTCCTTTCTCTTCCACCTGAAGGTTTTTAGGTGATGGAGGTTTGGAGGTGTTAATGTAGATCCAGGCTGAACAGAGATTGATTAGAAATGAAGAGACATCTTTGGGAGTCTAATATCACTCAGAGACAATCAGTCGTTTAAATAAGAGCTCACTCCTTAATATATTTCATGTTGTTCAGAAGGGATGAAGATCAGCAGAGTGAAAATGACATTTTGAGGTAAAAGAAGAGGTAGAATTTACTGTATGAGAGAAAGTCTTCCAAAACACTAAATTCAGTACAACTAAACACAGCTGACACCTGGAAAACAAACCTGAATATGATCCTCAGAGGCAGAAGGAGAGAAATTAGAGTTTAGAGTCTGAGTTTGTGTTAATCTGCATGTTTCAAACCTGCAGCTGTCCCAGCAGTGAGGAGGAAACAGCATGATATGTTGAGGACAGCTACAGTTCACTGACTCTGTGTGTTTGCATATCTGTCCTGCCTCTCTGCTCCCAGCCGTTAAGAGGCCAGTGTTGATCAGTGGCTGTCCAGGCCTTTCAGAGCCACTGACACGCCGGCAGCACAATGATGATGTCACTGATTCTACTGCTGGCCACCCTGGGGCTCCTTGTTCAGGGTGAGACTCTCTTCTGAAAACTTTGCTTCAGGATGCAACCAGGTTCACCACAATGATGTTCTGCTGTGATGGAGAAACACTGAAACAAGCAGCATTTACCTTCTTCCATCTGTTCTCCATGTTAAAGAAATGAGACTCTTCTGTTTGGATGCTGATCATCTTTCTCCAAGCTGGATTTGTCTCAATAACCCTTCTCCTCTTTTTCATCTTTTCCAGGTTCATCAGGACAAACCATCCTGACTCAGTCTCCTGGATCTCAGTCTGTTGTTCCAGGACAGGCTGTCTCTCTCAGATGTAAAGCCAGTTCATATGTTAGTACCAACCTCCACTGGTACCTTCAGAAATCTGGAGAAGCTCCTAAACTCCTGATTTATTATGCAACAGACCGTCACTCTGGAGTTCCAGCTCGTTTTAGTGGAAGTGGATCTGGGACTGACTTCACTCTGACCATCAGTGGAGTTCAGGCTGAAGATTCAGGAGTTTACTACTGTCAGCACAGTTACAGCACACCGTTCACACAGTGATACAACGTCGTACAAAAACCTCCCTCAGCTGGAGAGGAACTGATCTGACTCAACAGCTGCACTGAAACTAAAACAACAGATGTTTATAAAAACACATTATACAATTATTATTCACATTGAACATTGCAACACTAAATATTCTTTAATATATAATATTCTAGAAGTTATCATTCTGTTTATCAAAACAGAGTGAACCATTGAACCATTCTTCTGAACATCAAAGCTAAACTCTGTTGAATTATGATTTTATTTCTATGATAAGTGAAATTCATGAAGTATGAAAACACAAAGACAGATTGTAAATGTGATTTTATATCTTACAATTTTTTCATTCAGCCTTAAACACAGTTTTATAACACAGTTAAAGGACTAGTCATCTCTGTAACAACATGTATATGTAACTTAAATTGTGTTTTGTATTCCAGCAGTCATTTTATAATGAAAGCAGTAAATCAGTAATATTTGAATTATTTCCTTTGGTCAGCTCTTACTATGTACAGGATCTGACAAAAGTGAGTAGACCCTCGCATTTTTTAAAATATCTGATTCTATCTTTTCTTGTAACAACACTGAAGAAATGACACTTTGCTCCAGTGTACAGTAGTGAGTGTGCAGCTTGTATAACAGTGTAAATTTGCTGTCCCCTCAAAATAACACATCACACAGCCATTAATGTCTAAATCTCTGGCAACAAACGTGAGGACACCCCTAAGTGAAAATTTTCCCTCCCTGGTGTCATGTCACTCAGTGTTAAAAGGTCTCAGGTGTGAATGGGGAGCAGGTGTGTTAAATTTACTGTTATTGCTCTAACACTCCCTCATACTGGCAACTCTGAGCAACTGATGGCCTTATACTGCTACCATCACTGGTTCGTGCTAAAGAAACTAAAATGGCAGGTTTTCTCTCAGGATATATACTTTCTTTCAATGTAATATAAGTCACTGACACTATCAAGAGAAAATTTATACTCTTTGATAATAAACAGAAATTATTTATGGATTGTAATTATGTAAAAATTTGATTCTTTCCCTGTTTCATTATTTTGATTTGTCTTGTGGTTGAGCTCTTCAGCAGAAGCCATATGTAAATAATCCCAGCTGCACATTAGAAGATCACACTCATTTTGTAACTATGCCGATGATACACTACTTTTTATTTCAGATGTATAAAATTTTTGATACTAGCTATATTTGAAGAAGAATGCATATTATTTGGGAACACCTAAACTATTATCATATTAGAGAGAGTCTTTAACAAATGTTATTCAGTAATAAGAGATGATTGGATGACGTTGGAATTTTCCTACCTATGGTTTCGTTCCAAAGATTTATCATTACAGACAAATCTGTGATGATTATTATAGAAAACGGTTTTACAGTCATGAAGGTATTTTAATTGATTGCAACAAATAATGGATTTGTACTAAATAATAAATGTAGAAGGGAATTTTGTTTCAGTGTATTAACTCTTCATTATACGGTATTTATGGCTATATCTTCCTAATTATTTGTAAAATCATGGTGGAGATTCATGTCAGCATTTTTTCTAGATGTAATACAGTCACTGACACCATGAAGAGAACATTTATTAAGACACTTTGATAATAATAAACATGAAAACAGCTGATTGGATGAAAACGTCTTTATTATCTGGAAACAGTGAAATAATATTGAAACAGTGCAACAAGCTAGTAAATCTTGCTGTTGAAACATGTCAAATAAAAGAGAGAGACAGTTCCAGAGTGCAGAGTGAGAGCAGGAGCAGAGGAAAACCAGTAGCAGAGTCCCAGTGAGTCAGGTCAGGACTGGGAACACTGGTCTCTCCTCAGTGTCTCTGAGAGCGGAGTCTGGGAGCCCTGGGTGGCCTCACAGGTCACAGAGCCCACCTTCCTCCACTGGTCTGCAGAGAGCCTCAGGGTGCTGCTCCAGCTGTAGTGGCCGTCCTTCTGCAGCACCCCGGGGCTCCTGCTCTCCTCCCAGCTGCTGCTGCTGCTGCTGCTGCCGTCCACCTTCCAGGCCAGACTCCAGTCTGAGGGGAAGCCCTTGTTGGCCAGGCACATGAGCGTGGCCTTCCCCTGCTGCAGCTCCTCGCTGGAGGGGGGCAGCACCGTCAGGGTGGGACGGACATCACCTAGGAGAAGAACCAATCAGCTTAGAGGATGAGGACCACACAGCTGGTTTCTGCTCCACCAGTCACTCACTCACACATTGTTTCACTTCCTTTAAAGCCCCCCTCCAGTGTATTTTGACATTTCTGATATTTCATATTTTTCTGAGTCACTTCCTCACAATGTTGATTACCCACATAGTTCGCCAAATATTTTTCAACAAATAGCTTAATTTTGTGCTCAAAGTTGCAAAAGTTGCTTAGTTGTTAAAACGGGGTAGTGACTATAGTAAATTTCATAAGTCATACGCCATTCTCCAATCTTGCGCAGGCGCGCTATCATGCCTCGTTAAGTCAGAGCATCAAACCGATAAACATCATTGTGAGCTAGCAAGCCAATTTATCATGTCCTTCACAAAAACGCGTCGCACTTTCACCTGCCACCGTCTTATATACAGTCTGCAACATGCATTTTACCGACGTCCGTTTTACCAATGCATCGGTGGAGACAGACAGTAAAGTGTACTAAACTTTACAGTGTAGTGATGTTAACACAGTGTGTTGTTAGTGAACACTCCAGCCGTCAGTTTTTGGTTGTCATGGTAATGTTACGTCCGACTATTAACCACACCCCCATTCTCTGTTTGAGAAAGAACGTTCACCAAAAACGGCCGTTAAAACTGGCTGGAGGGGCTTTATGAAACCTCTCATGCATATCAGCACAGAAAGAGTCCTCATATAAACTGAAAGACATCAAACTGCACTGGAAATAAAACAATCAGGTTTGGAAAATTAAATAAAATTTTACTCTCAAAATCTAAAAAGGGACAAAAGTTAATGAGATCCACTGATAAAGGACATTATCAGCCCAAAATAACAGACGACCATAGGTAACCTGTTCCTCAGACAGATTTAAAAATACAAAAAGCATCAGAGAACTGTCAACATTATTTCAAACTGAGGTTAAAAGAGAGCCGTATTGATCCATTGAGAAGCAGCATCATCAGAGTAATCCAAGTCCCTGTTGGAGTCAGTCAGAGCATTTCCATAGAGAGCCACTTTGCATCAGCAGCACCATGCTCCAGTGCTCTGGGAGAGTTTATAGTCCTGAGAGTTGAACACTGGATGACTGACAGCTGTCCTTCATGACAACAGAAGCCACAGAAATCCTCCTCATCAAAAAACATGACTTTGGTCTCCGTCCTCATCTGGACTCTCCTCTGCTTCACTCAGGGTGAGGAAAATCATTTTTCTGTGATGTGAAAATCATTTGGAGTGTAGCTGAGTTTCACCTCACCATCTCATGTCCAGTGTTTCTTCTCTCTCCTCAGGGTCTGTTGGACAAAATGTTGTCTTGACTCAGTCAGCAGCCAAATCAGTGCAGCTGGGTCAGACTGTCTCTATTGACTGTAAGGCCAGTCCAGCAGTTGATCAGAACGTCCTTTCATATTACTACCTTTCCTGGTACCATCAGAAAACTGGAGAAACTCCTAAACTTCTGATCTACGAAACATCAAGCAGATTTTCTGGAACCTCCTCCAGATTCACTGGAAGTGGAGCAGGGAATGGAGTTGACTTCACTCTGACCATCAGTGGAGTTCAGGCTGATGATGCAGCAGTTTACTACTGTCAGAGTGAACACTACATCAAAAGTCAGTGGGTGTTCACACAGTGAAAAAGCGTCGTACAAAAACCTCCCTCAGTCAGACTGAACAGAAACTGAACTGACTGCTGCAGCTGGAAGCTACTGCAGAGACTGATACAGTTCACTGAGGACACACACACACACACACACACACACACACACACACACACAGATGATTTCTGATGCTCATTGTGTCTCCACCAGTTTTCCTCCTGAAGTTCAAACAGTCCTCCTCAACAAGCTGAAAGTTTCCTCAGATGAAGAGAACAGTTCCAGTGAAGAAGCCCAGTCAGACCATTAAAACCACAACAGCAGCAGAGTCAGCTCCACTGATGTAGAGACACAAACCAAATTCACAATATATCAAACATCAACGTCCACACATCACACTGAAATCTCAGGACACTGAAGCTCCATATCTGCAATGAAACAGATGTTTTCTGTGGCAGAAACACTGACGCTCAGAAACATAAAGGATTCTGGGCCACAGTTCATACAGGACATGTCACTGAACAACTTCTTTGTGGACCAAATGCCTCATGTGTCACCTCACAATTCAGGTTTTTAAGCCCATCATCACAGGTGTCTGTAATGTGACAGACAGTTTTGGAATAAAGAAACTATTTCGGTTCAACCAACTAATAACTTTGAGGCCTTGATGCTCTTCTACTTAGATTTATTACCTGACGCATTATCTAAAGATATAGTTTCCCTGGATGGCATCGTCCTGGCCTCCAGCACCACTGTGAGAAATCTTGGAGTTATCTTTGACCAGGACATGTCGTTTAACTCTCACATTAAGCAAATTTCAAGGATCAGCCTTTTTTCACCTACATAATATTGCGAAAAATCAGGAACATCCTGTCTACAAAATGATGCAGAAATACTAGTCCATGCATTTGTTACTTCTAGACTGGATTACTGCAATTCCTTATTATCAGGCTCTTCGAAAAGTCCATTAAGACTCTTCAGCTGATCCAGAATGCTGCAGCACGTGTTCTGACAGGAACCAGTAAAAGAGATCATATCTCTCCTGTCTTAGCTTCTCTGCATTGGCTTCCTGTAAAATCCAGAATTGATTTTAAAATCCTTCTTCTCACATACAAAGCTCTTAATGGTCAGGCACCATCTTATCTTAAAGAGCTCATAGTACCTTACTACCCCACCAGAGCACTGCGCTCCCAGAATGCAGGATTACTTGTGGTTCCTAGAGTCTCCAAAAGTAGAATGGGAGCCAGAGCGTTCAGCTATCAGGCTCCTCTTCTGTGGAACCAGGTTCCAGTTTGGGTTCGGGAGGCAGACACCGTCTCTACATTTAAGAGTAGGCTTAAGACTTTCCTTTTTGATAAAGCTTATAGTTAGGGCTGGCTTGGGTGAGTCCTGAACCATCCCTTAATTATGCTGCTATAGGCTAGACTGCCGGGGGATTTCCCATGATGCACTGAGCTCCTCTCTCCTCTTCTCTCTTTCTCTCTGAGTGCAACCTCATCCCAATAATGCATGTTACTAACTCGATTTTTTCTCCCTCTCCCGTGGTCGTGTGCTTCCCCCTCTGGTCGCTTCCGGCTGGTGTTGCTGGCTCTGGAGCTGTGGAGTCTGGATCTGTGGTTGGGAGTCTCCTGCTGCCCCCGTGTTCCTGCTCGACGCCCTCTGCTACAGTTGCAACTGCTGTTACTAGTCCTATTGCTATTATTACTGTTATTATTATTATCATTTTCATTCAGTCTATAGCACCATCACCTTTATTGTCTGTACCTCTGTGTGTATACTGTGTAGGTTGCCTCCCTCTGCTCTCTCTCTCTCTTGCTCTCTCTCTCTTTCTCTTGTTCTCTCTCTCTCTCTCCCCCTCACCCCAACCGGTCGAGGCAGATGGCCGCCCACCCTGAGCCATGGTTCTGCTCGAGGTTTCTGCCTCTTAAAAGGAAGTTTTTCCTTGCCTGTGTCGCCTAGTGCTGCTCTTGGTGGGAATTGTTGGGCTTCTGTAAATAACTTCAGAGTACGGTCTAGACCTGCTCTTTATGAAAAGCGCTGTGCGATAACTGTTGTTGTGATTTGGCGCTATATAAATAAAATTGAATTGAATTTAAAATGTTCACACCTGATTTTACTGCCACACTAGCTGATTCTTTATGTGCCTTTCTGTCTGAAGTGATTATTACATTAGTGAAACTCTCTGTAGCGCTGCACAAGTCCCCCGTGAGATTTTTGCTTTTTCCCCTCTGAATTGTACAAACTCTGTGGAAAGGTGGACGAGAATTATTCTTGTATTTTAACTGTAATGAGGCTTCAGAGGAGGGATATTCATGGAGTAAATCTAACTTTTCAAGAAGATAAAATAGTAAATTTAATGCTCCGTATTTGTGTAGCGTCTTTTTAGTCTTTGCGACCCCTCAAAGTGCTTTCACACTACATCACAGTCACCATTCACTCACATTCACACACTGGTGGAACAGCCACCAATTTGGGGTTCAGTGTCTTGCCAAAGGACACTTCAACGTGAAGCCTGGAACTTCCCATTAATGAGCAACCCGCTCTACCCCATGAGCCACAGTCGCCCCTATAGTCTTTAATAACATTGTTAAATGTTTGAAATGACAGGAAGCAAAAATACTGATTACTTGTCAGGAATCTGTCTGGACCCAAAAGCAGACTGAGACAAACAGGTCAGGTTTAAGGAGGTTTATTAAACAGGCAGGTTAGAAGGTGACTTCAGGGAGCAGGCAGGTGAGGGGGGCTGGGGTTTGGGTGAAGGTCCAGGGTTTCTTGAATCAAGGAAAGCTGGCTGGTGAATGAGGAAGAAATGATCCAGAGCGAATTGTGGCTGAGCGTGAAGGCCAGCTGGCAGGTCTGGTGTTAGACAACAGCAGAGGTTAGTAAAGGCTGGCTTATTAAAGGATACAGCAGGGACTGGATGTGATGCCTGGGTCTTTGAAGGGAGGCTGAATGAGTAGATGATGGTCAGGTGTGTTGAAACTGATTGCAGTCAGGTGAGGAGACGACACCAAACCAGGAAGGCCGAAAGCAACGGAGAGAGACGATCAGACAGACAAAAACCAAAACGCACCACATTCAGCCAAAGATTAACAAAAACACACTCACTCCCACACCAGCTGTCACTTGCAGGAGCAGGGAGGTGGTGACATTAATAATTAACTTGCTGTGTGAACACTTGTTAGTGTGCAAACAGTTTAACTTTAGATATGATGTCAGATATTGTAAATAAATAAATAAAATAAAATATTGTATTTTACAGCTAAAATCATATTAAAGTCAAATATTTTCATCTTAAAATGGATTCATTTTTTGATGGGCCACAAAATAGTGTTTGTACTCTGGAAAAAGGCTCCTGCTCCCTGATTTAATGCTCTTGTTTGGGCATTATGTCTTCATCAGTTAATAGTCAGCATGTGACCGAGGAGGTCCACATATAAACTCCACCTGATTCAACAAAACAATCAATTAATCAATATACAACATAAACACCAGGCCATATTACAGAAAATTCCTGACCAGCAGATCATAACCAGTGGTTGGTAACCATGGTAATATGGGTTAGGAACTGATTAAGTCAATCTTCCTTTCCTAACTAAAGATAGGAAAAGTGTCTTAAAGAAGCTTCCTAACTTTGTCAAATCTGAAATAAACTCTCCTAACTTTTAATTTTCCACCAGCTGGTGTTTGCTGACTCATTTAATCCACGTGGCTGCTCTTTCATTGCTTTTACAAACTCAACAAAATGTCAGCAGGCAGAACTTCATTGATTCTACTGATGTGTTTGAGGACCAAACCCTCGTTAGTAGAAAGGTTTTCGGTGATATAAAGCTGGATAATGTCTCATTATGTAACATAACGTAAAGGCTTGATGTAACAAAACCTCTGTAGATGCAAGTCTCTGATAGGAGGAGATCGTTTAATTCAAGAAATAGCCTACATGAAAACATGATGACAGGCTGCTGAACTGCTGCCTTTCTCTTCAGAACCCTTGTTGATAGACGTGTTTGCTTTTTGACTGAATCAACGCTCCGCTGGATGCCGGATATGCGGAGGTGACGGTGGCCGTTATTTTAGCCCACTCTCTCTCTTTAATCTCCCCAGATAAGAATTTAATAAGATAAGAATTTGGATTTCTCAGCAGAGGTTACCAACACCTCTATTCAACAATTCAGAGGGAAAAAGGTGAAGCTCAATGAAAGTTGTTGTTTGTGCTCAATTTTCAGTGTAGATTATGTTTCATTAAAAAATGACCCAAAAACTAGGATTAAAAGCCGTTTAGCTTGGCGAGATGAGAAAAGTGGCGTCGGTTGCTAGGTAACAGAAAAGTTGATAACCGATGTTGGATTAAGTATTTAGGATTTCCTAACCTGAGATAAGACGGATGAAGTGAGATAAGATAGGATTCCTAAAGTTAGTTAGGATTTGCTTCAGTAATACCAAATTGAGAAAAATCCTATCTAGACCCTTCCTTTCATAACTGAAGACTTAAGATATGAACTTGCTGCAATCTGGCCTCTGGGTATAACAGTTAACTTCAGTTAATATGGATGAAGCCCAACACGTCAACACAGAGAGGCAATATAACGTGGAAATAGTTGGTAGAGTTCTTTAATGTTCTGACACAAATGTAGCCTGTTTGTGAGGCAGCTGTCCCAGCAGTGAGGAGGAAACAGCATGATATGTTGAGGACAGCTACAGTTCACTGACTCTGTGTGTTTGCATATCTGTCCTGCCTCTCTGCTCCCAGCCGTTAAGAGGCCAGTGTTGATCAGTGGCTGTCCAGGCCTTTCAGAGCCACTGACACGCCGGCAGCACAATGATGATGTCACTGATTCTACTGCTGGCCACCCTGGGGCTCCTTGTTCAGGGTGAGACTCTCTTCTGAAAACTTTGCTTCAGGATGCAACCAGGTTCACCACAATGATGTTCTGCTGTGATGGAGAAACACTGAAACAAGCAGCATTTACCTTCTTCCATCTGTTCTCCATGTTAAAGAAATGAGACTCTTCTGTTTGGATGCTGATCATCTTTCTCCAAGCTGGATTTGTCTCAATAACCCTTCTCCTCTTTTTCATCTTTTCCAGGTTCATCAGGAGAAAATTATCTGACTCAGTCTCCTGGATCTCAGTCTGTTGTTCCTGGACAGACTGTCTCTCTCAGATGTAAAGCAAGTATTAGTACTGACTACCTCCACTGGTACCTTCAGAAACCTGGAGAAGCTCCTAAACTCCTTATTTATGCAGCTAGAACTCGTCAGCCTGGAGTTCCAGCTCGTTTTAGTGGAAGTGGATCTGGGACTGACTTCACTCTGACCATCAGTGGAGTTCAGGCTGAAGATTCAGGAGTTTACTACTGTCAGCAGGGTGACAGCTTCCCGTTCACACAGTGATACAACGTCGTACAAAAACCTCCCTCAGCTGGAGAGGAACTGATCTGACTCAACAGCTGCACTGAAACTAAAACAGAGGTTTATCAAAAACATTTAGACAATAATAACATTTTGAACATTTAAACACTAAAGATTCTGTATTTATCTCAAAACATTTTTTACATTTAATTGAACTATTATTCTGAAAATCAAAGCTAATCTGTGTTTAATTATGATTTCAATTCTTGAGGAGTGAAATTTAAATTTAATGAGTATCAAAACACGATTTTTCATAGAAACTTGAACATTTCATCTCAATAAAATCTAATTTCATTCATGTAGTCAAAATGACCAATCATGTCTATAACAACATGTATAAATAACTGAATTTGTGTTTTTTTATTCCAGGAAACACATTTATTTCATAATGGAACCAAAAGGTTTATGGAGTAAATAAATCAGCAACATTTGAATTATTTCCTTTTATCATCTTTTATTTATGTTTGTGGTTCTTTAGTTTTATTCCAGGGATAAGATTCTTTGGATACACAAAAAATTAAAAGATTAAAGTTATTACCATTAAGAGAGTTTTACAGTTTTACAGGGATTTTGATTCAAAAAGGTTTATTATTGCACAAACATCGGTAACGACAGCAGGAAAGGTTTTACAGTCATGAATGCATTTAAATTGTGAAAAAATATGGAATTCTTTCACCATCACTGGTTTGTACCAATCAAAATATAATGAGGAGTTAAGTCTGACTTTAATCTCTCCAAATATACTGTAACTTTAGAAATATATTATGACGTTAAACTGTACATCCTCAGTATGTACAGGATCTCACAAAAGTGAGTAGACCCTCAGATTTTTTAAAAATATCTGATTCTGTCTTTTCATGTGACAACACCGAAGAAATGACTCTTTGCTGCAATGTAAAGTAGTGAGTGTGCAGCTTGTATAACAGTACAACAATACTATAACAATAGTGTACAGTGTACAGTATAAAAAAGTGAGGACACCCCTGAGAGAAAATGTCCGCATGGGGCCCAATTAGCAATTTTTCCTCCCACGGTGTCAGGTGACTCACTAGTGTTACAAGGTCTCAGGTGTGAATGGGGAGCAGGTGTGTTAAATTTGGTGTTATCGCTCTCACACTCCCTCAAACTGGCAACTCTGAGCAACTGATGGCCTTATGCCGGTTTCACACCAAACGCGATTTTCCGCCTCGCAGCGCTTTCCACGCGCGAGTAGGCGATTTTAACGCGATGAGGTGAATAAACACAACTCGGCATTACTACAACTGTATGAAACCAAAGTAAACATTTTGCGGTGATTAAATAGCAATAAACGGATTAAACTGATGCCGAAATAACCACAACATGATGCAGATTTGTTAAACATTTGAATTCATGCTTTGTCAGGTCTGTCAGCAAGACAGCAGGACAACAACTTATAAAATGTTTGTTTTCTGAACGGAGTTCGGATCGATCAGGGCTGTGCTATGCTAACTTGGACACAGTAAAGTACAATGACAGCTGGAATAAAGTTACAGACACATGTTTTCTGAACTCACCAGGTAGTTCAACCTCCTCGCTTTCTTTTCTCCAAGTAATGTCCAGCTTTGACCCGTTTTTATATAAATATGAAATCGTAGTCCGACAGAGCTAACGACGCTCACAATACTGTAACCGGATGTGAACGGAATCTAGCTGCTGAGAAGCTCCAGTGAAGATAAATCAACGTTGAAATCCCCAAAATTAAAGTAAAACGCTAATTTAATAAAAACATTTTACTCCGAGCTCCTCCTCCGAGTAAACGGCATAGTTGTCAGAACTGAATCCGACCGACTTGTAGGTATTTATTTCTCCGAAGGTTGTAACGCTGCTCCCTGCTCCTCTAGCCCAAGTTTAGCAGCTCTCACCCGGCCTGCAGATTTTCAATCCCCCGCTCTGCCCGGCCCTCTGCACACAACGCTCTGAAGCCTCGATGACGTACGGACAATCTCAACGCTGATAGGCTATCGCGTCTCAGCGTCGCGCGACTTTTTCGCTTGAGTTGAACATTTTCAACTCAAGCGATATCCATCGCGTTGAGTTCGCGTCACCGGCCCTGCCCACTTCGCGTCCATTCGCGCCGCCCGACTGGAAATCGCAGCTTTGCAGCTTTGCATTGACTTTGTATGTAAACTCGCCGCCTCAAACGCTCGATTCGCGTTTGATGTGAAAGCACCATTATACTGCTACCATCACTGGTTTGTGCTAATGAAACTAAAAGGGCGGGTTTTCTCTCAGTATATATACTTTCTGTCGATGTAATACAGTCACTGACACCATCAAGAGAATATTTATTAAGACACTTTGATAACAAACAAAAATTATTTATGGTTTGTAATTCTGTAAAAGTTTGATTCTTTCCCTTTTTAATTATTCTCATTTCTCTTGTGGTTGAGCTCTTCAGCAGAAGCCGTATGTAAATATTTTCAGCTTCACATTTGAAGATCACACTCATTTTGTAACTATGCCGATGATACACTACTTTTTATTTCAGATGTATAAAATTTTCCATACTAGTTAATTTTGAAGAAGAATGCATATTATTTGGAAACACCTAAACTATTATCATGTTAGACAGAGTCTTTAACAAATATAATTCAGTAATAAAAGATCATTGGATGACTTCATTGAAATGTTCCTACCTTTAGTTTTGTTCCAAAGATTTATTATCACAGAAAAATCTGTGATGATTATAACAGAGAAAGGTTTTATAGTCATGAAGGTATTTTAATTGATTGTAACAAATAATGGATTTCACTGGTTTGTACTAAATAATAAACATGTAGAAGGGACTTTTGTTTGAGTGTATGAACTCTTTATTATATGGTATTTATGACTATACATTACACAGTCTAATTATTTTTAAAATCATCGTGGTGTTTTGTGTCAACATTTTTTCTAGATGTAATACAGTCACTGACACCATCATGAGAACATTTATTAAGACCAATCAGCTTATAGGACGGGGACCACACAGCTGTCAATCAAACACCAACCACTTGGACAGCTTTACTGTGTGAGAGTGGATTTTCTCCTTCAAGGAGTTTCTGTCAGATGTTTTTTCTGCTCCACCAGTCACTCACTCACTCATTGTTTCACTTCCTTTAAGAAACTTCTCATGCATATCAGCACAGAAAGAGTCCTCATATGAGCTGAAAGATATCAAACTGCACTGGAAATAAAACAACCAGGTTTTAATTTGGAAATACAAAAAAACATTTACTCTCAACATCTAAAAGGGCAAAAGTTAATGAGATCCACTGTTAAAGGACATTATAAGCCAAAAATAACAGAGGACCATAGGTAACCTGTTCCTCAGACAGATTTAAAAATACAAACAGCATAAGAGAACTGTCAACATTATTTCAAACTGAGCTTAAAAGACAATTTGAGCCATTTTAGAAGATCAGAGATTTGGAAACATTTTTATCTTCATTCACACTATTCAAAATAATTTTAACTCAACTTCTAAACAGTTTAAAATGCAGAATTAAAGGCTGAATAATTTCATGTTATATTTATCAAACAGTGACACAGTTGTTGAGAATTAATCCCATTTTTACGTAAATATTGTTCCATTGGTCAGAAAGTCAAATTGATCCCTCTAGAATGAAATGAAAGCAGACAGAAGATGTTGTAAAAGAAAATCTTTCTGCAGTCATCAAAGCAAATCTCCATAAAAATGATCAGTGACACATTCCTAATCAATCCTCTGGTAAACGTATTGATCCATTGAGAAGCAGCATCATCAGAGTAATCCAAGTCCCTGTTGGAGTCAGTCAGAGCATTTCCATAGAGAGCCACTTTGCATCAGCAGCACCATGCTCCAGTGCTCTGGGAGAGTTTATAGTCCTGAGAGTTGAACACTGGATGACTGACAGCTGTCCTTCATGACAACAGAAGCCACAGAAATCCTCCTCATCAAAAACATGACTTTGGTCTGCGTCCTCATCTGGACTCTCCTCTGCTGCTGCTTCACAGGTAAAGTCCAGAGAATCAAACTCCTCTCCTCTATGAACATCCGTCCCTCTGAAATGAAGCCCACAAAACCATGACGCTGCTTTATGTGTTTGTCTCTGTATCCTCAGAGTCCAGAGGCCAGGTCACAGTGACTCAGCCTGGAGCAGTGAGCTCTGCTCTGGGAGCCTCCGTCTCCATCAGCTGTAGGACCAGTCCTGCTCCTTACTTTGATGGTGCTGACTACTTTTTAGCCTGGTACCAACACAAAGAAGGAGAAGCTCCTAAACATCTCATTTACTGGGCAAATCGTCGAGCATCAGGGATTCCAGGTCGTTTTACAGGCAGTGGATCAAAGACTGACTTCACTCTGACCATCAGTGGAGTTCAGGCTGAAGATGCAGCAGTTTACTACTGTCAGAGTTTTCATGAAATCAACAGTCAGCTTGTGTTCACACAGTGAAAAAGCGTCGTACAAAAACCTCCCTCAGTCAGACTGAACAGAAACTGAACTGACTGCTGCAGCTGGAAGCTACTGCAGAGACTGATACAGTTCACTGAGGACACACACACACACACACACACACACACACACACACACACACACACACACACACACACACACACACACAGATGTTAAAAGCACTAAAATATCCAACAGGTCAGCTTCACTGATGTCGACCAACAAACCACAGCTGAGTGAAAACAGCAAGCAGAGGATCAAACTCAGATGATGTCTCTTACTTTTCATTTCAGTCTATTAATTAACTTGGTTTTAATCACTTTTATCCAACACAGTCCACTCACCAAATATACATTTTTAAAAAGGTGGTTCACCTGGTTCCCCTGTGCTCCTGCAAACATCACCCTGACCTCCATCCGACACAGTACACAAAGCTGAGACAGGAGACAGAGATCGACATCATGGAGCTGGAGGAAAATTACAAATTCACAGAATTGAAAACATAAAATATACGAGCATATGTTGATCAATGTGTTTGCACCGTGAGTCCAAAAAACAGATAAGGTCTTTGTAGGGGTTTGATTTACATGTATTCATTTAGCTGATGCTTTTATCCAAAACGACTTCCAAATGCTATAAATGTCAGAGGTCACAAACCTCAGGGGTAAAAAAGGGGTTAATTGCCTTCCTCAGGGACACATTGGAGGTTGTATCACAAGTTTTTAAAGATGCATGAGGCAGGTTGAAGCACAACTTGAGGGATTTTCAGAAGAAGTTTCAAAAGCTGCTGAATGTTTTAGGGATGAATGTACCATCTGATGTGAGGCTTGGACAGTGGACATCATGCGGTGCATGAGGTCAGTGAACTGCTTCACATTTAGCACAGAGATTTCAAGTTGTTCTAAACATTGTAACTTTTATTTTGTCGTTCATTAACAAGGTGGAATTTGTCACAATCAGTAATGATTCTGATGAAAAAATGAGGAAATCCATTGGTGGTGGCACAGTGGATAAGACGCATGCCTTTGTTGTGCGAGACCCGGGGTCAGTCCCCCACTGTGACCCATCCAACATTGTGTCCCTGAGCAGGACACTTAACCCATAGTTGCACCAGAGGCGTGCGACCTCTAACATGTGTAGCAATTGTAAGTTGCTTCGGATAAAAGCGTCAGCTAAATGAGGAAATGTAAATGTAATGCCGGTTGTACACAGGATAGTAATATGGGTCGCGTTAGCTGGTGATGTGGAAAACCATGCAAGTAGAGTATTTAGCAACGGATAACGTCAGTGTTAGCCGGCGAGCTAACGTTATATATGAGCCAACTAAAGCACGAAATCATAATTTATTTCAATATCATGTCTGTACTGTTACTGCCTGTGCTTAAAGATAAGGCTGGCAAGCTCAACAGTATTGAAAAGTATCTACCCATTGCATTAGCCAGTATCTTATCTGGTACTGGAGAGAATACTACTAACAAAGCTAGAAATGTACGTCCTTACTACTGACAATCAGTTTGTGTTCAAAAGAAAGAGACCTGTGTATATTTGCTCTTAAAGAAATTGTGTCCCGGTAAACAATTTTATTGATGCATCAAAGGCATTTCATAGAATTAATCATGAGCATTTGTTTTTAAAACTGCTGGATAGAGGTGCCCCTACATTTTTTAGTGAGAATTTTAGTGTTTTGGTATGCCCATCAAATGTTTTTGATTAAATGGGACAATGTTGTATCTGCTCCTTCGCATGTGAGTAATGGAGTGCGACAAGGAGGAATTATGTCTCCTATTTTATTTAATGTTTATATGGATGAATTATCAGAGCAGCTAAATAGGTTTAAAACTGGCTGTCTTGTGGGCAACACTGTTGTTAATCATCTTATGTATGCAGACTGTAGGAGCCAAATGTGGTGTTTTGTGTATGTAAATATTGGGTGTTGTTTCGTGGTTGTACATTGGGTGTGGCTCTAATATTACCTGGGGTCAATGTTATATAGGTAGCATCAAAGCTGTTGGAGGCAGGTGTGTTTTGACCTGGAAGGGCAAAAGGTTGGTGAACGCTGTGGCGCGTTGGCGCTGAAACCTTTGGACAGTCTGTATGTATTAACATGTTTTTACCGTTGAAACTGGATCTAAAATGGAATTCACTCTGCACGGTAAAACAAATAAATGCATTAACCAGCAACACAACAACGCCTGGAGATGTTTAAATAATACGGTATGGCAACAGAGAGACACAAGGGAACAGCGCGTCAGCCAGGGCACTCCTGGGCTTTAAATCACCTCAGTAGTTCTCAGTATTAGACCGAGCTGCTATACAGACGACCTGGTCCTGCTATGTTCATATAGTGCTGGGCTGCAGCAGATGATGAAGGTGTGCTCTCAGCATGGCCATGATTATGACAAAAAGTATAATGCTAAGAAAAGTCACATATTGATATTTAGAAGCGATGAGGACAGAAATTCAACTTTCCTGACCTTTTATTTGTCAGATAGCCCTGTTGATGTGTGTGAGGTAGTTAAATACTTAGGTCATGTCATATCTAATGACGGATGACAAAGACCTGTACCATCAGCGCTGTGAAATTTATTCCCAAGCTATAGTGTTTATAAGGAGGTTATTTTTTTGTTTAGGGAACTTCATGTCAGTAAGGAGTACGTCAAAGTCAAGGGATTTCTGTAAAATCCAACCCTGAGTCTTCCTCCAGATTTCCTCCACAGAGGTATTGGCATACTGGCCTTCAGAGGTCACAATAAAACCCAGCAAGTGGATCGTTTGTGTGTGTGAGATTACAACTCCTTCACCAACAGGCAATGAAAAAGTGATTTGTTAATTTTTTAAAAACTATGCATAGCCCCTTTAAATCCATCTCAAACCTATTGTGCAGGACATCAACTTCAGCAGTAAAGGAGCATTTCAAATATGGAAGAATTATAACTAGCTGCTATAACTATAACATGTCTGTGAAGGTTCTCAGTCATCCAGGTCATAGTGATCCAAAGAAGGTTAAAGTCAAGGCAACTGGACTTGGAAGATGTTTCGTCCGACATCCAAGAGACTTCTTCATTTCTGACTGACCAGTGCTGCTCCTGACTGTGGTAACAACATCATTGGCATCTTCACCTGAGGCCAAGAGGTTACGCTTGTTCAGTTTCCTGAGAAGTGATGAAAGGACAGCATTGTAAGTGGGGGATAAGTGGTGGTGTAGACCCCCTCCTCTGTTCAGTGACGGCTTCACAACCCAGATGTAAATGGCTTCCCTGACCCCTCTTTCAGACCATCCATCCTCTCTGTCTAAAACGTGCACCTGGTGGTCCTCAAACGAGTGTCCTCTGTCCTTCAGATGTAAATAAACGGCTGAGTCTTGACCTGAGGAGTTGGCCCTTCTGTGTTGAGCCATGCGTTTGTGTAGTGGTTGTTTAGTTTCCCCGATGAACAGCTCTGTGCATTTCACTTTGTGTTGAAAAGTGGGGGGACATAAGTGTTCAGATTTGGGGCGTGATGATACATTTTGGGTTATGAGACATGATGATGCACAACAACAAGACCAGAAGATTTTTAACACTATTTTGAAGAAATCTGAAATCTGATATATATGAGTGGGGTCCTCCCCCCCCCCAAAATTTGAAGCATTAAACACTTAATTTCCTGCATTCTTGAGACATTTCTTGCTCCAATTTATGGTGGAAATGTCTTTATTTCTATAAAAGGAATCCATCCATGCAGGAAGCCATCTGTATGCACAGCAGAATGTGTCAAATGCAACAGCCAGAGCCTCTGCAGAGGTCCAGAGGTGAAGTATTTTACAGTGTGCTTTCTTTATTGTCTGCTGCATTGTAGCTTAAACTGCCTGGTTTGCTGTTATAGCAGATAATGATGATTTAAGGAAACTTTTTGAACATTATTTAGACATAGTGGCAGGTAGCAACATGCAGGCTACAGTTCTTGCAGCACTTACAATCAGATAAAAGCCTAAAAAACTTCATTGGCTTTGTCACTAGCCCTGGCTGTGCTGTTGCCCACCTCTCTTATGCCTTCAAGAATAGGCGTCATCATACCCTGATTTGCCAAGAAGAGAATCACCAAGCTGCTTTCAATCATTGTCAAGGAGTCAGTTCCCACACCCTGTGCAACAGGTGATCTCAATGATCCAGAAGACCCAACGTCAACTCAAAGGAATGTTGACATTGAGCCAAAATGTAACGGAAATAGGGGATTTAAATATCACAAAATACGTAAAAAGAGACTTCTACATCCTGTCTACCTGTACCTCTTACCTGCATTTCTGTTTACAGGGATTCTGAGTTAAACCTGTTCTGACCTGCCAGGAAGCCTTTTCATCCTCACTTTGATCAATAAATTTCTGTCCTTGTGTGCCTTGATTGTCTAACTTTGAATCGTCCTCCCTCTGCCGTATGAATTCAACCCAAAGACATTTTGAGGTCAATTTGAAACCTTTACAATGAAAACACATCTGTTTTAAAACAAAAAGTTAAACTAACTGAAATTTTGAAAAATTTCTAATTGTGTTCTTTCATGCTTTAAAATACAGCCTGTTTGTGAGGCAGCTGTCCCAGCAGTGAGGAGGAAACAGCATGATATGTTGAGGACAGCTACAGCTCACTGACTCTGTGTGTTTGCATATCTGTCCTGCCTCTCTGCTCCCAGCCGTTAAGAGGCCAGTGTTGATCAGTGGCTGTCCAGGCCTTTCAGAGCCACTGACACGCCGGCAGCACAATGATGATGTCACTGATTCTACTGCTGGCCACCCTGGGGCTCCTTGTTCAGGGTGAGACTCTCTTCTGAAAACTTTGCTTCAGGATGCAACCAGGTTCACCACAATGATGTTCTGCTGTGATGGAGAAACACTGAAACAAGCAGCATTTACCTTCTTCCATCTGTTCTCCATGTTAAAGAAATGAGACTCTTCTGTTTGGATGCTGATCATCTTTCTCCAAGCTGGATTTGTCTCAATAACCCTTCTCCTCTTTTTCATCTTTTCCAGGTTCATCAGGACAAATCATCCTGACTCAGTCTCCTGGATCTCAGTCTGTTGTTCCAGGACAGGCTGTCTCTCTCTCAGATGTAAAACCAGTACAAGTGTTGGTAATGCCCTCCACTGGTACATTCAGAAACCTGGAGAAGCTCCTAAACTCCTGATTAAGTATGCTACAAACCGTCAGTCTGGAGTTTCAGATCGTTTTAGTGGAAGCATATCTGAGACTGACTTCACTCTGACCATCAGTGGAGTTCAGGCTGAAGATTCAGGAGTTTATTACTGTCAGCAGAGTAATAGCTGGCCACTCACACAGTGATACAACGTCGTACAAAAACCTCCCTCAGCTGGAGAGGAACTGATCTGACTCAACAGCTGCACTGAAACTTAACACTTTAAACGTCTTCATCAGACATGATCACACTTTTACAGTTTACTTAAACTCCAATTTAGAGCAAAGTTTCAATCAGGAACAAAATGGTTTAATATGGAAATATGACACAAAAACACTAAATCAACAATTCAAAAACAGAAACTTAAGACTGAAGGATAAATACAGTAGTTCAATTAGTAACATGGAAACATACTGAGTCTTTAAACAAATTCAGGTAATACATAAAAATCATGTACTCTTTAACCCAAAACATTTGACACTATTGATGAAGCTGAAAAACAGTATCCACTTTATTAGGTACACCTGTACAGTCTATTACATTTTTAAAAATGCGTGTCCTGCCATAAAGTCCACTTTTATGATGCCTGTTTTGTTCAGTTTGTTTAACACTGTCATAGAGCTGTTAATTCAATTACATGTTTTAGCGTTGATGTCATAGTTAGAGGTGGTTATTCAGATGTTTCTAATATTCTGACACCCTCCTGTATGTAAATAGAAGGACTAATCATTAAAAACCAAAATAATGTAATGCAGTGCAACAACTCCCAGACTAATAAACAAATGACTGAATTTACACATTTCTGACAATGTCAACAAAAGCTGAACATTAAAAGCTTCGCAAAGAACGATGTTACAGGAGATGTAAATTCCCCACAGCTTCCTCCTCCACAAACTCAAATCAAAACCGGAGAGCAACACGGCCACGTTATCAGAAGTAATGCGTCAGAGTTTTAGTGAAAATCTTAAACAACTGACACAACTGGTTTAAGATATGGACTAATCCTCTGTATTTATTACTAGATTTCAGTGCCACTGCCCTTATTTTTGAGTGAACAAGTGTTCTGACGAACAAATGTATTTTATGGTTGAAACCAAAAATGATTTATGGACTTTAATTCAGTCAACAATTTGATTCTTTTGCTGTTTAATTATTTTCATTTGTCTTGTGGTTGAGCTCTTTAGCAGAAGCCGTATGTAAATATTTCCAGCTTTACATTTGAAGATCACACTCATTTTGTAACTATGCCGATGATACACTACTTTTTATTTGAGATGTCAGATGTATAAAACATTTTTAATACTAGTTATGTTCGAAGAAGAATGCATATTATTTGGAAACACCTAAACTATTATCATATTAAAGAGAGTCTGTAACATCACCATAATTCAGTAATAAGACATGATTGGATGACTTTTCATTGAAATTTTCCTACCTTTGGTTTTGTTCCAAAGATTTATTATTACAGACAAATCTGTGATGATTAAAACAGAAAAAGGTTTTACAGTCATGAAGGTATTTTAATTGATAATGTATTTTACTGGTGTGTACTAAATAATAAAAATGCAGAAGGGAGTTTTGTTTGAATGTATAAACTCTTTATTATGTGGAATTTATGTCTATACATTACACAGTATTACCAATTATTTGTAAAATCATCGTGGAGATTCATGTAAAAATATTTCTAAATGTAATACTAACACCATCAAGAGAACATTTATTAAGACACTTTGATAATAATAAACATGAAAACAGCTGATTGGATGAAAACGTCTTTATTATCTGGAAACAGTGAAATAATATTGAAACAGTGCAACAAGCTAGTAAATCTTGCTGTTGAAACATGTCAAATAAAAGAGAGAGACAGTTCCAGAGTGCAGAGTGAGAGCAGGAGCAGAGGAAAACCAGTAGCAGAGTCCCAGTGAGTCAGGTCAGGACTGGGAACACTGGTCTCTCCTCAGTGTCTCTGAGAGCGGAGTCTGGGAGCCCTGGGTGGCCTCACAGGTCACAGAGCCCACCTTCCTCCACTGGTCTGCAGAGAGCCTCAGGGTGCTGCTCCAGCTGTAGTGGCCGTCCTTCTGCAGCACCCCCGGGGCTCCTGCTCTCCTCCCAGCTGCTGCTGCTGCTGCTGCTGCCGTCCACCTTCCAGGCCAGACTCCAGTCTGAGGGGAAGCCCTTGTTGGCCAGGCACATGAGCGTGGCCTTCCCCTGCTGCAGCTCCTCGCTGGAGGGGGGCAGCACCGTCAGGGTGGGACGGACATCACCTAGGAGAAGAAACAATCAGCTTAGAGTACGGGGACCACACAGCTGTCAATCAAACACCAGCCGCTTGGACAGCTTTACTGTGTGAGAGTGGATTTTCTCACTCACTCACACTTTGTTTCACTTCCTTTAAGAAACCTCTCATGCAAATCAGCACAGAAAGAGTCCTCATATGAGCTGAAAGATATCAAACTGCACTGGAAATAAAACAACCAGGTTTTAAATTTAGAAATACAAAAAAACATTTACTCTCAAAACTCTCAAAAGTACAAAAGTTAATGAGATCCACTGTTAAAGGACATTATCAGCCAAAATAACAGACGACCATAGGTAACCTGTTCCTCAGACAGATTTAAAAATACAAACAGCATCAGAGAACTGTCAACATTATTTCAAACTGAGGTTAAAAGACAATTTGAGCCATTTTAGAAGATCAGAGATTTGGAAATATTTTTATCTTCATTCACACTATTCAGAATAATTTAACTCAACGTCCAAACAGTTTAAAATGCAGAATTAAAGGCTGAATTATTTTTAAAGTACGAGTGTTGTTCTTTAATCTTTGCTGCAGTTCAAGCTGTTCACATTTCACAAATTAAATGGAACGTTTAAAGAGAAGTTCAGTAAAGCTGCTTTGAGTTCAGCTTCATGGTTAAACAGGAGAAACAAACAATAAGATTGAGTCTTTAAAGTGATTTAGATCAGTCCAGAGGAAATTTAGATCTACTACAAATGTTCAGACACAGAAATTAAAACCTTCGCTGATGATACGATATTTAATATTTGTGCACAAACTTACTTCCAACATCCAGTCTGGTTCCTCCACCGAACGTGTACCACAGTGATACAAACTGATTGAGTCGTCGTACAAAAACCTCTCACTGTAGAGAGACACGGCTCTCTGACTTTGAACACAACAAACTCAACAAAAACACTTCCTGTTTTTAAAAGAATGAACTATTTCATGTTATATTTATCAAACAGTGACACAGTTGTTGAGAATTAATCCCATTTTTACGTAAATATTGTTCCATTGGTCAGAAAGTCAAATTGATCCCTCTAGAATGAAATGAAAGCAGACAGAAGATGTTGTAAAAGAAAATCTTTCTGCAGTCATCAAAGCAAATCTCCATAAAAATGATCAGTGACACATTCCTAATCAATCCTCTGGTAAACGTATTGATCCATTGAGAAGCAGCATCATCAGAGTAATCCAAGTCCCTGTTGGAGTCAGTCAGAGCATTTCCATAGAGAGCCACTTTGCATCAGCAGCACCATGCTCCAGTGCTCTGGGAGAGTTTATAGTCCTGAGAGTTGAACACTGGATGACTGACAGCTGTCCTTCATGACAACAGAAGCCACAGAAATCCTCCTCATCAAAAACATGACTTTGGTCTCCGTCCTCATCTGGACTCTCCTCTGCTGCTGCTTCACAGGTAAAGTCCAGAGAATCAAACTCCTCTCCTCTATGAACATCCGTCCCTCTGAAATGAAGCCCACAAAACCATGACGCTGCTTTATGTGTTTGTCTCTGTATCCTCAGAGTCCAGAGGCCAGGTCACAGTGACTCAGCCTGGAGCAGTGAGCTCTGCTCTGGGAGCCTCCGTCTCCATCAGCTGTAGGGTCAGTCATGAGGTTTGGAGCTGTAGCAGTGCTTACTGTTTAGCCTGGTAACAACAGAAAGATGGAAAAACTCCTAAACTACTTATTCACTCCACCAATCAGAGAGTGTCAGGGATTCCAGGTTGTTTTACAGGCAGTGGATCAGAGACTGACTTCACTCTGACCATCAGTGGAGTCCAGGCTGAAGATTCAGCAGTTTACTACTGTCAGGGTGCCAACACTGTAAATGGTCAGGGTGTGGTCACACAGTGAAAAAGCGTCGTAAAAAAACCTCCCTCAGTCAGACTGAACAGAAACTGAACTGACTGCTGCAGCTGGAAGCTACTGCAGAGACTGATAAAATTCACTGAGGACACACACACACACACACACACACACACACACACAGATAATTTCTGATGCTCATTGTGTCTCCACCAGTTTTACATTTAGGTTTGGACACATTATTAGGCTACAAATAATTCAGCTTAATAATAATATCCTGCAAACCAATAATGAGAAACTAATGACACACAAAAAAAAATCAAAGTCCTGTTTTCACCTCCTGGAAAAACAGATAGACAGAAGATAACTTACGAAGCAGTTCATCATCTGTGAATCAGATTCATTCTCTACACATTGAGGTCTTCCTTAAAGGAGATGCGCTGCTCTTATAAAACCCGTCTTCAGAGAGACACTGTGTACGTTCAGATTCATGCAGATCCACTTGGGTATTAGACACACAGACCTAAAACATTTGGCAGTAAAACATGACCCTACCTGACCTGATAAGACCAGTTTAGTATGTAAGAGAAACCCAGTATGACTGGGCCTCGGGGTCAGGTCTCCGTTCTTCAGGATCTGTGAAGACCTCTATCCATCATATGAAGGTCGTCGGCATTGGTCTTTATATTTAGTGTCTGAGAATGTAAGGCGCAATCAGGACTTCAGTGTGTTAGATCCCAAGTTACCCCTGTCCAGGAGTTACTGGTCCAGCTAAAAGGGTCAGATCCTTAGGTCTAGGGGTATTTACCTATGAGGTATAGGGGAATTATCACACTACGTCACACTGACGTCACGCAGGTGCAACTGCGCATGTCGGATGCAGAAGCTGGCCGCTGCTGACCGGCAACCGCCTTCAATAATAGGATTAACGTTATAAACGGGAATATATTTGCCCTGAGAGAGGCAGCACTGTGCTAGAAACGTATCCACACTGCCTGGAATTAGAAGACTAAGAAGAATAAGTAGTTAGAACTAGAAGTAACTTTAGTAGTAGTAATCTAGTAGTAGTAGTAACTTAGTAGTCGTAAGGAACCGAAAAACAAACCCAGGAAAAATGTCGTGTTGTGCAGTGGGTTGCCAGAATCGAAAATCTGTAAACAAAGGTCCGTAGTTTTACCGAATAACGTTACCATCAACTCACACTCCTTTTAACGCCAACCGCACACGTCTTTGGTTACAAGCCCTCAAAAGAACCTACTGGAACGACAACCTAATTAAAAACGCCCGACTCTGCAGTTCTCACTTCATATCAGTTAAGTTGCGCTAAATCACCCACATCACTCGGTTTAGTTTACAACAAAAAACTCTGATGTATTAAGTTGTACACTTATCTAACAATAGAATAATGAACAGCTAGCTTAAATTACTAGCTAACTTAACGTTACCTTTGTTACGTTACGAAGTTTTGAACTTGGTAATCATGAAGTTGTGTCTTGCACATGACCACACAGAACAAAATTATAGGCATCAAGGGATTTGTACGCTTTCAACTTCTCCTGGGTATAAAGGGAGTGTCGATCAGGTAATTATATATTTCTGGCCACTGAATGCTTGGCCATTTCTTTTCGTCGTTTGACCATTGACAAGGCTCTATGGCAAACGGATCTGTAAGACGTATCCCACTCACTAACGTAAGCTTAGTTGAATAACAGTTCTTATCACTGGGTGACGAGCTGTTGTAGTACGCGGAGAACATTTTAAATATGTACCATCTAATCAATATAAAATGTAATGTTGATATCTAACTACTATGTATAACGTAACGTATTATTTTGCTCGCTAACTCCTCTCTCGCTCTCGATCTTCCGGATTTTTCTGCAACCATGTTGCGCGCGCATCCCGAATGTTTACAAACATATAATTGGCCTATAACTGCTTAAGCTGGTTTTGAGGAGATTCGCCTAGTTTCTGTCTTCATCTGGATGCCTTTCCTGCTTAATCTGAAACAGCACCTGACCAAGTATCCCTAAACCCAAATACCACAACGGTCATGCCCGTTAACGGTTGCTCTCAGTGGCCAGGAAAATATGGCAGAAGGATATGTTCAGTTGTTTTGCTGCAGCAACTCATAAGATTCCTTAAAGATGTTGAACACACTATACCTAGTAAATTCTTTCCTTGGTAAAGAAACAATCTGTGTCGACAACTATTACTTTAAATGCAGTATTCTGATGTCTGTGTAAAATTAACCAAGAAAAACACACTCGTACTGATTCAAATTGATTAACAATAGTTAACCATTTTACAGCTCATACGAGTTCTGTGTCTCTAGATGGAAAGTACTTTACACTTCCCTTTACTCACTCACTGCTGTTACCAAATAGAAAAAGGCTCCAACTTTTTTTTACAACCTAATAAGTCAAATTTTCCCTTCATGCTGGTTTATGCCTATAGAGGAATCCCAACTTTCTCAGTCTCATCTCTGTTAAGCTTCTTGGATTTTTGACAAATAAATATTATTAACATAGAAATATTTTATTGACCACAGCAGAGGTAATTTTGTAATAAATAAATGCACAGGTGTTTGTCATCTACATACATATACAAATAAATTCCATGTCCCCTGCTATAAAGCAAAAGCAGCTTGTTAAGTCAGCAGAGACTGAATCTTGCAGGACACTGAGAATTTAACTTACAGTAGATGATGAATGTTGACCAAGTGAGACAACATCATGGCTGCCTGACAAATAAGGACTGAACCAGTTTAACACTGTGACACTGAGGGCAACATATCTCTGCAGTCTATGTAGACGTTTACTGTAATTTACAGTTTCCATCTGTGCTATCTTCCCAGCTGCTGGAGATGCTCATGCATATGAATCCCTGCTGTCCCTTAGACATTCCTTCAAGTCCATTCAAAGAAGTTTGACACAATTTGCCGTCTTATTTTAGTGATGAGCAGTTTCTTGTCCAAGGGTGTCGTTCGCTCCAGTTTTAAACATGCAATTCTGCAACTCCTTTGACTCCAATGACAAAGACTACAGGCTCATCTCCAAGCTGGCATTTATTTCGAATTTTTTAGAAAAAGTGGTCTTCCTCGTACTTGAACACATCAAACATATTTGAGAAATTCCAATCTGGTTTTTAGAGAACTTCATAGTACTGAATCTGCCCTTTTAAGGTACATAATGACATTCTTCTCTCATTCAACTCTGACTCGAGTGCCATTTTAGTCCTGCTTGATCTTAGCTTAGCTTTTGACATAGTCGAACATGGAATTCTATTCAAACGGCTGGAGGACAAAGTGGTCTATAAGGCGCTGTGTTAAAATGGTTTACCTCCTACCTGAGTGTAAATAATTTTTACTGCTATTAAATGTGGCATCCCTCAAGGCTCAGTTTTAGGCCCTCTCTTATTCTGGCTATACATGCTTCCACTTGGCACTATCTTTCAGAAATACAATGTTTTGTATAACTGTCATGTGGATGACACACAGTTTTACATACCAGATGCACAAAATGTTATTGTTTGTTTTTAAAGCCCTCAATAGTTTAGCTCCACAGTATATTACTGTCAGGATTGGCCGAGTGCAGAGGCAGGTTAGGACCCAAGTGCAAGACCCAAACAAGCAGGAAGCAGTTCTTGTGTTGATTAAGGATGCGCTAATTACATATTCTGCGCCTAGGCCACTTAGGTCATCTTCACAACGAGTCACTTACAACTAAAGCTGACCAGGCTTTTTCTGTCGCTGCCCCCAGGCTTTGGAATAGTCTTCCGTCTAATGTTAAGTCCTACCCCACCAATGAGATCTTCAAATCTAATTTAAAGATCTACCTTTTTTGTCTGGCTTTTACCTGATTGTGACCCAATAGTTTTTATCAGGCCCACATTGAATTATTTTAAATGTTCTCTTACAGTATTTCTACCTGACATTGTTCTTATTTATTTCCTTTTAGTTTCTTTGATTTTAATATTAACAGAGTACTCCAAATTCCTTTTCTTAATGTGTACTTGTGTGTATTTGGACATACAATGATATACTCCTTGTTCTTTTGATCATGTATACTTCTATTTGTGTGTTGAGTACCTGTAAAGCACTTTAAGTCAACTACTCTTTTTTTATGGGTTGAATATAAATAAAGTGATTTGGCTTGCTTTGTGGCAGCAATTGAAGCCTGAAGTGATAAAATCCATAATTAATCTCAGGACTTCTACAACATTAAAAGAGTTTGGTCTTGTGTTTTACTCATTCTGTTTTCATGCTGCCCTCTTGGCCAGATCTCTCTTATAAAACAGTATTTTTTCATTAACGCTTTTAGATCGTTAAGTAAATGAAGGTTTGGATTGTTTTATTCTGCAGATAATTTACTTTGTATTTGTCTACATGAGGATGTTTCAAACAGGCAGCTGTCCCAGCAGTGAGGAGGAAACAGCATGATATGTTGAGGACAGCTACAGTTCACTGACTCTGTGTGTTTGCATATCTGTCCTGCCTCTCTGCTCCCAGCCGTTAAGAGGCCAGTGTTGATCAGTGGCTGTCCAGGCCTTTCAGAGCCACTGACACGCCGGCAGCACAATGATGATGTCACTGATTCTACTGCTGGCCACCCTGGGGCTCCTTGTTCAGGGTGAGACTCTCTTCTGAAAACTTTGCTTCAGGATGCAACCAGGTTCACCACAATGATGTTCTGCTGTGATGGAGAAACACTGAAACAAGCAGCATTTACCTTCTTCCATCTGTTCTCCATGTTAAAGAAATGAGACTCTTCTGTTTGGATGCTGATCATCTTTCTCCAAGTTGGATTTGTCTCAATAACCCTTCTCCTCTTTTTCATCTTTTCCAGGTTCATCAGGACAAATCATCCTGACTCAGTCTCCTGGATCTCAGTCTGTTGTTCCAGGACAGACTGTCTCTCTCAGATGTAAAACCAGTTCAAGTGTTACTCCTTCTTCTACCAGCTTCCTCCACTGGTACCTTCAGAAACCTGGAGAAGCTCCTAAACTCCTGATTTATTATGCTACAACTCGTCAGTCTGGAGTTTCAGATCGTTTTAGTGGAAGTGGATCTGGGACTGACTTCACTTTGACCATCAGTGGAGTTCAGGCTGAAGATTCAGGAGTTTACTACTGTCAGCAGAGTTACAGCAGACCGTTCACACAGTGATACAACGTCGTACAAAAACCTCCCTCAGCTGGAGAGGAACTGATCTGACTCAACAGCTGCACTGAAACTAAAACAACAGGAGGTTTAAAACACATTTTAACAATAATTATTCACATTGAACATTGAAACACTAAATATTCTTTAATATATAATCTTCTGGAAGTTCTAATCGTAATATGTTTATTAAAACAGAGTTTGAATCATTCTTCTGAACATCAAAGCTAAACTCTGTTGAATTCTGATTTCAAATGTTTTTTGATAGGTGATATTCATGGAGTCTTCTTCTAAAATCACATAATATAATTATTTAAAAGTGTTCATTATGTTGTTGTTTCTTTGTGGTAGCTTGAAGTTTATCCCTACTTATTAATTTTAAAATGTAGGAAATATGACTGTTTTGATTTGTAATGAAATTAAGCAATTGTAGAATTAATAAACGCTATAACTTCCACAGTTCTGCTGTCTTTACTCAGTTTAAAGTTCTCCCACACAGCTGAGGGCCACATTTAGTTTTCCCATTGAGGTGAACTGGAGCGTTAGATAATGTTCACTGCAGTCTGTGGAGTTCAGGCGCGTGAAAAAAACCTTAAAAATCGAATCTCGAAATAGAAAATCAAATTTGTTCCCAATTGTCGAATATTCAAATATTCAGTTCAAGCTTTAATGGATATACATTACATTATGTGACACATTCATTGTAAAATCATCACGGAGAAAGATTTGTATCAGCTCAGAGTTTCAGTTTATAGTCACTGACACCATGAAGAGAACATTTATTTTAACACCTTGATAATAATAAACATGAAAACAGCTGATTAGATGAAAACGTCTTTATTATCTGGAAACAGTGAAATAATATTGAAACAGTGCAACAAGCTAGTAAATCTTGCTGTTGAAACATGTCAAATAAAAGAGAGAGACAGTTCCAGAGTGCAGAGTGAGAGCAGGAGCAGAGGAAAACCAGTAGCAGAGTCCCAGTGAGTCAGGTCAGGACTGGGAACACTGGTCTCTCCTCAGTGTCTCTGAGAGCGGAGTCTGGGAGCCCTGGGTGGCCCTCACAGGTCACAGAGCCCACCTTCCTCCACTGGTCTGCAGGGAGCCTCAGGGTGCTGCTCCAGCTGTAGTGGCCGTCCTTCTGCAGCACCCGGGGCTCCTGCTCTCCTCCCAGCTGCTGCTGCTGCTGCTGCTGCCGTCCACCTTCCAGGCCAGACTCCAGTCTGAGGGGAAGCCCTTGTTGGCCAGGCACATGAGCGTGGCCTTCCCCTGCTGCAGCTCCTCGCTGGAGGGGGGCAGCACCGTCAGGGTGGGACGGACATCACCTAGGAGAAGAACCAATCGGCTTAGAGGACGGGGACCACACAGCTGGTTTCTGCTCCACCAGTCACTCACACACACATTGTTTCACTTCCTTTAAGAAACCTCTCATGCATATCAGCAGAGAAAGAGTCCTCATATGAGCTGAAAGATATCAAACTGCACTGGAAAAAAATAAACCAGGTTTGGAAAATTAAATAAAATTTTACTCAAAATCTAAAAAAGTACAAAACAAATGAGATCCACTGTTAAAGGACATTATCAGCCCAAAATAACAGACGACCATAGGTAACCTGTTCCTCAGACAGATTTAAAAATGCAAACAGCATCAGAGAACTGTCAACATTATTTCAAACTGAGGTTAAAAGACAATTTGAGCCATTTTGGCAACATTTTTATCTTCATTCACGCAATCAAAAATAATTTTAATTCTACTTCTAAACAGTTTAAAATGCAGAATTAAAGGCTGAATTATTTTTAAAGTACGAGTGTTGTTCTTTAATCTTTGCTGCAGTTCAAGCTGTTCACATTTCACAAATTAAATGGAACGTTTAAAGAGAAGTTCAGTAAAGCTGCTTTGAGTTCAGCTTCATGGTTAAACAGGAGAAACAAACAATAAGATTGAGTCTTTAAAGTGATTTAGATCAGTCCAGAGGAAATTTATATCTACTACAAATGTTCAGACACAGAAATTAAAACCTTTGCTGATGACACGATATTTAATATTTGTGCAGAAACTTACTTCCAACATCCAGTCTGGTTCCTCCACCGAACGTGTACCACAGTGATACAAACTGATTGAGTCGTCGTACAAAAACCTCTCACTGTAGAGAGACACGGCTCTCTGACTTTGAACACAACAAACTCAACAAAAACACTTCCTGTTTTTAAAAGAATGAACTATTTCATGTTATATTTATCAAACAGTGACACAGTTGTTGAGAATTAATCCCATTTTTACGTATATATTGTTCCATTGGTCTGAAAGTCAAATTGATCCCTCTAGAATGAAATGAAAGCAGACAGAAGATGTTGTAAAGAAAATCTTTCTGCAGTCATCAAAGCAAATCTCCATAAAATGATCAGTGACACATTCCTAATCAATCCTCTGGTAAACGTATTGATCCATTGAGAAGCAGCATCATCAGAGTAATCCAAGTCCCTGTTGGAGTCAGTCAGAGCATTTCCATAGAGAGCCACTTTGCATCAGCAGCACCATGCTCCAGTGCTCTGGGAGAGTTTATAGTCCTGAGAGTTGAACACTGGATGACTGACAGCTGTCCTTCATGACAACAGAAGCCACAGAAATCCTCCTCATCAAAAACATGACTTTGGTCTCCGTCCTCATCTGGACTCTCCTCTGCTTCACTCAGGGTGAGGAAAATCATTTTTCTGTCATGTGAAAATCATTTGGAGTGTAGCTGAGTTTCACCTCACCATCTCATGTCCAGTGTTTCTTCTCTCTCCTCAGGGTCTGTTGGACAAAATGTTGTCGTGACTCAGTCAGCAGCCAAATCAGTGCATCTGGGTCAGACTGTCACTATTGACTGTAAATCCAGTCCAACAGTGCGTCACTACACTGGTTCAAAATATTTCCTGGCCTGGTACCAACAGAAAACTGGAGAAGCTCCTAAACTTTTGATCTACGAAACATCTAGCAGATATTCTGGAATCTCCTCCAGATTCAGTGGAAGTGGAGCAGGGAATGGAGTTGACTTCACTCTGACCATCAGTGGAGTTCAGGCTGAAGATGCAGCAGTTTACTACTGTCAGGCTCATTATTACATCAACAGTCAGTATGTGTTCACACTGTGAAAAAGCGTCGTACAAAAACCTCCCTCAGTCAGACTGAATAAAAACTGAACTGACTGCTGCAGCTAGAAGCTACTGCAGAGACTGATACAGTTCACTGAGGACACACACACACACACACACACAGATGATTCCTGATGCTCATTGTGTCTCCACCAGTTTTCCTCCTGAAGTTCAAACAGTCCTCCTCAACAAGCTGAAAGTTTCCTCAGATGAAGGGAACAGTTCCAGTGAAGAAGCCCAGTCAGACCATCAAAACCACAACAGCAGCAGAGTCAGCTCCACTGATGTAGAGACACAAAGCAAATTCACAATATATCAAACATCAACGTCCACACATCACACTGAAATCTCAGGACACTGAAGCTCCATATCTGCAATGCAACAAATGTTTTCTGTGGCAGAAACACTAACGCTCAGAAACATAAAGGATTCTGGGCCACAGTTCATGCAGTACATGTCTCTGAACAACATTTAGGATTGGACACATACAGCAGACATCAGACAGGTCCAAACTGTTAGACCCAGTCTTCATCGGACATATGGTAAAGGTTCCTGAAACTGACATTCACAATTTACAACCCTTAAATGAGAGAGCAGATTTTAAAAGGGATCCAAACTCAGCCAGACCTAACCCGAATAGATTCTAATTGAGAAACAACACCTGGATGGCACCAGCTTGATAAGCAATCAGGGAACAAGTAGCTGTGTTCAAAAAGTGCAGCAATAATTAAGCCTAATGATAATATTAAATACAGATATTTATTCTGTCACTTAAACTAATGACAAAATCTTTTCTTTTCATTTGCCTCAAAGGTTAATTCATGTACAGTAAATACTGATATAGGGGTTTTCACCTCCTGGACCAACAGATAGACACTGCTCTTATAACACCCGTCATCCCATGTAAACCCTTACCTGCAGAAATGTAAATTACATCATCAAAGTCTAGCATGGGTAACATAGTCATCTGAATCAAGTTGAGTGTAGCTGATTGGGTGAATGATGACCAATTAAAGTAGAGAAACCACAGTCTGGCCTTGACCTTGGCCGGTAGCTTGGCAATGTAATGAGAGTTAAATAGTGTGCTGTCTATCCAAACTCCAAAGTATTTCTTATGTATTTACTAGCTCGATTCCACACCCTCAAATGTGGTATTTACACCAGGGTGGGAGAGGGTTTTTCCCTTCTAAAGCATATTTCTTTCTTTCTTTCTTTCGGAGGTGTTAATGACGAGGTGAAGGGCAGATAAAGCTTGCTGGATACAATGGAAAGATTGTTGTAGAGTTCTTAGAACCTGTTCAGGGAAGGACCAAACTGGATATAAAACGGTGTCATCTGCATATAAGTGGATAAGTGAGTTTCCTGCACTTTGCAGTATGTCATTTATGTATGTTGAAAATACATTCTTTCTAAACCCTAGAGATAGTAATTGAACAATGACCAAAGCAAAGAATGGACTAGAGATTTATTCATCACTTTAACTGAAACCATCAGCAGCACAAATTACCGTCAGGAACACAAAGATTTCAGTATGAGTATATATTGTTTAACATTTTATAAGGAAAAAGAGAACCTGAAATTGTTTTATTCTCCAGATAATTTAATTTATATTTGTCTACATGAGGAAGTTTTAAACAGCCAGCTGTCCCAGCAGTGAGGAGGAAACAGCATGATATGTTGAGGACAGCTACAGTTCACTGACTCTGTGTGTTTGCATATCTGTCCTGCCTCTCTGCTCCCAGCCGTTAAGAGGCCAGTGTTGATCAGTGGCTGTCCAGGCCTTTCAGAGCCACTGACACGCCGGCAGCACAATGATGATGTCACTGATTCTACTGCTGGCCACCCTGGGGCTCCTTGTTCAGGGTGAGACTCTCTTCTGAAAACTTTGCTTCAGGATGCAACCAGGTTCACCACAATGATGTTCTGCTGTGATGGAGAAACAGAAACAAGCAGCATTTACCTTCTTCCATCTGTTCTCCATGTTAAAGAAATGAGACTCTTCTGTTTGGATGCTGATCATCTTTCTCCAAGCTGGATTTGTCTCAATAACCCTTCTCCTCTTTTTCATCTTTTCCAGGTTCATCAGGGGAAGTCATCCTGACTCAGTCTCCTGGATCTCAGTCTGTTGTTCCAGGACAGACTGTCTCTCTCAAATGTAAAACCAGTGTTCGTACTGACTACCTCTACTGGTACCTTCAGAAACCTGGAGAAGCTCCTAATCTCCTGATTTATGGAGCTACAACCCGTCGCTCTGGGGTTCCAGATCGTTTTAGTGGAAGTAGATCTGGGACTGACTACACTCTGACCATCAGTGGAGTTCAGGCTGAAGATTCAGGAGTTTACTACTGTCAGCAGAGTTACGGCTGGCGGTTCACACAGTGATACAACGTTGTACAAAAACCTCCCTCAACTGGAGAGGAACTGATCTGACAGCTGCACTGAAACTAAAACACAGGTTTATAAAAAAATCGTTTAGTCAATAATCACAACATTTTATACATTTCAAGACTAAATATTCTGTATTTATCTCAAACATTTATACATCTAAAACTTTTATCAAAACACAGTTTGAACTATTCGTCTGAACATCTAAGATAATCTCTATTGAAGTTGGGTTTCAATTATTTGATAACTGAAATTCATGCAACACATGAACACACAAAAGTTCCTTTTGCCATCTTTTATTTGTGTTTGTGGTTCTTCAGCAGAAGCAGTATATAAAAAGATCCTGGTTAGAACAAAAGATTACAGTAACTTTATTTCTCTCTATGCTGATGATATTAAGCTTTTTATAGTAGATTTGTAAAATATTTTACAGATTTTATAGATTTATTATGAGAGACTAATCTGTAATGACTACAGCAGAAAATGTTTAACATTCATGAAGGCATATTTTGATTCTGACAAAGGGCTGGCATTATACTGCTACCATCATTAGTTGGTATTAATCCAACTCTTGACACGTTTACATCAATCTTCAATGGCTATAAATTACATATGACAATTTTATTTACTTCATTGTGGAGATAGTACCTATTTTATGTCAACCTAGTTTGTCTCTGGATGTAATACAGTCACTGACACCATCAAGACAACATTTATTAAGACATTTTGATAATCATAAACATGAAAACAGCTGATTGGATGAAAACGTCTTTATTATGTGGAAACAGTGAAATAATATTGAAACAGTGCAACAAGCTAGTAAATCTTGCTGTTGAAACATGTCAAATAAAAGAGAGAGACAGTTCCAGAGTGCAGAGTGAGAGCAGGAGCAGAGGAAAACCAGTAGCAGAGTCCCAGTGAGTCAGGTCAGGACTGGGAACACTGGTCTCTCCTCAGTGTCTCTGAGAGCGGAGTCTGGGAGCCCTGGGTGGCCTCACAGGTCACAGAGCCCACCTTCCTCCACTGGTCTGCAGAGAGCCTCAGGGTGCTGCTCCAGCTGTAGTGGCCGTCCTTCTGCAGCACCCTGGGCTCCTGCTCTCCTCCCAGCTGCTGCTGCTGCTGCTGCTGCCGTCCACCTTCCAGGCCAGACTCCAGTCTGAGGGGAAGCCCTTGTTGGCCAGGCACATGAGCGTGGCCTTCCCCTGCTGCAGCTCCTCGCTGGAGGGGGGCAGCACCGTCAGGGTGGGACGGACATCACCTAGGAGAAGAACCAATCAGCTTAGGCGACGGGGACCACACAGCTGGTTTCTGCTCCACCAGTCACTCACTCACACATTGTTTCACTTCCTTTAAGAAACCTCTCATGCATATCAGCACAGAAAGAGTCCTCATATGAGCTGAAAGATACCAAACTGCACTGGAAATAAAACAACCAGGTTTTAAATTTGGAAATACAAAAAAAAATTTACTCTCAAAATCTAAAAAGGGCAAAAGTTAATGAGATCCACTGTTAAAGGACATTATCAGCCAAAATAAAAGACGACCATAGGTAACCTGTTCCTCAGACAGATTAAAAAATACAAACAGCATCAGAGAACTGTCAACATTATTTCAAACTGAGGTTAAAAGACAGTTTGAGCCATTTTAGAAGATCAGAGATTTGGAAACATTTGTATCTTCATTCACACTATTCAAAATAATTTTAACTCAACTTCTAAACAGATTAAAACTCAGAATTAAAGGCTGAATTGTTTTTAAAGTACGAGTGTTGTTCTTTAATCTTTGCTGCAGTTCAAGCTGTTCACATTTCACAAATTAAATGGAACGTTTAAAGAGAAGTTCAGTAAAGCTGTTTTGAGTTCAGCTTCATGGTTAAACAGGAGAAAAAAACAATAAGATTGAGTCTTTAAAGTGATTTAGATCAGTCCAGAGGAAATTTATATCTACTACAAATGTTCAGACACAGAAATTAAAACCTTCGCTGATGATACGATATTTAATATTTGTGCAGAAACTTACTTCCAACATCCAGTCTGGTTCCTCCACCAAAAGTCCACCACAGTGATACAAACTGATTGAGTCGATGCAGTACAAAACCTCTCACTGTAGAGAGACACGGCTCTCTGACTTTGAACACAACAAAGTCAACAAAACACTTCCTGTTTTTAAAAGAATGAACTATTTCATGTTATATTTATCAAACAGTGACACAGTTGTTGAGAATTAATCCCATTTTTACGTATATATTGTTCCATTGGTCTGAAAGTCAAATTGATCCCTCTAGAATGAAATGAAAGCAGACAGAAGATGTTGTAAAGAAAATCTTTCTGCAGTCATCAAAGCAAATCTCCATAAAATGATCAGTGACACATTCCTAATCAATCCTCTGGTAAACGTATTGATCCATTGAGAAGCAGCATCATCAGAGTAATCCAAGTCCCTGTTGGAGTCAGTCAGAGCATTTCCATAGAGAGCCACTTTGCATCAGCAGCACCATGCTCCAGTGCTCTGGGAGAGTTTATAGTCCTGAGAGTTGAACACTGGATGACTGACAGCTGTCCTTCATGACAACAGAAGCCACAGAAATCCTCCTCATCAAAAAACATGACTTTGGTCTCCGTCCTCATCTGGACTCTCCTCTGCTGCTGCTTCACAGGTAAAGTCCAGAGAATCAAACTCCTCTCCTCTATGAACATCCGTCCCTCTGAAATGAAGCCCACAAAACCATGACGCTGCTTTATGTGTTTGTCTCTGTATCCTCAGAGTCCAGAGGCCAGGTCACAGTGACTCAGCCTGGAGCAGTGAGCTCTGCTCTGGGGAGCCCCGTCTCCATCAGCTGTAGGATCAGTCAGGTTCAAATCTGTAGCAGTGCTTACTGTTTAGCCTGGTACCAACAGAAAGATGGAGAAACTCCTAAACCACTCATTCGCTTAACCAACGAGAGAATGTCAGGGGTTTCAGGTCGTTTTACAGGAAGTGGATCTGGGACTGACTTCACTCTGACCATCAGTGGACTTCAGGCTGAAGATGCAGCAGTTTACTACTGTTGTGGTCATCAATGGATCAACAGTCAGAGTGTGCTTACACAGTGAAAAAGCATCGTAAAAAAACCTCCCTCAGTCAGACTGAACAGAAACTGAACTGACTGCTGCAGCTGGAAGCTACTGCAGAGACTGATACAGTTCACTGAGGACACAGATAGACAGACACATATAGATGTTAAAAGCACAAAAATATTCAACAGGTCAGCTTCACTGATGTCGACCAACAAACCACAGCTGAGTGAAAACAGCAAGCAGAGGATCAAACTCAGATGATGTCTCTTACTTTTCATTTCAGTCTATTAATTAACTTGGTTTTAATCACTTTTATCCAACACAGTCCACTCACCAAATATACATTTTTAAAAAGGTGGTTCACCTGGTTCCCCTGTGCTCCTGCAAACATCACCCTGACCTCCATCCGACACAGTACACAAAGCTGAGACAGGAGACAGAGATCGACATCATGGAGCTGGAGGAAAATTACAAATTCACGGAATTGAAAACATAAAAAATACAAGCATATGTTGATCAATGTGTTTGCACCATGAGTCCAAAAAGCAGATAAGTTCTTTGTAGGGGTTTGATTTACATGAATTCATTTAAGCTGATGCTTTTATCGAAAGTGACTTACAATTGCTGTAAATATCAGAGTCACATACCTCGAGGGGGAAAAGTGTCTTGCTCAGGGACACATTGGAGGTTATATCACAGTGGGGTATTGTATTATATTATTGGATAATATAATAACTTTTGTTGTTCATTAACAGCATGGAATTTGTCATATTCAGTAATGATTCTGATGAAAAAAAAGCACATTTTTATTAACAGAAATCATTTGGTGATATAAAAATGTACAACGTGTAGTGGCACTATTTTATGTTTTCCAAAGTAACACAACTTGTGTAAATGAAATGAGTTTTAAGTGGAACAAATATCGTCACAAACCATTAACTCTATTTCACATGTTCACAATTAAAAGATGAAGTTATTAACTTCCTCTTAACTTGACTGCACTGTTTTGCTCCCAAAATGAACTAAAGGGGCAGAAAGTAGTTTTCAGTGGTGCAGGTTTTAGATTGCAACCATGTGTGGTCGTACACGTGCTTGAACTCATGAGCGAGCAGAATCTGACACAGAATCCAACACAGAGACCGATTCTGGAAACTCAAGTAAACTCCCGCTCCACATTTGCTTTGTACCGTTCCATCATTTGTTTCCGTCTAAAAACACATGACACCGGTTGTACACAGGATAGTAATATCTGTCGCTTTAGCTTCTTCTTGACCTGACTGGTCCCAAAATGAACTAAAGGGGCAGTATGTAGTTTTCAGAGGGGCGGGTTTGATTGTGATTATGTGTGTGCTCATGCACTTGCTTGAACTCATGAGCAGGCAGAATCCAACATAGAGACCGACACATCGGGAGACAGCGTCACACAACATGCTGGAAATTCACATAAACTCCCGCTCAACATTTGCTTTGTACTGTTCCATCATTTGTTGCAGTCTAAAATCAACACTTTGACATGATACCGGTTGTACACAGGATAGTAATATGGGTCGCGTTAACTGGTGATGAGGAAAGCCAGCAACTACAGTATTTAGCAAAGGATAACGTTAGCAACTGGACAGTGTTAGCCGACGAGCTAATGTTAAAACAACTACAAAACAACCGCAAAGAGACCAAAACGACCACAAAGAGACACACAACAACTACAAAACAACCACAAAATGACCACAAAGAGACACAAAACAACTACAAAACAACCACAAAATGACCACAAAGAGACCAAAACGACCACAAAGAGACCAAACAACCACAGAGGCACAAAACAACTACAAAACAACCACAAAATGACCACAAAGAGACACACAACAACTACAAAACAACCACAAAATGACCACAAAGAGACACAAAACAACTACAAAACAACCACAAAATGACCACAAAGAGACCAAAACGACCACAAAGAGACCAAACAACCACAGAGGCACAAAACAACTACAAAACAACCACAAAATATCCACAAAATGACCACAAAGAGACACAAAACAACTAGAAAACGACCACAAAGAGACACAAAACAACTACAAAACAACCACAAAGAGACAAAACAACCACAAAAAACCCACAAAGACACAAAACAACCACAAAACAACCACAAAGAGACCAAAACAACCACAAGACAACCACAAAGAGACCAAAACAACCACAAGACAACCACAAAGAGACCAAAACAACCACAAATAGGCACAAAACAACCACAAATACGCACAAAGCAACCACAAAGAGACCAAAACAACCACAAATACGCACAAAGCAACCACAAAGAGACCAAAACAACCACAAAGCCACCACAAAGAGACCAAAACAACCACAAAGAGACCAAAACAACCACAAAGAGACCAAAACAACCACAAATAGGCACAAAACAACCACAAATAGGCACAAAACAACCACTGATAGGCACAAAGCAACCACAACCAGAAAGCAACCACAAAAAGACAAAAAACAACCACAAAACGACCACAAAGAGACACAAATCTACAAAACAACCACAAAGGGACCACAAAGAGACTTACCTGCTTACCTGGATCTGTCTAAATACAGGCTAGCTGTTTTCAGTCTTTATGCTATGCTAAGCTAACCAGCTGCTGCTGTAGCTTCATGTTTACTGGTACTGATTCTGTGTTTGGGTGTTAAGACTGAAGTTCTCCCTTTCAGGTGATCTGGCGGACGGTGATGGCGGAAGGCGAGGTGATCCCGGTGTGCCAGCTGGACATCCAGGTGGAGAACCCTCTGAGGAGTAACAGCATCTTCCTGGTTTCTCCTCTGATCATCAGCCACACCATAGAGAGAGGGAGTCCTCTGTACGAACTCTCCGCCCAGTCCCTGGCCTCTGAGGACCTGGAGATCATCGTCGTCCTGGAAGGTCGGGAACACCTGGATTTACAGTAATAAGTACTCACTCAGTTCTGTCAGTGTGGAGGATCCGACATGGAACTACTCAATGCTCTCTTATTTTGAGTGGTGGAAACAACAGGGATCATCATGCAGGCCCGGACCTCCTACACCCCCGAGGAGATCCTGTGGGGGAGGCGCTTTGTCTCCATCATGACAGAGGAGGACGGCCATTACTGCGTCAACTACTCTAAGTTCGGCCACACGGTTCCCGTCAGGATGTCGTCTCTCAGCGCCAAGGAGCTGGACCAGATCAAGGGCGTCCAGGAGGGCAGCTCCGACACCCAGCCTCAGGGCTTGGGGCTGGTCCAAGCCGGCAGAGGAGGCTTCTGCAGAGGAAGCCGAACCTGCAATAGCTCCACCCCTCAGCCCTGGTACGCCCAATCAGAGAAACCCTACAAGGAGGCGAAGAAGAAGACGATGCACCTGGAAGTAATTGGACGACAGACTGAAAAGGACTCACTGGGAGAGAGGAGTGTCTGAAAACCAGGATGCAGACGGCGAGTCCCGGTTCCACACAACATGCCGGGATCAGTATATACAACATATATTCAGACTGGCTGCAGGTGTGTGGGGGGGTTAAGATCTCCTGAAGCACAAAATCATAATTTATTTCACGTGCCTAGCTGTAATATCAGTTTACCTGTCCAACAGGAAGAAAGCCAACTCTGGGTCAGTTTTGTCGGTTCCAAAACAAAGTGGAGCCTTTCTGATGTCGACTTCCCTTTCAAGCGATGTATATATGATTCTCGTTTGGCCTGACGGGCTCCAGCACAGAAATTTCATTCTTGTTTTACATACTGACATGGAGTTTGTTTTGTCGTCTGCGTTGTGCTGGGACCTGGTTGTTTTGTTGTTTTAGGGAACTTCATGTCAGTCATGTCATGTCATTTAAGGAAACTCTTTAAACATTATTTAGACATAGTGGAAGGTAGCAACATGTAGGCTACAGTTCTTGCAGCACTTACAATCAGATAAAAAGCCTGAAAAAATTCACGAGGCTTTGTGACTAGCCCTGGCTGTGCTGTTGCCCACCTCTCTTATGCCTTCAAGAATAGGCGTCATCATACCCTGATTTGCCAAGAAGAGAATCACCAAGCTGCTCTCAGTCATTGTCAAGGAGTCAGTTCCCACACCTACAACAGGTGATCTCAATGATCCAGAAGACCCAACGTCAACTCAAAGGAGTGTTGACACTGAGCCAAAATGTAACGGAAATAGGGGATTTAAATATCACCAAATACTAAAGAAGAGACTTCTACATCCTGTCTACCTGTACCTCTTACCTGTAACATTTCTGTTTACATGGATTCTGAGTTAAACCTGTTCTGACTTGCTAACCTGCCAGGAAGCCTTTTCATCCTCACTTTGATCTATAAATTTCTGTCCTTGTGTGCCTTGATTGTCTAACTTTGAATCGTCCTCCCTCTACTGCATGAATTCAACCCAAAGACAGTTTGAGGTCAATTTGAAACCTTTACAATGAAAACACATCTGTTTTAAAACAAAAAGTTAAACTAACAGAAGTTTAGATTTGAAAAATTTCTAATTTGGTTCTTTCATGCTTTAAAATACAGCCTGTTTGTGAGCCAGCTGTCCCAGCAGTGAGGAGGAAACAGCATGATATGTTGAGGACAGCTACAGTTCACTGACTCTGTGTGTTTGCATATCTGTCCTGCCTCTCTGCTCCCAGCCGTTAAGAGGCCAGTGTTGATCAGTGGCTGTCCAGGCCTTTCAGAGCCACTGACACGCCGGCAGCACAATGATGATGTCACTGATTCTACTGCTGGCCACCCTGGGGCTCCTTGTTCAGGGTGAGACTCCCTTCTGAAAACTTTGCTTCAGGATGCAACCAGGTTCACCACAATGATGTTCTGCTGTGATGGAGAAACACTGGAAACAAGCAGCATTTACCTTCTTCCATCTGTTCTCCATGTTAAAGAAATGAGACTCTTCTGTTTGGATGCTGATCATCTTTCTCCAAGCTGGATTTGTCTCAATAACCCTTCTCCTCTTTTTCATCTTTTCCAGGTTCATCAGGACAAATCATCCTGACTCAGTGTCCTGGATCTCAGTCTGTTGTTCCAGGACAGGCTGTCTCTCTCAGATGTAAAGCCAGTACAAGTGTTAGTAACTACCTCCACTGGTACCTTCAGAAACCTGGAGAAGCTCCTAAACTCCTGATTTATCGAGCTACAACCCGTCAGTCTGGAGTTCCAGCTCGTTTTAGTGGAAATGGATCTGGGACTGACTTCACTCTGACCATCAGTGGAGTTCAGGCTGAAGATTCAGGAGTTTACTACTGTCAGCAGGGTTGGAGCACACCGTTCACACAGTGAAAAAGCGTCGTACAAAAACCTCCCTGAGCTGGAGAGGAACTGATCTGACTCATCAGCTGCACTGAAACTAAACATTTGAAACTTCTATATCTGACATGATCACACTTTTACAGTTTACTTAAACTCCAATTTAGAGCAAAGTTTTTTATCAGGATCAAAATGGTTTAATAAGGAAATATGACACAAAAACACTAAATCAACAATTCAAAAACAGAAACTTAAGACTGAAGGATAAATACAGTAGTTCAATTAGTAACATGGAAACATACTGAGTCTTTAAACAAATTCAGGTAAACCATAAAAATCATGTACTCTTTAACCCAAAACATTTGACACTATTGATGAAGCTGAAAAACAGTATCCACTTTATTAGGTACACCTGTACAGTCTATTACATTTTTAAAAATGCGTGTCCTGCCATAAAGTCCACTTTGATGATGCCTGTTTTGTTCAGTTTGTTTAACACTGTCATAGAGATGTTAATTCAATTACATGTTTTAGCGTTGATGTCATAGTTAGAGGTGGTTATTCAGATGTTTCTAATATTCTGACACCCTCCTGTATGTAAATAGAAGGACAAATCATTAAAAAACAAAATAATGTAATGCAGTACAACAACACCCTGATCAGTAATAAACAAATGACTAAATTTACACATTTCTGACAATGTCAACAAAAGCTGAACATTAAAAGCTTTGCTAAGAACAATGTTACAGGAGATGTAAATTCCCCACAGCTTCCTCCTCCACAAACTCAAATCAGAACCGTAGAGCAACACGGCCACGTTATCAGAAGTAATGCGTCAGAGTTTTAGTGAGAATCTTAAACAACTGACACAACTGGTTTAAGATATGGACTAATCCTCTGTATTTATTACTAGATTTGTTCTGAAGTGTTCTGACGAACAAATGTATTTTATGGTTGAAACCAAAAATGATTCTTTCGCTGTTTAATTAGTTTCATTTGTCTTGTGGTTGAGCTCTTTAGCAGAAGCCGTATGTAAATATTTCCAGCTTTATATTTGAAGATCACACTCATTTTGTAACTATGCCGATGATACACTACTTTTTATTTCAGATGTATAAAACATTTTTAATACTAGTTATGTTCGAAGAAGAATGCATATTATTTGGAAACACCTAAACTATTATCATGTTAGAGAGAGTCTGTAACATCACCATAATTCAGTAATAAGACATGATTGGATGACTTTTCATTGAAAATTTCCTACCTTTGGTTTTGTTCCAAAGATTTATTATTACAGACAAATTTGTGATGAGTATAACAAAAAAAAAGGTTTTACAGTCATGAAGGTATTTTAATTGAAAATGTATTTCACTGGTGTGTACTAAATAATAAAAATGCAGAAGGGAGTTTTGTTTGAATGTATAAACTCTTTATTATGTGGAATTTATGTCTATACATTACACAGTATTACCAATTATTTGTAAAATCATCGTGGAGATTCATGTCAAATATTTTTCTAAATGTAATACTAACACCATGAAGAGAACATTTATTGAGACACTTTGATCATAATAAACATGAAAACAGCTGATTGGATGAAAACGTCTTTATTATCTGGAAACAGTGAAATAATATTGAAACAGTGCAACAAGCTAGTAAATCTTGCTGTTGAAAGATGTCAAATAAAAGAGAGAGACAGTTCCAGAGTGCAGAGTGAGAGCAGGAGCAGAGGAAAACCAGTAGCAGAGTCCCAGTGAGTCAGGTCAGGACTGGGAACACTGGTCTCTCCTCAGTGTCTCTGAGAGCGGAGTCTGGGAGCCCTGGGTGGCCCTCACAGGTCACAGAGCCCACCTTCCTCCACTGGTCTGCAGAGAGCCTCAGGGTGCTGCTCCAGCTGTAGTGGCCGTCCTTCTGCAGCACCCGGGGCTCCTGCTCTCCTCCCAGCTGCTGCTGCTGCTGCTGCTGCTGCCGTCCACCTTCCAGGCCAGACTCCAGTCTGAGGGGAAGCCCTTGTTGGCCAGGCACATGAGCGTGGCCTTCCCCTGCTGCAGCTCCTCGCTGGAGGGGGGCAGCACCGTCAGGGTGGGACGGACATCACCCACTGGAGGAGGAGACAGAGAGACAACATGAAGAAAGTTCATACACAGAGAAAATAAACTCCACCCTGTTGGTTGCAGCAGAGGAGGCTGCTGGTTCTGTTGGTCTTCCTCAGACCGGATCAAACTGGTCTTCAGTGTTTCGCTTCCCTCTCTCAGCTCAGTAACCATGGCAACAGACAGGCATCACTGCTGAACCATGAAGATAAAGTTTCAGGCGGGAAACTCTTTCTTTAGCTGAATTAACATCTTAAACTTCAGAGTTCAACAATTAAACACTTTTATTTATCAAACAGTGACACAGTTGTTGAGAATTAATCCCATTTTTTACGTATATATTGTTCCATTGGTCTGAAAGTCAAATTGATCCCTCTAGAATGAAATGAAAGCAGACAGAAGATGTTGTAAAAGAAAATCTTTCTGCAGTCATCAAAGCAAATCTCCATAAAAATGATCAGTGACACATTCCTAATCAATCCTCTGGTAAACGTATTGATCCATTGAGAAGCAGCATCATCAGAGTAATCCAAGTCCCTGTTGGAGTCAGTCAGAGCATTTCCATAGAGAGCCACTTTGCATCAGCAGCACCATGCTCCAGTGCTCTGGGAGAGTTTATAGTCCTGAGAGTTGAACACTGGATGACTGACAGCTGTCCTTCATGACAACAGAAGCCACAGAAATCCTCCTCATCAAAAACATGACTTTGGTCTCCGTCCTCATCTGGACTCTCCTCTGCTGCTGCTTCACAGGTAAAGTCCAGAGAATCAAACTCCTCTCCTCTATGAACATCCGTCCCTCTGAAATGAAGCCCACAAATCCATGACGCTGCTTTATGTGTTTGTCTCTGTATCCTCAGAGTCCAGAGGCCAGGTCACAGTGACTCAGCCTGGAGCAGTGAGCTCTGCTCTGGGAGCCTCCGTCTCCATCAGCTGCAAACACAGTGAGAGGGTAACTGAAACAGAACAAAGACCGTTTCTCCTGGTACCAACAGAAAGATGGAGAAACACCCAAACTTTTAATTTACTTGGCTGATCAGAGAGCATCAGGGATTCCAGATCGTTTTACAGGCAGTGGATCACAGACTGACTTCACTCTGACCATCAGTAGAGTTCAGGCTGAAGATTCAGGAGTTTACTACTGTTTTGGTGAACATTGTATAAACAGCCAGTATGTGTTCACACAGTGATACAACGTCATACAAAAACCTCCCTCAGCTGGAGAGGAACTGATCTGACTCAACACCTGCAGTGAAACTAAAACAACAGAGGTTTATAAAGAAGAAGAAGAATATAATTTGAACATTTCAACACTAAATATATCAAATGAAATACAAGTATTTATATTTCAAATACTTTTATAAAACAAAGAGTTTCAACCATTCCTTTGGCCATTAAAGCTAACGTCTGATGAATTATGATTTTAATTCTTTGATAAGTGAAATTCATGTATGATCACACATGAACACTCAAATTGTAAATATTTATTTAGGTTATGGCTTATAATTTTGAAGAGAAACTCAAACATACAAATTGTTGAAACAGTTTATAAAATTTAATTTCGTTCATTTTTTCAAATTACTAAGCATGTCTATTACATATATTTATAACTTAACTTGCATTTAGGATTGATGAGTAAGTATATTTGAATATTTTTCCTTTGGAAATGTTTTATTTGTCTTTGTGTTTTTTTAGCAGAAACAATATGTAAATAGTTCCTGGTTAGAATAGCAGTTTACACTGATTTTATTTCTCTCTATGCTGATGATATTGTACTTAAAATTTCATATTTGGAATATATCGTTCTATTAAAATAATAAGTATGTTATTTATGATATACCTGTATAACAATGTTATTACAAAGTCCTTTTTATAACCTAAATTCATTAGGATACTTTGAAGTGTTCCTGCCATGGGTTTTGAGCCAATGGTTTATTAGAGAAAAACTCTAATAGAGCAGAACAGGTTGTACACTCCTGAAAGCATTCTTATTAATTCTCACCAATTGATGACCTTTTACTTTTACCATCACTGTTTTGTACTAATTAGACAAAAATAATTTGAAACTCAAATTATTCAGTTCTCTCAGTTTATATATGGCTATATACATAATATGACCAGCAATCGGTTATATATAAACACATTCTCTATAAAATTGGCACGGAGGAACATTTGAGTCAGTCCAGTTTCTCTAGATGTAATACAGTCACTGACACCATCAAGAGAACATTTATTAAGACACTTTGATAATAAAAAACATGAAAACAGCTGATTGGATGAAAACGTCTTTATTATCTGGAAACAGTGAAATAATATTGAAACAGTGCAACAAGCTAGTAAATCTTGCTGTTGAAACATGTCAAATAAAAGAGAGAGACAGTTCCAGAGTGCAGAGTGAGAGCAGGAGCAGAGGAAAACCAGTAGCAGAGTCCCAGTGAGTCAGGTCAGGACTGGGAACACTGGTCTCTCCTCAGTGTCTCTGAGAGCGGAGTCTGGGAGCCCTGGGTGGCCTCACAGGTCACAGAGCCCACCTTCCTCCACTGGTCTGCAGAGAGCCTCAGGGTGCTGCTCCAGCTGTAGTGGCCGTCCTTCTGCAGCACCCCGGGGCTCCTGCTCTCCTCCCAGCTGCTGCCCAAGCATCCTCTGCCGTCTACCTTCCAGGCCAGACTCCAGTCTGAGGGGAAGCCCTTGTTGGCCAGGCACATGAGCGTGGCCTTCCCCTGCTGCAGCTCCTCGCTGGAGGGGGGCAGCACCGTCAGGGTGGGACGGACATCACCCACTGGAGGAGGAGACAGAGAGACAACATGAAGAAAGTTCATACACAGAGAAAATAAACTCCACCCTGTTGGTTGCAGCAGAGGAGGCTGCTGGTTCTGTTGGTCTTCCTCAGACCGGATCAAACTGGTCTTCAGTGTTTCGCTTCCCTCTCTCAGCTCAGTAACCATGGCAACAGACAGGCATCACTGCTGAACCATGAAGATAAAGTTTCAGGCGGGAAACTCTTTCTTTAGCTGAATTAACATCTTAAACTTCAGAGTTCAACAATTAAACACTTTTATTTATCAAACAGTGACACAGTTGTTGAGAATTAATCCCATTTTTACGTATATATTGTTCCATTGGTCTGAAAGTCAAATTGATCCCTCTAGAATGAAATGAAAGCAGACAGAAGATGTTGTAAAAGAAAATCTTTCTGCAGTCATCAAAGCAAATCTCCATAAAAATGATCAGTGACACATTCCTAATCAATCCTCTGGTAAACGTATTGATCCATTGAGAAGCAGCATCATCAGAGTAATCCAAGTCCCTGTTGGAGTCAGTCAGAGCATTTCCATAGAGAGCCACTTTGCATCAGCAGCACCATGCTCCAGTGCTCTGGGAGAGTTTATAGTCCTGAGAGTTGAACACTGGATGACTGACAGCTGTCCTTCATGACAACAGAAGCCACAGAAATCCTCCTCATCAAAAACATGACTTTGGTCTCCGTCCTCATCTGGACTCTCCTCTGCTGCTGCTTCACAGGTAAAGTCCAGAGAATCAAACTCCTCTCCTCTATGAACATCCGTCCCTCTGAAATGAAGCCCACAAAACCATGACGCTGCTTTATGTGTTTGTCTCTGTATCCTCAGAGTCCAGAGGCCAGGTCACAGTGACTCAGCCTGGAGCAGTGAGCTCTGCTCTGGGAGCCTCCGTCTCCATCAGCTGTAGGGTCAGTCAGCAGGTTGAGAGCTGTGGCAGTGATGACTGTTTAAACTGGTACCAACACAAAGATGGAGAAGCTACTAAACTACTCATTCGCTACACTAATCAGAGAGCATCAGGGATTCCAGGTCGTTTTACAGGCAGTGGATCAAAAACTGACTTCACTCTGACCATCAGTGGAGTTCAGGCTGAAGATGCAGCAGTTTACTACTGTCAGAGTTATCACTTGATCAACAGTCAGTATGTGTTCACACATAGAAAAACCTCCCTAAATCAGACTGAACAGAAACTGAACTGACTGCTGCAGCTGGAAGCTACTGCAGAGACTGATACAGTTCACTGAGGACACACACACACACACACACACACACACACACACACACACACACACACACACACACACATATATATTTATAAATAACACATGCCCAACCCCTTATCCAAACCCTAAACCTAAAACAATGTCTTAAACTTAAACAGCCTTTCATAAATATGGAGTCCAGCACCAAATGTGTGTGATTTCTTATTTAATTTATCCTCCTTTTTGAAGTTGAAAAAGAATCAATGTAGTGGAGTAAAAAGTTCCATATTTTCAATTCAATTCAATTTTATTTATATAGCACCAAATCAAAACAACAGTTATCTCACGACGCTTTTCATAAAGAGCAGGTCTAGACCGAACTCTGAAGTTATTTACAGAAGCCCAATAATTCCCACCAAGAGCAGCACTAGGCGACACAGGCAAGGAAAAACTTCCTTTAAGAGGCAGAAACCTCGAGCAGAACCATGACTCAGGGTGGGCGGCCATCTGTCTCGACCGGTTGGGGGTGAGGGGGAGAGGGGGGGGGAAGGGGGGGCAAGAGAGATACACAGTATACACATAGAGGTACCGACAGTAAAGGTAATGTTGCTATAGACTGAATGAAAAATGGTACAGATATTTATAGTAATGTTAATGATAATAATAATAACAGTAATAATAGCAATAGGACTAGTAACAGCAGTTGCAACTGTAGCAGAGGGCGTCGAGCAGGAACACGGGGGCAGCAGGAGACTCCCAACAACAGATCCAGACTCCACAGCTCCAGAGCCAGCAACACCTGCAGGAAGTGATAGGAGGAGAGAGGAGAGGGACGAGAAAGCACACGACTACGGGAAAGGGAAGAAGTCGAGTTAGTAACATGCATTAATGGGATGAGGTTGCACTCTTGAGGGGAGCTCAGTGCATCATGGGAAATCCCCCGGCAGTCTAGCCTATAGCAGCATAACTAAGGGATGGTTCAGGACTCACCCGAGCCAGCCCTAACTATAAGCTTTATCAAAAAGGAAAGTCTTAAGCCTACTCTTAAATGTAGAGACGGTGTCTGCCTCCCGAACCCAAACTGGAACCTGGTTCCACAGGAGAGGAGCCTGATAGCTGAACGCTCTGGCTCCCATTCTACTTTTGGAGACTCTAGGAACCACAAGTAACCCTGCATTCTGGGAGCGCAGTGCTCTGGTGGGGTAGTAAGGTACTATGAGCTCTTTAAGATAAGATGGTGCCTGACCATTAAGAGCTTTGTATGTGAGAAGAAGGATTTTAAATTCGATTTTACAGGAAGCCAATGCAGAGAAGCTAAGACAGGAGAAATATGATCTCTTTAGTCTCTTCTAGTCGGGATGGGGTCTAAGAGGCAGGTTGACTGTTTAGATGAAGAAATTATTGAAGTTAGTTGGTAAAGATTGAGGGAAGCAAAGCAGTCTGAACATATATCTGGTTTTACAGCTGTTTCAAAGGTTCCTGAGTTTAGAGACCTGACACAGTCCTCCATCTCATTTCCTACTTCCTCCCCCTCTTTTACCTTCCTGGAGAGGGATGTCAACAGACTGTCCAGGAGGCAGAAACCTCGCAGAGCAGGAGGGCCAGATTCTGTCTGTCTCCCTCTCCTGACATTTTTAACACCTCACTGGAGGCATGCCATGTGCCAGCCTGCTACTTCAGCCTCTATCATCATCCCTGTCCCCAAAAAAGCAAGGGCCACTGGACTAAATGACTACAGACCCATTGCCCTAACATCTGTGGTTATAAAGTCTTATGAGCGCCTTGTGTTTTCCCACCTTAAGTTCATCACAAACTTTCTCCTGGACCCCCTGCAGTTTGCCAAAAGAGCTAACAGATCTGTAGATGATGCAGTTAACATGGCCCTTCACTTCATCCTCCAGCATGTCGACTTCCTAGGAACGTACGCTAGGATCCTTTTAGTGGACTTCAGCTCTGCTTTTAACACCATCAACCCGGCCCTGCTGCAGGTCAAGCTCTCCCAGCTGAGTGTGCCAGACTCCACTGACTTTGTGACAGACAGGAAGCAGCTCATAAAGCTGGCCATGTCTATGGCTCCAAGATCATCAGCACCGGTTCCCCTCAAGGTTGCGTTCCTTCCCATTACATTTACATTTATTCATTTATCCTTATAATTGCTATACATGTCAGAGATGGGGTCAAGTGTCTTGCTCAGGGACACAATGTTGGACAGTGGGGGATTGAACCCGTGTCTCTCACACCAAAGGCATAGTCTTATCCATCCCACCATCACCACCTACTCCTGCTCTTCTCCCTTTATACCAACAGCTGCACCTCCAGCCACCAGTCTGTCAAGCTTCTAAAGTCTGCGGACAACACCACCCTCATTGGGCTCTGGTGGGGATGAGTCCGCCTACAGGTGGGAGATCAACCATCTGGTGGTCAATCTGGTGTGGGCAGAACAGTCTGGAGCTCAACGTTCTGAAGACCCTGGAGATGGTTGTGGATTTTAGAGAGCCCAGCTCCACCCTCCCCCATCATCTCCCAGGAACTCAAGTGGGAACTGAACATCACCTCCATCACCAAGAAGGCCCAGCAGAGGATGTACTTCCTACGACAGCTGAAGAAGTTCAGCCTACCAAAGACAATAATGGTGCACTTCTACATCGCCATCATCGAGTCCATCCTCACCTCCTCCATCACCATCTGGTACGCTGCTGCCACCGCCAGGGACAAGGGGAGGCTGCAGCGTAACATTCGCTCTTCAGAGAAGGTGATTGACTGCAATTTTCCTTCTCTTTAGAAGCTGTACGCCTCCAGGACTCTGAGATGAGCAGGAAAGATTGCAGCTGACGCCTCCCATCCTGGTCACAAACTGTTTCAGACTCTCCTCTCTGGCAAGAGACTGCAGACCATCAGGACCAAAACCTCTCGTCACAAAAACAGCTTCTTACCTGTCTGCAGCCTCATTAACAAGGCCCGTGACACCGCTGACACTCCCCCCTTTCAAATAATACAGTTTTGTCTGCACATGTAAATATCACTTCAGGTCATATCATGCATGAACCTGGCACATTGCACATATTTATTATTAATTTGTTGTTAATTGTAAATTGTTGTTCTATTGTTGATTTTATGTTTGTTATTTCTATTTTTTTAAACTGTCAGTTGTATTATTTTTCTCTATTCTTCTGTTATTCTTATAACTTGAATTGTTTATTACATATTAATAAATTTCTACATCTATTTATCTCAGCTGTATGTCTGTCTTGTGTGTAGCACCTTATCACCAAAGCAAATTCCTTGTATATGTAAAACCCTATTTGGCAATCAGTGGAGTTCAGGCTGAAGATTCAGGAGTTTACTACTGTCAGCAGGGTTACAGCACACCGTTCACACAGTGATACAACATCGTACAAAAACCTCCCTCAGCTGGAGAGGAACTGATCTGACTCAACAGCTGCACTGAAACTAAAACAACAGAGGTTTATAAAAAATGTTAAAATCAATTCATTTTGAACATGTAACAAAATGAACATATTACTTTTTCCATTTCTTACATTTTTTCATACAAACTTAATCAAACACATAATATATAAATACATGATATAAATTACATTTAATCTCAATAACATCTAAATTTGTTGATGCAAAGTTAATAATCATGTCAATGACGTATTTCAGTTATTTATTTATTTTATTTTATTAACCTTTATTTTACCAGAAAAGAAATCCTTTGAGATTTTTAATCTCTTTTACAAGGATGTCCTGGACAAAATGTGAAACAACACAAAGTGCAAACAAGACATTACATGTACAGCAACATTATGCATAAGAGTAACAGTATTATGAAATATTAACAAGATATTATTAGGTAAAACAACATAAAAGCACAATGAAAATTTAAACATATCATAATTTGACTAAATGTTACAAGCACAAGACGTGTTGAAAACAGGTGCCCCCGGTACAGGGGGCTATGGTGCTCAGGGGATATTAGTGATTTAAACAAAAAAATTTCGCCGTTTTAACTCCGAAACGGGCCGATGTCCCCAAATCCAGGTTAAAAACCAAAGGTGACCGAGCCTTCTCAGTAGCTGCTCCTAATCTTTGGAATACTTTGCCTGTTCAAATTAGAAATGCCCAAACTCCTGACACTTTCAAATCTTTGCTAAAGACCTATCTTTATTCATTGGCCTTCAAACAGAGTTGAGTAGTGACATTTATTTATTTATTTATTTTATTTTTTACTTTTTTCACTGTTGCTGTTATGTATATTTGTTTTCTATTGTGGAAAGCACTTTGGTCAACTAGTGTTGTTTTTAAACGTGCTATATAAATAAACTTGAACTTGAACTTGAACTTGATGTTGTTGCATCAGGTCTAGTCGGGCGCTATCTTGATTATTGCGCAATTCCGTCAAGCTGCCGACCTGCTGTCATCTTTTTCTGCAGAGAGGAAACATAACGTTTGAGAACACACAGATTTTTTTGTCATTTTGTGGCCGATCCGTTGTAAATATATAGACATGCAATATATCAATTGAAAGGTCTGCTCAAGCCGGATCGACCACCCCCATCACTGTGGGATGCTCCTTTCTCAATCTAAAGGCCTGTAAAGCGTGGGAGTGCTTTTGGTGACAGGAATGTTGATGAATCCTCCTGTTTTTATCAATATTTCAATGTTTTTTTTAAAATTTGGATCTTGGTTGTATGGACAGAAAAAGTGTTTTAAAGATATCAATAAAAGTCAACATTTTAACAATAAATATTGCCAAAATATGGACATTCGCCTGGTATACTTGAAAATGTATGATAACTGCTGTATTTTAGTTTATTATCATCAGATTTACAGTTATAATTGCATTCTATGTGTATTAGCATGGTAAATAGGGTCCAGTTTAGCTAAGGCAGTGGGACAAGCAAATCAATATATCAATAAAGCAATATAGATGGTGTCTCCAGCTGTGATAAAAACCAACTTGTTACAAGCCGCTTACGGGAAGAAACAGAAATGCATGTTTTCAATCTCTACAAAAAAGCTAGAGTAAATTTGAGCTTTTTTATTGAATATGTAATGTCATGTTTAAAATTTAGGTCTTTATCCAGCCAAATACCAAGATATTTGTGTGTGTATGTGTCTACGACTTCTATATGGTATCACCATCCTGAGTTTTAATAGGAGGAATGGTTACAGCAGAATTATGAGAAAACAACATAACTTTGGTTTTGCTAGCATTCAGAACTAATTTTGAATCACGAAGAGAATTTTGTAAGGTGATAAAATCAGTATATCAGTATAATATAGAATTGTATCATCTACGTACATATGGTACAAGGAGAATTTAAGCTGATCACAGATTTGATTAATATAGATTAAAAAGAACAAGGGCCCTAAAATAGACCCTTTTGGGACCCCCTTGTTCAGTGTGCTCGCATCAGACAAAACAGGGCCAAACCAAACAAACTGAATGTGTTTTGTTAGGTAGCTGTTAATCCAATTAACCATGTTTGTACTAAAGTCAATTTTTTGTATAATGTTGATGAGGTGACAGTGATCAACGGTGTCAAACGCCTTGGGCAGGTCAATAAACAATGCTAAACAAGCATGTTTACTTTCAAGTGCTGTTTTAACATCATCTATTACCTTTAAAGTTGTTGTGATTGTACTGTGTCCTGACCTGAAGCCAGATTGAAAATTGTTAAGAATGTTGTATGTTTGAAGTAACTGTTTGAACTGGACAGACACCAATGACTCAAACACTTTTGCTAGAACTGAAAGATTTGAAATAGGTCTGTAGTTGTTCATGTCTGTGGGATCACCTGATTTAAGTAAGGGAATGACAAAGGCAGGTTTCCACCGAGCAGGAAATGTATTTGAAGCAATCGACAAATTAAAAATGTCAGTAACGGGTTGTGCAATAATTGGCAACTAATTTAAGGGAAAAAGGATCGAGTCCATCGGGCCCTGCAGACTTTTGCAGATGTTTGCAAAGCACACAAAACATCAGACATTTACACAGGTGTAAAGTTAAAATTGGAATTAGGGCTAGAGATATATAAGTGTGTTTGATTTATTTTTGATTCAGGTGATTCATGAACAACCTGTGATGAGTCAAAGATGTGACTAGCCTTATTTAAGTGACTATTAAATAAGTTTGACATATCCCTTTTATCACTAAGGTAAGGATCATTTTGCTTCAATTTCTGGGGAAGGTTGGATGCTTTATTTTGTAATCTTTTGATTGTCTTCCAGAACTTGGACTAATCATTAAAGTTATCTGTGGTTAGTTTTAATAATAGGTAGATTTAGATTTTCTAATAAAGGAAGTACTTTTGTTTCTAAGTTCATGGAAGCGCTGCTAATCGGATTGAGACTTGTTTTTTCTGGCAACTGACCATTGTTTATTTCGCTCATGCAACAAATCAGTCAGATCCTTTGTAAAACAGGGATTGTCCCTCCCTATTCTGATTTTTTTAAATGGAGCATGTTTGTTTATTATTGAAATTAAATTATCATAGAAAAAGGTGAGAGCATCATCAACAGAGGGTAATAAATTTATTTGTTGCCAGTTCACCAGAGCTATATCATGAAGAAAGGCTTGCTCAGAGAAATGTTTGAAATAAAGGTTTTTGGATAACTCGACTCTTTCTCACACATGCAATACAGCAATGGTCACTGATGACATTTGGAAATACTCCTATAGATGTGTACTTGTGATGAGTGTTTGTTAAAATAATGTCAATAAGAGTATCATTGCCTGGTTTAACTAAATTGATCCTAGTAGGGCTATCGATAAACTGGGTGAGGTTCAGTGTGTCACATGACTGCTTAAAGATAGATGTAGATTTCTCGCTTAACAAGTCTAAGTTGAAGTCTCCCATTAAGATAAACTCATGAGACAAATATTTGGATAAAAGATCAGACAGATTAGAAATAGAATCAGCAGATGCAGAGGGAGGTCTGTAGCACCCAATTATTGTAATGGGAGAATTAGCCAGAACTATTTCCTTTTCTATCTGTTCCAAAAACATTGTAACCAGCACTATATCAGATTTGGCAGATGTAATTTCTGAACAAGGCTACGTGCATTGAAGTGTACAAAACCAAGTCCATGTCTGTTACTTAACTCTTCAGGTGTCGAAAGGTGACCTAGGTTATTGACCCTAAAAGGCTCTGGGCCAGGATTACTGTTTACATTTCCTGAAAGCAACAGTAGCAACAGAATAAGCAACCTTGATAAACTGATTTTAATCTTGGATTTTAGACAATTGGTGTTTTGTGTCCCAGCATAATGTACTGCATGGATAGTGTCCAAAATTAGCAGTGTGTAAGGTGAAAATGTTTTATATGTGCCTTGTAAGGGATAACTTTCATGACAATTGATTGACAAATTGTTTGTTCCTTGGTTTGGTTGTAAATAAGAAGATGTATCTTATATATAAAGGGTGTACATTTGATTGGAACTGCAGTAGTGTCATAAAAACAAGAAATGAAATGATGAATTTAACATTGGCCATTTTGATTAAATCCGAATAAAAATAAAAGGGAACAATGACCACGTCACACAAATATTAATATTAAAAGGGTTGTCACCTAGATGTCAGGAAGGAGTCAAAAGAATAGTCTTAGCTAGAGGAGCAGAGTAGTAAAGGAGGAGTTCAGAGGCCAGGTCACAGTGACTCAGCCTGGAGCAGTGAGCTCTGCTCTGGGAGCCTCCGTCTCCATCAGCTGCAAACACAGTGAGAGGGTAACTGAAACAGAACAAAGACCGTTTCTCCTGGTACCAACAGAAAGATGGAGAAACACCCAAACTTTTAATTTACTTGGCTGATCAGAGAGCATCAGGGATTCCAGATCGTTTTACAGGCAGTGGATCACAGACTGACTTCACTCTGACCATCAGTAGAGTTCAGGCTGAAGATTCAGGAGTTTACTACTGTTTTGGTGAACATTGTATAAACAGCCAGTATGTGTTCACACAGTGATACAACGTCATACAAAAACCTCCCTCAGCTGGAGAGGAACTGATCTGACTCAACACCTGCAGTGAAACTAAAACAACAGAGGTTTATAAAGAAGAAGAAGAATATAATTTGAACATTTCAACACTAAATATATCAAATGAAATACAAGTATTTATATTTCAAATACTTTTATAAAACAAAGAGTTTCAACCATTCCTTTGGCCATTAAAGCTAACGTCTGATGAATTATGATTTTAATTCTTTGATAAGTGAAATTCATGTATGATCACACATGAACACTCAAATTGTAAATATTTATTTAGGTTATGGCTTATAATTTTGAAGAGAAACTCAAACATACAAATTGTTGAAACAGTTTATAAAATTTAATTTCGTTCATTTTTTCAAATTACTAAGCATGTCTATTACATATATTTATAACTTAACTTGCATTTAGGATTGATGAGTAAGTATATTTGAATATTTTTCCTTTGGAAATGTTTTATTTGTCTTTGTGTTTTTTTAGCAGAAACAATATGTAAATAGTTCCTGGTTAGAATAGCAGTTTACACTGATTTTATTTCTCTCTATGCTGATGATATTGTACTTAAAATTTCATATTTGGAATATATCGTTCTATTAAAATAATAAGTATGTTATTTATGATATACCTGTATAACAATGTTATTACAAAGTCCTTTTTATAACCTAAATTCATTAGGATACTTTGAAGTGTTCCTGCCATGGGTTTTGAGCCAATGGTTTATTAGAGAAAAACTCTAATAGAGCAGAACAGGTTGTACACTCCTGAAAGCATTCTTATTAATTCTCACCAATTGATGACCTTTTACTTTTACCATCACTGTTTTGTACTAATTAGACAAAAATAATTTGAAACTCAAATTATTCAGTTCTCTCAGTTTATATATGGCTATATACATAATATGACCAGCAATCGGTTATATATAAACACATTCTCTATAAAATTGGCACGGAGGAACATTTGAGTCAGTCCAGTTTCTCTAGATGTAATACAGTCACTGACACCATCAAGAGAACATTTATTAAGACACTTTGAAAATAATAAACAAGAAAACAGCTGATTGGATGAAAACGTCTTTATTATGTGGAAACAGTGAAATAATATTGAAACAGTGCAACAAGCTAGTAAATCTTGCTGTTGAAAGATGTCAAATAAAAGAGAGAGACAGTTCCAGAGTGCAGAGTGAGAGCAGGAGCAGAGGAAAACCAGTAGCAGAGTCCCAGTGAGTCAGGTCAGGACTGGGAACACTGGTCTCTCCTCAGTGTCTCTGAGAGCGGAGTCTGGGAGCCCTGGGTGGCCTCACAGGTCACAGAGCCCACCTTCCTCCACTGGTCTGCAGAGAGCCTCAGGGTGCTGCTCCAGCTGTAGTGGCCGTCCTTCTGCAGCACCCCGGGGCTCCTGCTCTCCTCCCAGCTGCTGCCCAAGCATCCTCTGCCGTCTACCTTCCAGGCCAGACTCCAGTCTGAGGGGAAGCCCTTGTTGGCCAGGCACATGAGCGTGGCCTTCCCCTGCTGCAGCTCCTCGCTGGAGGGGGGCAGCACCGTCAGGGTGGGACGGACATCACCTAGGAGAAGAACCAATCAGCTTAGAGGATGGGGACCACACAGCTGTCAATCAAACACCAGCCACTTGGACAGCTTTACTGTGTGAGAGTGGATTTTCTCCTTTAAGGAGTTTCTGTCAGATGTTTTTTCTGCTCCACCAGTCACTCACTCACACTTTGTTTCACTTCCTTTAAGAAACCTCTCATGCATATCAGCACAGAAAGAGTCCTCATATGAGCTGAAAGATATCAAACTGCACTGGAAATAAAACAACCAGGTTTGGAAAATTAAATAAAATTTTACTCTCAAAATCTAAAAAGGCAAAAGTTAATGAGATCCACTGTTAAAGGACATTATCAGCCAAAAATAACAGACGACCATAGGTAACCTGTTCCTCAGACAGATTTAAAAATACAAACAGCATCAGAGAACTGTCAACATTATTTCAAACTGAGGTTAAAAGACAATTTGAGCCATTTTAGAAGATCAGAGATTTGGAAACATTTTTATCTTCATTCACGCTATTCAAAATTTTTTAACTCAACTTCTAAACAGTTTAAAATGCAGAATTAAAGGCTGAATAATTCTTAAAGTACGAGTGTTGTTCTTTAATCTTTGCTGCAGTTCAAGCTGTTCACATTTCACAAATTAAATGGAACGTTTAAAGAGAAGTTCAGTAAAGCTGCTTTGAGTTCAGCTTCATGGTTAAACAGGAGAAACAAACAATAAGATTGAGTCTTTAAAGTGATTTAGATCAGTCCAGAGGAAATTTATATCTACTACAAATGTTCAGACACAGAAAATCAAACCTTCGCTGATGATACGATATTTAATATTTGTGCAGAAACTTACTTCCAACATCCAGTCTGGTTCCTCCACCAAAAGTCCACCACAGTGATACAAACTGATTGAGTCGTCGTACAAAAACCTCTCACTGTAGAGAGACACGGCTCTCTGACTTTGAACACAACAAACTCAACAAAAACACTTCCTGTTTTTAAAAGAATGAACTATTTCATGTTATATTTATCAAACAGTGACACAGTTGTTGAGAATTAATCCCATTTTTACGTATATATTGTTCCATTGGTCTGAAAGTCAAATTGATCCCTCTAGAATGAAATGAAAGCAGACAGAAGATGTTGTAAAAGAAAATCTTTCTGCAGTCATCAAAGCAAATCTCCATAAAAATGATCAGTGACACATTCCTAATCAATCCTCTGGTAAACGTATTGATCCATTGAGAAGCAGCATCATCAGAGTAATCCAAGTCCCTGTTGGAGTCAGTCAGAGCATTTCCATAGAGAGCCACTTTGCATCAGCAGCACCATGCTCCAGTGCTCTGGGAGAGTTTATAGTCCTGAGAGTTGAACACTGGATGACTGACAGCTGTCCTTCATGACAACAGAAGCCACAGAAATCCTCCTCATCAAAAACATGACTTTGGTCTCCGTCCTCATCTGGACTCTCCTCTGCTGCTGCTTCACAGGTAAAGTCCAGAGAATCAAACTCCTCTCCTCTATGAACATCCGTCCCTCTGAAATGAAGCCCACAAATCCATGACGCTGCTTTATGTGTTTGTCTCTGTATCCTCAGAGTCCAGAGGCCAGGTCACAGTGACTCAGCCTGGAGCAGTGAGCTCTGCTCTGGGAGCCTCCGTCTCCATCAGCTGTAGGACCAGTCCAAAAGTCTTTGTAGGGTCTCCCAGTGGAAAACACTATTTGCACTGGTACCAAAAGAAACACGGGGACACTCCTAAACTCCTAATTTCCAGGGCTGATGAGCAGCAATCAGGGATTCCAGGTCGTTTCACAGGCAGTGGATCAAACTCTGACTTCACTCTGACCATCAGTGGAGTTCAGGCTGAAGATGCAGCAGTTTACTACTGTCAGAGTCGTCATGAAATCAACAGTCAGTATGTGTTCACACAGTGAAAAAGCGTCGTACAAAAACCTCCCTCAGTCAGACTGAACAGAAACTGAACTGACTGCTGCAGCTGGAAGCTACTGCAGAGAGGTTATCCTGGTTCCCCTGTTCTCCTGCAAACATCCCTCTGACCTCCATCTGACACAGTTTACACAACATGAAGGTAGAAGTACAAATTCACAGGAAAATAATAACTCGTCTTATAGCGTTAAAGGTTTTTGAAGCACGATTTGAGCGATCTTAGGAAGAAGTATCCAACAGCTGTCTGCCTGAACAATTCTACAATGTTTTACTGGTGGAACAAACCAAATGGGACACATTTTGCTGGCTGTTTCATTTGTCTTAGCTATTAGGACATCATCTGTGACCGCTGGATCATCCAGATCATTCTTAAGATGGTATATCACATTATCACACATCAGTCCTCTCCCCACAGCTCTTAGACATTTCTGCTGGATCAGTTCAGGGTCGTATTGGTCATCTGTACCAGGCTCCCTGGATGAAGCTAAGAGTCTCTGTTTCAGTTCTTTATATCATCACGCCTGGATTACTGCTACAGCCTTTGTACTTACACCTGCCCTTCCACAGGTCTCAGTCAATGAGCTTGTGGATAATTTCAGTTCTAAAATTACAAATGTTATTGATGTCATTGCACCAGCCAAGGTGAAGGTGGTCTCTGGTAACAGAAGATCTCTATGGAAAAATGCCACGCTGGTTAGAACTCAAAAAAGAGAGTGTCGAAAAGCTGAACGCAGGTGGCGGAAAACAAATCTCCAGGTTCATTATGACATCTATAAAGAGAGACTTCACATTTATAATTTAGAGCTGAGAAATGCAAGGTGGTCCTTCTTCTCTGACATCATCACCAAAAACAATAATAATGCACGTGCCCTGTTTGCTACTGTCGACAGGCTAACCAACCCTCCTGTGTCTGTAGCCTCTGACCTTCTATCCACCAGGGCCTGCAATGAATTTGCTTCCTTCTTCACAGACAAAATTCAAACAATTAGGCAAGCAATCAGCGGCTCCATGTCAGGTACAGGATATGTGTTATCCCGGTGTCCACTAAAAAACAATTCATATAGCATGAGACAATTTGTTTCTATTAACCATAAAAACCTGGAGGACATAATACAACATCTGAAATCCTCCTCATGCTGCCTTGATATTCTGCCAACAGGTTTTTTCAAAAAGGTGTCTAAATGCATGGCCTCAGATTTACTACAAATTGTCAACATGTCTCTCCTCTCAGGTTTTTTCGCACAGGCCCTGAAAACTGCAGTCATTAAGCCACTCTTAAAAAGAGCAATCTAGACAGTTCACTAATGAGCAATTACAGGCCCATATCAAATCTCCCATTTTTAAGTAAAATCATTGAAAAGGCTGTTTTTACAGCTTAGTGCTTTCTTGGCACTAAATAACTGTTTTGATGTCTTCCAGTCAGGTTTTCAACCACACCAAAGCATTGAGACGGCTCTTTAAACACTGACAGTGGCAGAATTTTAGTCTTAGTATTATTGGATCTCAGTGCTGCATTCGACATGGTCGACCACAACATATTACTAGACAGACTTGAAAACTGGGTTGGACTTTCTGGCACAGTACTAAACTGGTTTGAATCCTACTTAAAGGACAGGGACTACTTTGTGTCTATAGGTAACTACACATCTGAGTTGACAAAAATGACATGTGGAGTTCCCCAAGGCTCCATTCTGGGACCTCTTTTGTTTAACATTTACATGCTTCCACTGGCTCAGATTATGAATAACAACAAAATATGTTACCATAATTATGCAGATGACACACAGATCTACATAACCATTTCACCAGGGGACTATGATCCCATACAGGCGCTGAGTAACTGTATTGAGCAGGTCAACGACTGGATGTGCCAGAATTTTCTCCAATTAAACAAAGATAAGACTGAAGTTATTGTTTTTGGAGCCAGGGAGGAACGATTGAAAGTCAGTGCTCGACTTCAGTCTGTAATGTTAAGAACCACGGATCAAGCCAGAAATCTTGGTGTAGTCATGAACTCAGACCTGAATTTGAGGAGCCATATTAAGACAATTTCAAAGTCAGCCTACTATCACCTGAAGAATATATCAAGGATAAGAGGCCTTATGTCTCTGCAGGACCTGGAAAAGCTTATCCATGCATTTATCTTCAGTCGACTTGACTACTGTAACAGTGTCCTTACAGGGCTCCCTAAGAAATCCATCAGACAGCTGCAGCTGATTCAGAATGCTGCTGCTCGAGTCCTCACTAAGACCAAAAAGGTGGATCACATCACTCCAGTTCTGAGGTCTTTACATTGGCTTCCTGTATGTCAAAGAATTGATTTCAAAATCCTGCTGTTAGTTTACAAAGCACTAAATGGATTAGGACCAAAATATATTTCTGATCTTCTGCTTCGTTATGAACCATCCAGACCTCTCAGGTCGTCTGGGATCAGGTCTGCTTTCTATCCCCAGAGTCAAAACTAAACAAGGAGAAGCAGCGTTCAGTTATTATGCTCCGTATATTTGGAACAAACTCCCAGATAACTGCAGGTCTGCTGAAACTGTCAGTTCTTTTAAATCAAGACTGAAGACCTTTCTTTTTACCACTGCTTTTAATTAAATATTTAAGATTTTTCTTTTTATTGATAACTTACACTGCACTGTAACTTTTAATGTCCTGTTTTCTTTTTCTTTGTTTTTAGCTTTTTTAATTAAATATTTACATGGTGAGAAATGAGTAGGTAGCTGGGTTAGGACGTTTTGGGAGTGAGATTGAACAGAGTGAAAGAAGTGGATCTTAAATCTTGCGCCCGAGTGATTTGCAGGAACCTCTGTCCACCTGTAAACGTGCAGGTGGGTCCAGAGTATAACTGGATCAAAGGGGCCTGCTGACAGACATGTCCTGGTTTCTCTGTAGTGTCCGAGGGTTTTTGGAGTTTCAGTGGACCCAAAGATTGCTGTGGACCCGAGTACAGACTAGCTAGAGAGAGTAGATTAAGAGTACTTCTCTGTTTGTTCTCTATTCAGAATGATTGTGACTCTTGCTCAACCCCTCAGCCTGTTTTTAGTTTCCATTTAACTCTTTTAACCCTGATTGTAATTATATTTTATGTTGCTTTCAAACGTTTTTATTGTTTTTCCCTGTTGCTTTTATGTTTTATGTAAAGCACTTTGAATTGCCTTGTTGTTGAAATGTGCTATACAAATAAACTTGCCTTGCCTTGCTTGATTAAAAAAAAAATCAACTGATCAACTCCACATTGTTCAGAACTCATTTAACTTTTAACCAGAACAAAGAAATATGACCCAATCGCCCCTGTTTTAGCTTCATTACACTGGCTCCCAGAATATTTTAGAATAGACAAAAGTTTTATTGATGACCTTTAAATCTCTTCATGGCCTCTCTCACTGTTATATCCCTGACCTTTTAGTCCCATACTCACCTGCACATGTCTTGAGATCCTCGGGCAGAGGTCTTTTGTCTGTTCTAGAGTCTCGACTGAAAACTGAAGGGGACAGTTTGGAGGCTCCAAACCGAGGCTCTGGAACAGCCTGCCTGAGGAAATCAGGGCGGCTGAGTCAGAGAACTCTTTTCATAAAACATACTTTTATATTAGAGCATATTCCTGATATAGAGAAGCCCATTTAGTGAAGCAAAATGTGACATTAGTGAGGCCGTCCGTACAGAAGCTAATTAGACTAGTTTGAACGTCAACAGTTAGTTAAATACCCCATTAATCCATATTTTTCATCAGTATGAAAGCGATGAGAAAAGGACAACAAGTCGACTGAAATTTCCCCTCCGGGGGATTAATAAAGTTACATCTTATCCTATGTCTTGTACTGTGCCTAGCCGAAATAACTACGGCTTTATATTAAAATCATTTGGATATTTTACGTGCATTGATTATAATTAACCTGTGTTATGCCAATTCAAAATGCACCCTCCTTGTGAAGGGAGGAGTTGTGAACAGTTGTGGGTTCAACAGGTAAGACTGTTCAGGCAACCGTTCAGAGCTGCTTTTGTAAATGTTTAACTCGTGAATGACACGTGAACCGTAAGTCATGGATAAACTTCTGGGTCATGATGCTGTCTGAGGGACAACACTGACTGATTGAATGTGCCCACTCTGATGATCAGCAGAGTCAGCTCCACTGATGTAGAGACACAAACTTTCCCTCGGCAGGCTGTTCCAGAGCCTTGAAGCCGAGGAGCCATGAGTGAGGTGTAATGGGAATTCCATGAGAACCATCTCCAAACACTGCCATGTAACTAATCTCACTCATTGGGGGACTCCGGTGTCTTGGGTATGGGGTCAATGGAAGGTAAATGTATGTGATTCTTTATGGTGTATGTGGGATTATACATTCATCAAGGGGTTGCTTTTGCTCTTTAGTATACTTAGAAGTGTGATTTGCTTATGTTTGACGTAGTGATTAGATATGAACAAAACGTCTAGCATCTTATTAATCAGTATATAATTAATAATAGAGCTTGTGCAGAAAACTGGAACCGCACTTTTCACCCAGTAAACTCTGCAGCATATAGAACATCTCACACTCATACATCACCTCACAGACACACACACACACACACACACACAACACACAGGAGTTACTTCTTCACACCTACATAAGGTCATAGGTCAGACATGAGATTTACATCCTTACCAGGCATGCCTAAATAAGGCCAAAGGAAGATATGCAGCTGGGTGTGGTTTCCATTATATAGTTGTTGCTTAGCAGGAAGACCTCAGACTCTTGTGGGGAACCTCAGACTTGTGAGGAGGATAGCAGAGTCTCCAGATATATATCTGCTTTCTGAGCTCAATAAAATATTGTGGGAATCTGATAACTGGTCTCCTTCTGATCCTTCTTATCAACGGACTCGGGGAAGTCGCCGTACTTCAACATGTGTCCAGGGGGTCGTGACTTTAAGTGGTTCACAACATTTACCTGGGCATGGCTGTCTTATAATAGATCCAGATGAGTGTCCCCTAGGAAACACTCAAAGACACCATGTTCCCATGATGAGATAGTGCTCCGACCTTGAGATTAGGTTAGAAGCTGCATGTGCTGAGACACTCAGTTCACTCTGATGATACTCTGATGTGTGTGTGTCCCAGTGAGTTCCTTCTGCAGAAGACTTGAAGAAAATTCACTGAAAGACAAGTGTTTGCCTGAGCTGTTTATTTGAACACCCTCATTCCCACCACAATTTTGGCGTTGTCGGCAGACCAAGACTGTCGATTTATGAACCACCTACTTCAACAAAACACTCTTTCCAATTAATTACATCAAACTATTTAAAATATAATATATATACACAAAATAAAAACCTGAGGTATCACTTCATATCAGTTTATATGGATGCAAACCAACACAGCAGCACAGAGAACCAACATAATGTGGAAATAGTTTTTTCATGTTCTGACACAAATACAGCCTGTTTGTGAGGCAGCTGTCCCAGCAGTGAGGAGGAAACAGCATGATATGTTGAGGACAGCTACAGTTCACTGACTCTGTGTGTTTGCATATCTGTCCTGCCTCTCTGCTCCCAGCCGTTAAGAGGCCAGTGTTGATCAGTGGCTGTCCAGGCCTTTCAGAGCCACTGACACGCTGGCAGCACAATGATGATGTCACTGATTCTACTGCTGGCCACCCTGGGGCTCCTTGTTCAGGGTGAGACTCTCTTCTGAAAACTTTGCTTCAGGATGCAACCAGGTTCACCACAATGATGTTCTGCTGTGATGGAGAAACACTGAAACAAGCAGCATTTACCTTCTTCCATCTGTTCTCCATGTTAAAGAAATGAGACTCTTCTGTTTGGATGCTGATCATCTTTCTCCAAGCTGGATTTGTCTCAATAACCCTTCTCCTCTTTTCCAGGTTCATCAGGACAAATCATCCTGACTCAGTCTCCTGGATCTCAGTCTGTTGTTCTAGGACAGACTGTCTCTCTCAGATGTAAAACCAGTGTTCATAATTATTTTGGTAACAGCCGGCTCAGCTGGTACCTTCAGAAACCTGAAGAAGCTCCTAAACTCCTGATTTATGCAGCTACGAACCGTCAGTCTGGAGTTCCTGATCGTTTTAGTGGAAGTGAATCTGGGACTGACTTCACTCTGACCATCAGTGGAGTTCAAGCTGAAGATTCAGGAGTTTACTACTGTCAGCAGAGTGAGAGCTCGTTCACACAGTGATACAACGTCGTACAAAAACCTCCCTCAGCTGGAGAGGAACTGATCTGACTCAACAGCTGCACTGAAACTAAAACAACCGAGGTTTCTGGAAAAGAAGAAGCTTAAAATTAATTAATTATAACACAAATATTTTGGATTTGATCTAAACATTCATCCTTTTAATACTTTTATTAAAACACCTTTTTAAAAATGTATTTAATCAATAATTTTATATGTATGATTTGAATTAATGCAATAAACATCTGCAGTATAAGAAATGAACACTATAATTGTATATATATATTTCACTTCATCTCAGTTTTTAGAATGGGATGAAAGTAGAATGGGAGCCAGAGCGTTCAGCTATCAGGCTCCTCTCCTGTGGAACCAGGTTCCAGTTTGGGTTCGGGAGGCAGACACCGTCTCTACATTTAAGAGTAGGCTTAAGACTTTCCTTTTTGATAAAGCTTATAGTTAGGGCTGGCTCGGGTGAGTCCTGAACCATCCCTTAGTTATGCTGCTATAGGCTAGACTGCCGGGGGATTTCCCACGATGCACTGAGTTCCTCTCTCCTCTTCTCTCTCTCCCTCTGAGTGCAACCTCATCCCATTAATGCATGTTACTAACTCTGCTTCTTCCCTCTCCCGTGGTCGTGTGCTTCCCCCTCTTGCCACTTCCTGCGGGTGTTGCTGGCTCTGGAGCTGTGGAGTCTGGATCTGTGGTTGGGAGTCTCCTGCTGCCCCCGTATTCCTGCTCGACGCCCTCTGCTACAGTTGCAACTGCTGTTACTAGTCCCATTGCTATTATTACTGTTATTATTATTATCATTAACATTACTATAAATATCTGTACCATTTTTCATTCAGTCTATAGCACCATCACCTTTATTGTCTGTACCTCTGTGTGTATACTGTGTAGGTTGCCTCCCTCTGCTCTCTCTCTCTCTCTTTCTCTCTCCCCCTCTCCCCCAACCGGTCGAGGCAGATGGCCGCCCACCCTGAGCCATGGTTCTGCTCGAGGTTTCTGCCTCTTAAAAGGAAGTTTTTCCTTGCCTCTGTCGCCTAGTGCTGCTCTTGGTGGGAATTGTTGGGCTTCTGTAAATAACTTCAGAGTTCGGTCTAGATCTGCTCTTTATGAGAAGCGCCGTGAGATAACTGTTGTTGTGATTTGGCGCTATATAAATAAAATTGAATTGAAATTGAATTGAAACTTGAACATACTAATTTTTGATGGTGTGCACACTATACCGACTTAGAATTCTCATTAAAGAATAATGCTTTTTGTTTGGATCCACCTAAAACAATTACAATGTTAAAGTCATTAATATTATGATAATTTAGTTTTAACAGATGTGATTTATGATTGAAATGTTTCTACCATGTGTTTTGTTCCAAAGGTTTGTTATTACAGACAAACCTGTTATGACAACAGCAGAAAAGGTTTTACAGTCAAGAAGTGTTTCAGACTGACTGTGAACTGGTGGCCTTTAAACTCCAACCATCACTGGTTTGTACTAATCAAACCCAAATGGCCGGTTTCTCTCCTAAGATACAGTATATATGGCAAGAAACTACATGATGATTCACATTCAGATTCATTCTTTATTGTCCTCAGTGGAGGAAATTTGTTTTCAGTCTGTACAAAGAGGACCTTCAACACACACAAACTACACATAGTACACACACATAGACAATATACACATATCTACACATATAACACAGGAGTGACATCATTAACTCGTCTGTGAGTTTAAAGCTCTTATAGCGCAGGGTTCAAAACGTTTTCCAAAGCCTTTTTGTAGAGCAGCTGTCTGAATCTACGGCCAGATGGGAGAAGGGTGAAGCTGGAGCTGAGAGGGTGCTCGGATTTTGTACTATGGTAGCTGCTCTACGAGCAGTGGCAGTATTAATGAGGGCTAGAAGGTTGGGAGTGGGAAGACCTATTATTTTGGAGGAGGAGTTAGTGGTTTTAAGAAACTTATTCATATTGGTGAGAGAGAGCACGGTGAAGTAGAAGGTAGCTCAGTACAAGAGGATGTGTTCAATGGTACTACGGAACAGTGCACTCCCTCATACTGGCAACTCTGAGCAACTGATGGCCTGAACCTGCTACCATCACTGGATTGTGCTAATGAAACTAAAATGGCGGGTTTTCACTGAGTATATATACTCTGCTAAAATAGAGTCTATATGGCAATACATTACATAATGTTACACATTCATTGAAAAATCATCATAGAGAAACATTTGTTGTGTTTGAAGAAGAATGCATATTACTTGGAAACACCTAAACTATTATCATATTAAAGAGAGTCTTTAACATCACCATAATTCAGTAATAAGCAGACAGAACCCCTACTTTGGTTTTGTTCCAAAGATTTATTTTTACAGACAAATCTGTAATAATAACAAAAAAAGGTCTTACAGTCATGAAGGTCTTTGAATTGATTGTAACAAAAAATGTATTTCACTGGTTTGTACTAAATAACAGAAATGCAGAAGAAGTTTTGTTTGACTGTATAAACTCTTTATTATACGGAATTTATGTCTATACATTACAAAGTATTACCAATTATTTGTGAAATTATCATGAAGATTCATGACATTTTTTCTAGATGTAATACAGTCACTGACACCATCAAGAGAACATTTATTAAGACACTTTGATAATAAAAAACATGAAAACAGCTGATTGGATGAAAACGTCTTTATTATCTGGAAACAGTGAAATAATATTGAAACAGTGCAACAAGCTAGTAAATCTTGCTGTTGAAACATGTCAAATAAAGAGAGAGACAGTTCCAGAGTGCAGAGTGAGAGCAGGAGCAGAGGAAAACCAGTAGCAGAGTCCCAGTGAGTCAGGTCAGGACTGGGAACACTGGTCTCTCCTCAGTGTCTCTGAGAGCGGAGTCTGGGAGCCCTGGGTGGCCTCACAGGTCACAGAGCCCACCTTCCTCCACTGGTCTGCAGAGAGCCTCAGGGTGCTGCTCCAGCTGTAGTGGCCGTCCTTCTGCAGCACCCCGGGGCTCCTGCTCTCCTCCCAGCTGCTGCTGCTGCTGCTGCTGCTGCCGTCCACCTTCCAGGCCAGACTCCAGTCTGAGGGGAAGCCCTTGTTGGCCAGGCACATGAGCGTGGCCTTCCCCTGCTGCAGCTCCTCGCTGGAGGGGGGCAGCACCGTCAGGGTGGGACGGAAATCACCTAGGAGAAGAACCAATCAGCTTAGAGGACGGGGACCACACAGCTGGTTCCTCCACCGAACGTGTACCACAGTGATACAAACTGATTGAGTCGTCGTACAAAAACCTCTCACTGTAGAGAGACACGGCTCTCTGACTTTGAACACAACAAACTCAACAAAAACACTTCCTGTTTTTAAAAGAATGAACTATTTCATGTTATATTTATCAAACAGTGACACAGTTGTTGAGAATTAATCCCATTTTTACGTATATATTGTTCCATTGGTCTGAAAGTCAAATTGATCCCTCTAGAATGAAATGAAAGCAGACAGAAGATGTTGTAAAAGAAAATCTTTCTGCAGTCATCAAAGCAAATCTCCATAAAAATGATCAGTGACACATTCCTAATCAATCCTCTGGTAAACGTATTGATCCATTGAGAAGCAGCATCATCAGAGTAATCCAAGTCCCTGTTGGAGTCAGTCAGAGCATTTCCATAGAGAGCCACTTTGCATCAGCAGCACCATGCTCCAGTGCTCTGGGAGAGTTTATAGTCCTGAGAGTTGAACACTGGATGACTGACAGCTGTCCTTCATGACAACAGAAGCCACAGAAATCCTCCTCATCAAAAACATGACTTTGGTCTCCGTCCTCATCTGGACTCTCCTCTGCTGCTGCTTCACAGGTAAAGTCCAGAGAATCAAACTCCTCTCCTCTATGAACATCCGTCCCTCTGAAATGAAGCCCACAAAACCATGGCAGCTGCTTTTATGTGTTTGTCTCTGTATCCTCAGAGTCCAGAGGCCAGGTCACAGTGACTCAGCCTGGAGCAGTGAGCTCTGCTCTGGGAGCCTCCGTCTCCATCAGCTGTAGGGTCAGTCAGCAGGTTGGGAGCTGTAGCAGTGCTTACTGTTTAGGCTGGTACCAACAGAAAGATGGAGAAACTCCTAAACTACTCATTCGCTACGCCAATCAGAGAGAATCAGGGATTTCAAATCGTTTTTCTGGCAGTGGATCTGGGACTGACTTCACTCTGACCATCGGTGGAGTTCAGGCTGAAGATGCAGCAGTTTACTACTGTCAGAGTTTTCATTGGATCAACAGACAGGATGTGTTCACACAGTGAAAAAGAGTCGTACAAAAACCTCCCTCAGTCAGACTGAACAGAAACTGAACTGACTGCTGCAGCTGGAAGCTACTGCAGAGACTGATACAGTTCACTGAGGACACACACACACACACACACACACACACACACACACACACAAGCATATATATTTATATATAACACATGCCCAACCCCTTATCCAAACCCTAAACCTAAAACAAAGTCTTAAACAGCCTTACATAAATGTGGAGTCCAGCACCAAATGTGTGTGAGTTCTTATTTAATTTATCCTCCATTTATATTGTTGAAGTTGAAAAAGAATCAATGTAGTGGAGTAAAAAGTTCCATATTTTGAATTCAATTTAATTTTATTTATATAGCGCCAAATCAAAACAACAGTTATCTCACGGCGCTTTTCATAAAGAGCAGGTCTAGACCGAACTCTGAAGTTATTTACAGAAGCCCAACAATTCCCACCAAGAGCAGCACTAGGCGACACAGGCAAGGAAAAACTTCCTTTAAGAGGCAGAAACCTCGAGCAGAACCATGGCTCAGGGTGGGGGGGCATCTGCCTCGACCGGCTGGGGGGAGAGAGAGAGAGAGAGAGAGAGAGAGAGAGAGAGAGAGAGAGAGAGAGAGAGAGAGAGAATAGAGGGAGGCAGCCTACACAGTATACACATAGAGGTACAGACAGTAAAGGTAATGTTGCTATAGACTGAATGAAAAATGGTACAGATATTTATAGTAATGTTAATGATAATAATAATAACAGTAATAATAGCAATAGGACTAGTAACAGCAGTTGCAACTGTAGCAGAGGGCGTCGAGCAGGAACACGGGGGCAGCAGGAGACTCCCAACCACAGATCCAGACTCCACAGCTCCAGAGCCAGCAACACCTGCAGGAAGTGAGGGGAGGACAGGAGGGGGAAGCACACGACCACGGGAAAGGGAAGAAGCAGAGTTAGTAACATGCATTAATGGGATGAGGTTGCACTCTTGAGGGGAGCTCAGTGCATCATGGGAAATCCCCTGGCAGTCTAGCCTATAGCAGCATAACTAAGGGATGGTTCAGGACTCACCCGAGCCAGCCCTAACTATAAGCTTTATCAAAAAGGAAAGTCTTAAGCCTACTCTTAAATGTAGAGACGGTGTCTGCCTCCCGAACCCAAACTGGAACCTGGTTCCACAGGAGAGGAGCCTGATAGCTGAACGCTCTGGCTCCCATTCTACTTTTGGAGACTCTAGGAACCACAAGTAACCCTGCATTCTGGGAGCGCAGTGCTCTGGTGGGGTAGTAAGGTACTATGAGCTCTTTAAGATAAGATGGTGCCTGATGTGACGGCCCCAGGGCCTCGCCAGGTTGTTGTGTCTGTGTGTCTCTGTGTTTTGTTGCAGGGTGAACTTCCGGCTGGAGTAGAGCTGAGGCCATCAGCTAGATTAGAGGCAGCTGGCCACTGTCTCCAGATTGCTGAAAAGCCCGCACTCTCCTGATTGTTCTCGGGGCTTGACTGCTTGCTGTTTCCTGGTCCCCAGCACCACGGCATTTTGCTTTATTGTATTTTCGTTTATTCAGTTAATCTGGCACTATGTTTTGCCAGCTGCATTTGCTAAGCTTTAAAATGATTGGTTATATTTGTTAACTTTAGTTACTTTCATTAATAAACATCCTTTTCTGATAATTCCTGAGTATGGTTTCCTCTATTTGTTGTGGCCTCAGAGCCGGGCCATAACAAATTGGGGGCTCGTCCAAGTCGCGAGTTTTGCTGTTAACTTAATTGATACAATTTTGACCGTAAATAGGCCTACGGTGAATAGTAAATTTGTGTCCTCCCTGGATGTCGGCAGTGGGTGACGTAGTTAATTGGGGTTTCCCCGGGTGGTGACGTCCAGTCTGGGATTCCCTTTATTCGCTCTTTTGGGAAACATACGTAAGGGAATTAACTAGGTGTAATTTGGTGCTGTGGGGTGATGGAATCGTTGGTGCGAATCTGTCTGCAAAATAGTCACGGGACAAGGAAGGTAAGTGTTGACCTTTTTTTTGCGCAAATGTAGCTATATTGAGCTGAATCCCCTGTAGGTATAGCGCGTTTTCCTCTTTGGGATTCGTGTGCATGTGAATGTAGTGCGGAGTGAAAGTGGTTGGAGCGGTTGTCTCGGGAGCACGTCCATGGTTGGTGAAGTTGCCAGCTTGCTGGTCGCTTGGCCAAACTACTGGGTTTTGGTGCATAAGTACCCGCCGCCAGTAACTCCTGAAGACTAGGGTTGAGTTATGTAGATCGGGATTAGGCAGTTTAGAGGGGACGCTCAGTTTATCAGGTTAATGTGTGGCCTGTGTTGCGCATTAGTTAGGTCAATACTGTACATTCTTTTGTTTACCGGGGACTGATTGCTGTTGTGCATTGATCAGGTGGTGTTAATCATGGCAGGAGTAGATGATTTCATTGATGTTCCTTCTGAAGAATTTTTGGATCGGTGTACTAGGGATCAGTTGTTAAAGATAGCTGATCATTATAAAATCAACGTAGGTGACAGAAGGTTAAAGGAAAATGTTAGATCTATTATAAGGGCACGTTTGTATGATATGGGTGTGTTAACGCCGGTACAAAAACCACATAGTCCTACTAAGGTGGCTTTGGATGGTTTTTCTCCAGATGTGTCTCCTAATGTAGCTTTAAACTTTGAACAGCAGAAAGAAATCTTGATTTTGCGGAAGAAATTAGAGAAAGAGAAGGAGTTAGAGTTAGAAAAGATGCGGCAGCATGCAGAAGTTGATAAAGTATTGGCACTAGAAAAAATGAGGCAGCAAACAGAAATGGCAAAATTAGACCTAGAAAGTGAGAAACTGAGGTTAATTAAAGAAGGTAAATTATGTGACTTGTCACGGAATGAAGAGTCGTTGTGGGGAAGTGATAATTCTCGTGATATTTTGAATAGTTTGCGCTTGGTGCCTAAATTCAGTGAGAAGGATGTTAATGTATTTTTCACTTTGTTTTAGCGTGTTGCAGACGCGAGGGGCTGGGTTGATTCGGACCGTATAGTTTTACTACAATGTGTGTTAACTGGTCGTGCTCAGGAGGTTTTTTCCTCGTTGTCCGTGGAAGAGAGTGGTAGTTATGTCAAGGTTAAAGCGGCTGTACTGAAAGCTTATGAATTAGTCCCTGAAGCATACTGTCAGCGCTTTAGAAGTTGGAAAAAGGCAGATAAACCATATCTTGAGTTTGCTCGCGATTTGGTGATTCACTTTAATCAATGGTGCTCTGCCTCAGATGTAAACGATTTTGATGACTTGTATGACTTGATGGTGCTTGAACAGTTTAAAACTTCAGTCCCAGAGCGAATAGCTATGTACATTAGCGAACAGAAGGTGAGGACGGCAGGGGAAGCTGCTGCCCTTGCAGATGATTATTTGTTGACCCATAAGGTTAACAGTGTGGATGTACACACGCGTGCCTTGGCTGGTGGGGACACTGCGCCTGCTGGAGGTAGGTATGTCTCTAGGTGGTCAAGTGGAGGTTTTCCTCGGGAGCAGAGAACTGATCATGGAATCCGTGACTCTGAGTGTCATTTCTGTCATAAAAAAGGTCACTGGAAAAGAGACTGTATAGCGTTTAAGTCGCGGAATAGGCAAGGTGTGACTCATGTGAAGCCGGTGGCTTTAGCGGCGCCAGTTTCTAATGTGTCTTCAGCCCAGTTGAGTGAGTTACCGACTGTAGTGACAAAACCTGATTTAAGCTCATATTTGCCTTTTATTTCAAAAGGACATGTGTCTCTGGTTGGAACTGAAGAGAGGGTGCCGGTGACTATTTTACGGGACACGGGAGCGTTTGATTCATTTGTCCTGGCGTCTGTTTTGCCGTTTTCTGAGGAAACAGATACAGGATTGTTTGTACCTGTGTTGGGCATGTCTGTCTTTAATGTTCCGGTACATAAACTTGTGCTTCATTCAGAGTTGTTTGAGGGAGAAGTTAGGATGGGAGTGCGTCCTGCTTTGCCTGTCGATGGTGTCACTGTGATTCTGGGGAATGATGTGGCAGGAGCACGTGTTTGGGGAAGTAATCCAGTGGTGGTGCCAGTACCGCTGGGTAGTAATGGCCCTGATGAGAATGAGAAGCAGTTTCCGGAAGTGTTCACGGCTTGTGCTGTGACGCGCGCTATGAAGCGGACCACTGACTTAGCAGATTCTACGGAGGTGGAAAACTCAAAGTATGACGCATCTGAGTTGGTTGCAATGTCTTTGTCTATTACACCCTTGTCTGTCTCCCGTAGTGAGTTGGCGCAGGAGCAAAGAGCCGATGTAACAGTGAAGGAGCTGTTCCAGTCTGTTCTGCGGGTGGATAAGGTGAAAAATCAGGCGCATGGTTACTTCCTACAGGATGAGGTACTAGTTCGAAAGTGGGTGCCACACGGTGAAGCTTTTGTTGGAGATCCGGTTTATCAGATTGTTGTGCCATCCAAATTTCGTGATGCGGTTTTGCGTGTTGCTCATGATGAGTCGGGACACATGGGGGTTGGTAAAACTTATGATCGTGTCCTCAGACATTTTTTCTGGCCGCGGGTTAAGAGAAGTGTTGCGAGCTACATCAAAACCTGCCACACGTGTCAGTTAACTGGTAAGCCAAATCAAACAATTAAAGTGGCTCCCCTGTATCCCATTCCTGTAGTGAGCCAGCCATTTGAGCACCTGATTATAGATTGTGTTGGCCCTCTCCCTCGTTCAAGGTCGGGTGCGACGTATTTGTTAACTGTTATGTGCAGTAGCACCAGATACCCAGCAGCATATCCGTTACGCACGCTAACAGCAAAATCAGTGGTGCGTGCTCTTGGTCAGTTCATATCCATTTTTGGTATACCTAAAACCATTCAAAGTGACCAAGGGTCGAATTTTTCCTCTCTCTTGTTTGCGCAGGTATTGAAACTGTTGCATGTTAAGCACAATCAGTCCTCAGCATATCATGCGCAAAGTCAAGGAGCGCTGGAACGTTTCCATCAAACTTTAAAATCAATGATGAGGGCGTACTGTGTGCAGATGAATGCTGATTGGGAGGACGGGTTACCATGGTTATTGCTGGCAGCAAGAGAGGTAGTGCAAGAGAGTACGGGTTTCAGTCCAAACGAGTTGGTCTTTGGTCATATGGTGCAGGGGCCTTTAGCTGCTCTGCAAATTGAGTGGAAGGAGTCTGAACCACCTCAAAATGTAATTGATTATGTCAATGGTTTCAGGCAACGACTTTACACTGCTACAGAATTAGCCAAGGAAAAGCTGGGTTCGGTACAGGCAAAGATGAAACGTCTTTATGACCGTAAAGCAGAGGTGCGTAGTTTCAGTGAAGGCGACCAAGTTTTGGCTTTATTACCTGTTGTTGGTTCACCTTTTCAAGCGAAGTTTTTGGGCCCATACACGGTAGTGAAGAAGTTGTCAGAGTTAAACTACCTGATTGCCACTCCAGAACGTCGGAAAACCCACCAACTTCGTCACGTCAATCTGTTGAAAGCATATCATGCCCGGTCATCTCAGGAACTGAACGCACCGGCAGGTGATGCGCATCCAGTATGTGTTTGTAACACAGTTTTGTCTGATAGTGGAAATGTGTGTGAGGATGATTTACCAAATCATGACTCTGCGTTGTTAACGGGTCGGCTCAAAAACTCTGAGGTACTTTCAGATTTAAACAGTGTATTGTCTCACTTGTCTGAGCTTCAACGCACAGAATTAGTGGCGGTTATACAGAAGTATCCCAGTTTGTTTGGAGATGTGCCATCTCGTACACATGTTTTGGAGCATGACATCGAAGTAGTAGGAGATGCAAAGCCAATCAAGCAGCGTTTTTAATCGAGTCAGTCCGGAAAAGCGGAAATTTTTGGATGCTGAAGTTGATTATATGCTGAAAAATGGTATCGCTGAACAGTCTTCGTCAAGTTGGGCGTCGCCTTGTTTACTGGTTCCAAAGTCGGATAATACCCCTCGGTTTTGTTCTGATTTTAGGAAAGTTAACAGTGTCACTAAACCAGACTCGTATCCTCTGCCACGCATTGATGACTGTATTGACCAGGTTGGTGCTGCAAAATTCATCAGTAAATTTGACCTGTTAAAAGGTTATTGGCAGGTCCCTTTATCTCAAAGAGCACGGGAAATCACAGCTTTCATTACGCCGTCTGGTCTATATTCTTACACAGTCATGCCTTTTGGATTGCGTAATGCACCTGCAACTTTTCAACGTTTGATGAATAAGGTTGTTGGGAATTTGCATGGCTGTGCAGTGTATTTAGACGATGTGGTTATTTACTCGGATACTTGGACTTCTCATGTGCAGCATGTGGAGGCACTGTTTAAGCGTTTGGCTGAGGCGCGCCTTACAATAAATTTGGCGAAATGCGAGTTTGCTCGAGCGACAGTGACGTATCTATCTATCTATCTCAGCGGCTGCTGCATGCAAAAGTACAGGCAGTTGAGTGTTATCCACCTCCAGCTACAAAATAAGATCTTATGAGATTTCTTGGTTTGGTGGGTTACTACAGAGGTTTCTGTAGAAATTTTTCAACTGTAGTAGCGCCATTGACAGATCTTTTGAAGGGTAAGGTAAAGTATGTCCGGTCTCCTGTCTGCCAGGAAGCTTTTGAAAATGTGAAGGCGATTCTGTGCAATGCTCCTGTGTTGGCTGCTCCGTGCATGGACAAACCATTTAAACTTCAGGTTGATGCCAGTCATGTAGGGGCAGGTGGGGTATTGTTACAGCAGGATGATTTTGGTATTGACCGACCTGTGGCTTTCTGCTCAAGAAAATTTAACAAACATTAGTTGAGATATTCTGTAATAGAGAAAGAAGCGCTAGCTCTGATCTGGTCCTTACAACATTTTGAGGTGTATGTAGGTTCAGGCCCAGTGACCATTTATACAGACCACAATCCCTTGACATTTTTGAACTCACTGCGCTGTCCAAATCAAAGACTTGTTAGATGGTCTTTATTTCTCCAGTCCTACAACTTGGATATACATCATGTAAAGGGCAGAGACAACATTGTTGCAGATGCTCTGTCCAGAGCCCCATGTCAGTAATTGTTCTATATTTCTTCGTTTTGGTGTCTCTATCTCACTCTTAAATCGCTTCCAGGTACCAGTTGCAGGGATGATATGTGAGACCGCAAGCTGAAGGAGGGGTGTGCAAGTACTGTGCAGGTGACTTTGTATTAAGTGTAGTGACTGTTATGTGTAAGTATTGGGAAATAATTTAAGACCTGTAAAGCTTTGAAAAGTTAGATGTATGAGTTTATTGTGGTTGTTGGCCAGGGTTCCCGTGGGGACCCTGTCTTGAGGGGGGGGGGGGGGGGGGTGACGGCCCCAGGGCCTCGCCAGGTTGTTGTGTCTGTGTGTCTCTGTGTTTTGTTGCAGGGTGAACTTCCGGGTGGAGTAGAGCTGAGGCCATCAGCTAGATCAGAGGCAGCTGGCCACTGTCTCCAGATTGCTGAAAAGCCCGCCCTCTCCTGATTGTTCTCGGGGCTTGACTGCTTGCTGTTTCCTGGTCCCCAGCACCACGGCATTTTGCTTTATTGTATTTTCGTTTATTCAGTTAATCTGGCACTATGTTTTGCCAGCTGCATTTGTTAAGCTTTAAAATGATTGGTTATATTTGTTAACTTTAGTTACTTTCATTAATAAACATCCTTTTCTGATAATTCCTGAGTATGGTTTCCTCTATTTGTTGTGGCCTCAGAGCCGGGCCATAACACTGACCATTAAGAGCTTTGTATGTGAGAAGAAGGATTTTAAAATCAATTCTGGATTTTACAGGAAGCCAATGCAGAGAAGCTAAGACAGGAGAGATATGATCTCTTTTACTGGTTCCTGTCAGAACACGTGCTGCAGCATTCTGGATCAGCTGAAGAGTCTTAATGGACTTTTTTGAAGAGCCTGATAATAAGGAATTGCAGTAATCCAGTCTAGAAGTAACAAATGCATGGACTACTTTTTCTACATCATTTTTAGACAGGATGTTCCTGATTTTTGCAATATTACGTAGGTGAAAAAAGGCGGTCCTTGACATTTGCTTAATGTGAGAGTTAAACAACATGTCCTGGTCAAAGATAACTCCAAGATTTCTCACAGTGGTGCTGGAGGCCAGGGCGATGCCATCCAGGGAAACTATATCTTTAGATAATGCGTCACGGAGGTGCTTAGGGCCTAGAACAATAACTTCAGTTTTATCTGAGTTTAACATTAGAAAATTGCAGGTCATCCAGGTTTTAACATCCTGAAGACACATTTGAAGTTTAGCTAACTGATGAGTTTCATCTGGCTTGATCGATAGATATAACTGAGTATCATCTGCATAACAATGAAAGTTTATGGAGTGTTTCCATATCCTATTCATGCTTCCCCTTTGAGAAATGCGATGTCTTCCACAATCCTGTCAGCTAATTACATATTCTGCGCCTAGGTCACTAAGGTCATTCTCACAACAACTCACTTACAACTAAAGGTGCTTTTTCTGTTGCTACCCCCACGCTTTGAAATAGTCTTCCGCCCAACGTTAAGATCTTTAAATCTAATTCAAGGATCTACCTTTTATCTCTGGCTTTTACCTGATTCTGAACTAATGGTTTTTATCAGGCCAACAATGAATTAATTTATTCGTTCCCTTTGAGCATGTCCACCTGACGTTCTAATTTATTTGTTTTTAGTTTCTTTGATTTTTATTTTAACCAAATACTACAAATTCCTTTTATCGTACTTATGCACTATTGCTGGGTGTATTGTGTATTTGGATACACAATGACATACTGTTTGTTCTTTTGTTTGTGTATACTTGTAATTGTGTGTACTGAGTACCTGCAAAGCACTTTAGGTGAACTCCTGTTGTTTTTCTATGTGCAAAGTTCCTTGACCTAATCAATGGCAGCACTTGAAGCTTAAAGTGATAAAATCCATAATAAATTTCAGCACTTCTACGAAATTGAAAGTGTTTGGTCTCGTGTTTTACTAATGCAGCCTTCTAGGAGAGATCTCTCTTTAACTTTATTTAACTTATTTTTCCATAATGTCTTTTTTTAATTTGTCAACTAAATGAAGAACAAAATAATTTCCTTGTTTAAAAAGATAACTTGTCAGTTACTGCTCTTCATACTGAGTTTGTGTTAATCTGCATGAGGATGTTTCAAACAGGCAGCTGTCCCAGCAGTGAGGAGGAAACAGCATGATATGTTGAGGACAGCTACAGTTCACTGACTCTGTGTGTTTGCATATCTGTCCTGCCTCTCTGCTCCCAGCCGTTAAGAGGCCAGTGTTGATCAGTGGTTGTCCAGGCCTTTCAGAGCCACTGACACGCCGGCAGCACAATGATGATGTCACTGATTCTACTGCTGGCCACCCTGGGGCTCCTTGTTCAGGGTGAGACTCTCTTCTGAAAACTTTGCTTCAGGATGCAACCAGGTTCACCACAATGATGTTCTGCTGTGATGGAGAAACACTGGAAACAAGCAGCATTTACCTTCTTCCATCTGTTCTCCATGTTAAAGAAATGAGACTCTTCTGTTTGGATGCTGATCATCTTTCTCCAAGCTGGATTTGTCTCAATAACCCTTCTCCTCTTTTTCATCTTTTCCAGGTTCATCAGGACAAATCATCCTGACTCAGTCTCCTGGATCTCAGTCTGTTGTTCCAGGACAGGCTGTCTCTCTCAAATGTAAAACCAGTACAAGTGTTTCGACCAGTAGACTCCACTGGTACCTTCAGAAACCTGGAGAAGCTCCTAAACTCCTTATTTATGAAACCACAAATCGTTACTCTGGAGTTCCAGCTCGTTTTAGTGGAAGTGGATCTGGGACTGACTTCACTCTGACCATCAGTGGAGTTCAGGCTGAAGATTCAGGAGTTTACTACTGTCAGCAATATCAAAGCTATCCAGTCACACAGTGATACAACGTCGTACAAAAACCTCCCACAGCTGGAGAGGAACTGATCTGACTGAACAGTTGCAGGTTTATAAAAATAGTTTAGTCAGTAATTATTCATTTTGAACATTTTAAACCATTTAGTTATACTTTGATTACATTTATTTGAACAGGGTTTGAAATATTCTGCTGCCCATTAAAGCAATACTTTAGGCATAATTTGCTTAAACATTTAATAGTATTATTTATGTAAAATAAGACAACAATATAATTGTTATATATTTAAAAAATATATAACCTTGAACATACTCATTGTTAAAATAAAATACAACATTTAACCTCATGACATCTAAATTCAGTCATTTTGAGTGTTTTGTCTTCCTAGAAAACAAAAATTAATATATAATTGAAACCAAAAATAAGAAAGAATAAGAAAGAAAGAATTATGGAGTAAGTTAATCAGTTACATTTTATCTCTTTCCTGTTTTACATCTTTTAGTTGTCTTTCTGGTTCTTCAGCAGAAGCAGTATGTAAATGTCATGGTTACAATAGCAGATTACTCATTTTATGTCTCTGTATTCTGATGATTCAGTATTCAGTTTTCCAGGTTCCTCAGGACAAATCACGGTGACTCAGTCTCCTGAAACTCAGTCTGTTGTTCCAGGACAGACTGTTTCTCTCAAATGTAAAACCAGTACAGGTGTTACCTGGCTCCAGTGGTACCTTCAGAAACCTGGAGAAGCTCCTAAACTCCTCATTTATGAAGCTACAACCCGTCAGTCTGGAGTTCCAGCTCGTTTTAGTGGAAGTGGATCTGGGACTGACTTCACTCTGACCATCAGTGGAGTTCAGGCTGAAGATTCAGGAGTTTACTACTGTCAGCAGGGTTACAGCTTGTTCACACAGTGATACAACGTCATACAAAAACCTCCCTCAGCTGGAGAGGAACTGATTAGTCTCAACAGCTGCACTAAAAGAGACGTTTACAAAAAACATTTAGCCAATAATAAAAACACTTTAAACAATTCAAGACTAAATATTCTGAATTTAACTCATACATTTCTATGTCTAATACTTTTATTAAAACAGGGTTTGACGTATTCTTCTGAACATCTAAGCTAACCTCTGAAATTCTTTGCTAAGTGAAATTCATGGAACACATTAACACGGCAATTGTAAATATTTTTAATTTTATATCTTGCTTTTTTTCATAGAAACTCAAACATACTTAAAATTTCATCTCAAAAGACTAATTTTATTAATTCATCAACTTATATTTATAACTTAAATTGTGTTTTGTATTACATCAAACTAATTTATTTAATCATTAAAACCAAAGAGGACTAATGAAGTAATTACATTTGAATTCTTTCTTGTTCCAATCTTTTATTTGTCTTTGTGGTTCATCAGCAGAAGCGGTGTGTAAATAGTTCCTGTTTAGAATGGAAAATTAAGATAATTGTATTTATCTCTATGTTGATGATATTGTGCTTTTCATTTCAGATTTAGAAAATAATCATTTCTTGACATAGTACATATAAATATATTAGTGTTATGTAAAGATCAACACTAAAGTAAAGTAATGCATATAAAAAAGGTTTAACAATCATAAAGACTGTCAACATTATGTGCCTAATTAATAGCCAAACAGTGAGTTTCGACATTAAACTTTAGAAACTTTCTTAATATACACTATATATTGTTATACATTACATATTGTCACAAATTCATTGTAAAATCATCAAAGAGATATTACCACGTGTCAGCTCAGTGTTTCTCTCTGGATGTAATACAGTCACTGACACCATCAAGAGAACATTTATTAAGACACTCTGATCATAATAAACATGGAAACCGCGGATTGGATGAAAACGTCTTTATTATCTGGAAACAGTGAAATAATATTGAAACAGTGCAACAAGCTAGTAAATCTTGCTGTTGAAACATGTCAAATAAAAGAGAGAGACAGTTCCAGAGTGCAGAGTGAGAGCAGGAGCAGAGGAAAACCAGTAGCAGAGTCCCAGTGAGTCAGGTCAGGACTGGGAACACTGGTCTCTCCTCAGTGTCTCTGAGGCGGAGTCTGGGAGCCCTGGGTGGCCTCACAGGTCACAGAGCCCACCTTCCTCCACTGGTCTGCAGAGAGCCTCAGGGTGCTGCTCCAGCTGTAGTGGCCGTCCTTCTGCAGCACCCGGGCTCCTGCTCTCCTCCCAGCTGCTGCTGCTGCTGCTGCTGCTGCCGTCCCACCTTCCAGGCCAGACTCCAGTCTGAGGGGAAGCCCTTGTTGGCCAGGCACATGAGCGTGGCCTTCCCCTGCTGCAGCTCCTCGCTGGAGGGGCAGCACCGTCAGGGTGGGACGGACATCACCTAGGAGAAGAACCAATCGGCTTAGAGGACGGGGACCACACAGCTGTCAATCAAACACCAGCCACTTGGACAGCTTTACTGTGTGAGAGTGGATTTTCTCCTTCAAGGAGTTTCTGTCAGATGTTTTTTCTGCTCCACCAGTCACTCACTCACACATTGTTTCACTTCCTTTAAGAAACCTCTCATGCATATCAGCACAGAAAGAGTCCTCATATGAGCTGAAAGATATCAAATTGCACTGGAAATGAAACCATCAGGTTTGAAATGAAACCATCAGGTTTTAAATTTGGAAATACAAAAAACATATTTACTGTCAAAACTCTCAAAAGGGCAAAAGTTAATGAGATCCACTGTTAAAGGACATTATCAGCCAAAATAAAAGGCGACCATAGGTAACCTGTTCCTCAGACAGATTTAAAAATACAAACAGCATCAGAGAACTGTCAACATTATTTCAAACTGAGGTTAAAAGACAATTTGAGCCATTTTAGAAGATCAGAGATTTGGAAACATTTTTATCTTCAGTCACAGTATTCAAAATAATTTGAACTCAACTTCTAAACAATTCAGTGGTATTATAGCAAAGTGGAAGAGATTGGGAACAGTTGAAACTCAGCCAGTAAGTGGTAGGCCACATAAAATCACAGAGCGGGGTCAGCGCATGCTGAGGCACACAGTGGACACAAAGGCTGAATAATTTTTAAAGTACGAGTGTTGTTCTTTAATCTTTGCTGCAGTTCAAGCTGTTCACATTTCACAAATTAAATGGAACATTTAAAGAGAAGTTCAGTAAAGCTGCTTTGAGTTCAGCTTCATGGTTAAACAGGAGAAACAAACAATAAGATTGAGTCTTTAAAGTGATTTAGATCAGTCCAGAGGAAATTTACTACTACTACAAATGTTCAGACACAGAAATTAAAACCTTCGCTGATGATACGATATTTAATATTTGTGCAGAAACTTACTTCCAACATCCAGTCTGGTTCCTCCACCGAACGTGTACCACAGTGATACAAACTGATTGAGTCGTCGTACAAAAACCTCTCACTGTAGAGAGACACGGCTCTCTGACTTTGAACACAACAAAGTCAACAAAAACACTTCCTGTTTTTAAAAGAATGAACTATTTCATGTTATATTTATCAAACAGTGACACAGTTGTTGAGAATTAATCCCATTTTTACGTATATATTGTTCCATTGGTCTGAAAGTCAAATTGATCCCTCTAGAATGAAATGAAAGCAGACAGAAGATGTTGTAAAAGAAAATCTTTCTGCAGTCATCAAAGCAAATCTCCATAAAAATGATCAGTGACACATTCCTAATCAATCCTCTGGTAAACGTATTGATCCATTGAGAAGCAGCATCATCAGAGTAATCCAAGTCCCTGTTGGAGTCAGTCAGAGCATTTCCATAGAGAGCCACTTTGCATCAGCAGCACCATGCTCCAGTGCTCTGGGAGAGTTTATAGTCCTGAGAGTTGAACACTGGATGACTGACAGCTGTCCTTCATGACAACAGAAGCCACAGAAATCCTCCTCATCAAAAACATGACTTTGGTCTCCGTCCTCATCTGGACTCTGCTCTGCTTCACTCAGGGTGAGGAAAATCATTTTTCTGTCATGTGAAAATCATTTGGAGTGTAGCTGAGTTTCACCTCACCATCTCATGTCCAGTGTTTCTTCTCTCTCCTCAGGGTCTCTTGGACAAAATGTTGTCTTGACTCAGTCAGCAGCCAAATCAGTGCAGCTGGGTCAGACTGTCTCTATTGACTGTAAGGCCAGTCCAAAGGTTGCTCAGTACTCTGGTTCACAATACTACCTGGCCTGGTACCAACAGAAACCTGGAGAAGCTCCTAAACTTCTGATCTACTACACATCAGACAGATTTTCTGGAAGCTCCTCCAGATTCAGTGGAAGTGGAGCAGGGAATGGATTTGACTTCACTCTGACCATCAGTGGAGTTCAGGCTGACGATGCAGCAGTTTACTACTGTCAGAGTTATCATAACATCAACAGTCAGCTTGTGTTCACACAGTGAAAAAGCGTCGTACAAAAACCTCCCTCAGTCAGACTGAACAGAAACTGAACTGACTGCTGCAGCTGGAAGCTACTGCAGAGACTGATACAGTTCACTGAGGACACACACACACACACACACACACACACACACACACACACACACACACACAACACACTGAAGACATGATCAAATTCAGATGACGTGTCTTCCATTTCCTTCAGTGTATTATTTGAATTGAATTTTAAATCACTACTATCACTAATCACCGTCCACTCACCAAGTAATAATTTCCAAACACATGCTTGGTTCCCCTTGTTCTCCTACAAAGATCAGCCTGACCTCCATCTGACCCAGTATGCTGCTGAGACAAGAGAGAGATCTCCATCATGAAGATGGACAAAAATTGCGAATTCACACGTCAAAAAGATAAAACTCCCCACAGTGGGGCTGGTTTCACAAAGCTTTTTTAGACCGGTCTATAGTGTTAGACTGGTCTAAAATTTGCTCATAGACTAGTCTAATGCAAGTTAGACTGTTTTACAAAAATAATGACTTCATTCAGACCAAAAAAAATAGACTCCTTACCCCAAGCCTAACTTAGGTCTAAGAATCTATGTTACCTTGGCAACCAGCAATAACAATAAGTTAGCAAGGTTACCTGTTCATTAGCTTACATCAACTTAACTTTATTAGCATCAAATCAAGGGCATAAAGCAAAAGTTAAAAAACAAACTGATTTCTTTAAAACAATCACCCTCTGTTACCTGTATTCTTTACTGTCTGGCTCTACCTCTAAACAAGGAGTGGTGCTTTCAGTGGCTGAGGGAACTCCGCCGGTAACCACACTCACTCAACTCAACTCAACTCAAACTTTATTTCTAAAGCACATTTCAAAACAACCAGGTTGACCAAAGTGCTGTACATTGACATAAACAAAAAACAAACAAACAAAAAAAATAAATAAATAAATAAATAAAATAGACAAAATACAACACCAGACAAATACATCATACAGTTCTCAAACCAGATTAAAAGCCAACCAGTTGTAGTCGAGAGCGGGAGGCCTGGCTAACACCTACATAGAGAGCGTTACAATAGTCAAGGCGTGTTGTGATGAATGCATGTATATCCCTCTCAAAGTCTGTGAGGGATAAAAAGGGTTTAAGCTTAGTAAGAAGCCTAAGTTGGAAGAAGCTTGCTTTTACAACAGAATTTATCTCCTTCTCCATTTTAAAATCACAGTCCATTTTTACTCCAAGGTTTTTTTTGGATATTTCCTCTTAAATTTTCCTTTTTATGGGATCTTGTACCATGTTTTTGTATCTTTTCTGTACGTCTTTAATGCTCAGCTCAACGGTCAGATTAACGTCGTGGCAATCTTTTTCCAAATGAAACATTTCTTTTTGTTACTACTTTCTCCGCTAAATTCCTCAAGTAAAATGTCCTTGTAACTGTTGTACTCCTCCAACAAACACACATTTTCCGCTGGGGTAAACTGCACTGAGCGGCTGACTGCACTTACTCGATCCGCCATGTTTTTTGTTGTGAAAAGTGTCTTATTTTACCCAGAATGCATTGCAATGTAGTCCTGCTTAAGATGGTCAGAGTCTTAAGTGCTTTGTGCAACGGTCTGATTTAGACGGTCTGATTTATCTACTATATCTAAGCCATAGTCAAAGTCTATCTTTGTGAAAACGGCCCCAGGTCTCTCACAACGAAGGCATTTGTCTTCTCCACTGCATTGGGACTGAATGTTAGGGTGAGACAACGAAGTGAAAACACCACTGATCAGGCAGAAATATCACCACAAATCGGACGTTATCTCCCGATCAGGACTCAGATAAAAATGTTAATTGATAACTTAATGTTGACAGAAGGCAAAAGGCGGAACTCGCGGAAGCGCAGCGCCCGGACCATCTGCGGAGCGCACACAGCAGAGAGACCAGTGTCCCCCTTTATTCGTCACCGCTGTGGAATGAATAACCAGCCCAAAATGTCACACAATCATTAATATCAATGCGCAAGTACTGATTTTAAGTCGCACACTGCAAACACGGTGACAGTTCGACGCTCGGGCAGCTTTCTGCGTATCCTGTGTGTGTGAGGACGAGCGAGCGAGAGAGAGAGAGAGAGAGAGCGGAAGAACGTGACGGTGAAAGTTAGCGGTAAAATATTTTTGCAGTAAGTTTCAGTCTGGTAGTAAACGTGCAGTACGGAGCCCCCCTAGTCCCACTTTGTAAAAAAAAATTAATATAACTATCTCGTGGCCACAAGATAGTATCTCGTGGCCTCAAGATACTATCTCGTGGCCACAAGATACTATCTCGTGGCCTCAAGATAACTATCTCGTGGCCACAAGATAGTATCTCGTGGCCTCAAGATAGTATCTCGTGGCCTCAAGATAACTATCTCGTGGCCACAAGATACTATCTCGTGGCCTCAAGATAGTATCTCGTGGCCTCAAGATACTATCTCGTGGCCACAAGATAGTATCTCGTGGCCTCAAGATAACTATCTCGTGGCCACAAGATAGTATCTCGTGGCCTCAAGATACTATCTCGTGGCCTCAAGATACTATCTCGTGGCCTCAAGATACTATCTCGTGGCCACAAGATAGTATCTCGTGGCCTCAAGATAACTATCTCGTGGCCACAAGATAGTATCTCGTGGCCTCAAGATAGTATCTTGTGGCCTCAAGATACTATCTCGTGGCCTCAAGATAAGTGTATATAAAAGGAGAATGCATTATGGAGCTGCTTTTCTCCCCAAAGCAGAGAGTGCACAGTGCCTGCTCCCACTACCACCTACTTAAAGCACTCCTTGGGTAATAACTATGGATAGAGACTATTTGATTTACTTTTATTTTAACTTCCAGATGAGTTATGCTATGGCAATGTCAGCCAACAGGGCTGATCACAGCACCCTCTGCTATTGCCATATATAGTATATAGTATAACTCATCCCTAAGTTTGAATAAAAGTAAATCAAATAAGCTAGTCAGTTATTCGCTTATTATTTTTATACATTTGTAATCATTTCATTTCAAACAAACTTCTGTCACATAGTTATTATGGGGTATTGTTTGTAAAATTTTGAGGAAAATAACGAATTTAATCCATTTTGGAATAAGGCTGTAACATAACAAAATGTGGAAAAAGTAAAGCTGAGTGAATACTTTCCGGATGATGCACTGTATAGGCTAATATGTAATTGCAAATGTAGCAGGTGTAGCCCAGAGATAGCTGCCTCATCAAATTCCAATACTGGAGAGAGTTTGCAGCAACAGTTCTTTATTTGACCACCTACATACACATAGTCTACCTTTGCAAACATAAATCTCTCACTGCTGGCTCAGCGTCTGATATCCCTGCTATTTACAGTTAAATAATTGTAACCAGGTGATATAAGAAAAAGGTAGGTAGGTAGGTAGGTTTATTGTCACAATATAACAAGTTATAGTGTGAAATTGAGCCTTGTAAGTCCCTTCTGCTACATAGCATACAGTATACATTAATGAAGAAGCAATAATGAAAATAGTAAACAGAAATAAACTATCATCACTGGACCAGTGCTGAGGATGAATTAGAGTTTAAGAGTCTGATAGCTTGGGTGAAAAGCTCCTCTGCAGTGTGGTGGTGTGGCAGCTGAAACTTCTATATCTCTTCCCAGCATTCAGCAGGGTGAACAGGCTGTGGCTGGGTGGGTACTGTCCTTTAGTATCCTTTGGGTTCTAGTGAGGCACTTCACCTCACCGATATCACTGATGCTCGGGAGATGGGTACCAATGATCTTCTGAGCATTTTTAATCACCCGCTGTAAAGCTCCTCCGTGCTGGGCCGCGTACATCCCATGCCAGTTTATGGTGTTTCCAGTCAGGATGCTTTCTATTGCTCCTCTGTAAAAGCTGACAAGATCTTGGCGTGGGAATTTAGCCTTCTTAAGCTTCCTCAAGAAATATAGTTGTTTCTGAGCTTTCTTCACCAGCTGGGGATGTGACATGAACATGTCAGGTTCTCTGTGATGCTGATTCCCAGGAACTTGAAACTATTCACCTGCTCCACCTCAGCACCACTAATGTAGACAGGGAGTGTGTGTCTTTATATCCTTTTTCCTAAAATCAACGATTTTGAAAGAATTAACAAACGATCTTGAAAACCTTAAATATACAGGACATTTAGGTAATTAAACCTTTGTAAATACAATTGTCTGCTATAAAGGGACTGCTGCAGGTGTTAAATTTAGACAGCAGGGGCATAGCATTACTGGCTCAAACAGCAGCTGCTTGAGAGGTCAAGGGCAGGGGAAAATACAGGAAGTAAACAACGCTATTTTGCCTGGAATAGCTTCTGCTGTCATTGGCGAGAACATAATGTATAGTTATGTTATTGTTATGTTCTTGCAAGTTATTATGCACAATATACCAATGCGTTAGTTTAGTGGTGTAAGATGTCGGCCAAAGTCCACCTTTTGTGTAATTGTTGCGTTTAAGATTGCCGATACTTGGAGTGAAACCTACATGTGGGCTACCAGAGCTCGTTTTCCGTGAGTTGGGTATGAAACGGAAGAAAACTTATTTATTATGTATAATTACGTGTTTATCTGTGTATGAACACAGTCTAGGCAGTCTAGATAATGTTTTCTGTCCTCTGTTACCAGTGTTGGGCAAGTTACTTCCAAAATGTAACACATTATTAGATTACTGTCATTTGAGAGTAATTAGTTATATTACTGTCTCTGAATTGTAATGCTTTACACTACTTTTGTGTTATTTTTGAGTTACTTTCACTGCTCTTTAATGGGCGCATTATTCTGACAGTAAGATGTGCTGCTTAGGGGGTTTGATGTGCAGAGTTATATCCGCAGATCGGGTGGTTGTTTGTCATAAAATTAATCTTCTGATTAATAGCGTAGGTGGGGTGGGGCTGGATGGGTGAAATAGGATGAATCTCTCCCCATTAAGAAAGACGCTATGCGCATTTACGCACGAGGTACAGCAGCTGCTACGCCATTGATTATTTGAATCTCCCGACATCCGACAGGATCGGTCAGGGTGAACTGACAGCAGCCTCTCTAATCAACGAAAGTCATTAATTAAAGCACAAACACACAGCCTATAGAAATCTATTTATACATGATCCATCAGGGGAGCTATCTTCTTGTTAAGAGGAGCGAGCTTCCCCGTAGCTCCCGGACTACAATCTCAATCATCGGATTCCAGCAACAGGAAATAACGTTACTGTTTTACTCATGGATTTGTTTTTCTGCTGCTGAAATGTTTCTCAGTGTTTGTGAATTATTTAAAAAAAAAACACCACTTAATTTCGTGTTTAAAGTGTGCTGTAACGCCGCTACTGAGATTGTAACGGGTATAATATTACAGATTTTTTTTAAAGTAATGCCTTATATTACTGCGTTACAGCAAAAAGCAATACATTACTGTAATTGCGTCATTCCCAACACTGTTAATAAAGGTGCCATACCACTGCCGTATGTTACTGCTATTGTGCTGTATTTGGGCTGCATTTTTGTTGTATTTAGCCTACTAATTTCTGCATTATTGGTCGTGATGCGGAGTAGCCTAGTAGCTACTGAGTTTCTGTTTTTTTCTTCAGTGGAAAAATAAATGTATTTTGCTTTAGGCTATTTCACTAAAATGACCGCTTTGCCTCACGAAGTCATCGACCGTCGCTGCGCACCGGACTAGTAACACAACCTGTACCAGAGAGGGACAGAGCGGCCGGTGCACTGCGGACTGTCGTTGTCCGCGGGGGTGGTGATGGCGCAATGGATAAGACGCCTGCCTTTGGTGTGAGAAACCCAGGTTCAATCCCCACTGTGACCAACCCACCATTGTTTCCCTCAGCAAGACACTTAACCCCTAGTTGCTCCAGAGGCGTCGCGACATGTATAGCAATTGTAAGTCGCTTTGGATAAAAGCGCCAGCTAAATAAATAAATGCAAATGTAATGATCACTCTCTTTGGCAGGATAAAGTCACAGACTCCTGAGCTTTTTTAATCATCCCAACAGTGACTCCTGATTGTTAAACTGTATATTTTTCTAAACTTTGACATGGCAAAGTTCAGGGTGTGTTAAATACTTAGCCTACTAATCTGTCATATGATCATGACAAGGACACATGAAATAAATAACGGAACTTGTTTTAAAGAATGCTCGAGTGAATTTACTTTCTACCTTGTTTCAGCATAAGCCAAGGAATGGTAGGCCAATGTGACACGGTGTCACGGACCTACTATGCTATTGAAAACTGTTTTAACAGGCATGTAGCTTTGCTCACATTTTCAATAATTACGTTTGCACGTAATCGCCTACGCTGACTAGAAATAGCCGTGAAAACGCCTATCATCTATTGTAGCATATTTCAGCACCATGGACAGAGAGCGGAAGTCTAATGATCATTACAAATGAGTAATTTGTTTATTTAACTTCACAGAAAAGAAAGAAATTTATTGAATTACACGCTTATTTCTAGTTATTGTTTCCTGCTAAGTGATGGCTGGAGCCCACCGAAAGTGAAAGCCAAGATCATTTTCACCGGAGACATTTTATCTTATAGGCTAAGTCCAACGTCGGGCATATAGCAAAGAGCAAAATGAGAATTAGAGAACATTAGCAGTACCCTACAACCAAACCTGAAATTCAAATAGTATTTCCCTGATTATCGAAATGTTTGCATCTGCACAGCTTATTGATATCTGGCACAAGCGCACCGCTAAAGCTCTCTTGCATAACCGGACGCACACGGTGCTTTTGTGCGTCTGACTCTTGCTGCAAATAAACATACATAGCTGCATAAACAGGCCCAGTGCTAAATGTGAAATTATCAGGCATGGTTTATACTATTATTATAGCCGCTTTTCAGTTTTCACCTGACCTTTATTTTCTCTGTGAGATGAAAGAATTTAGAAAATTGTGCGGCGCTGCGGAGAGTCTCTAGCTGCAGTAGCACTGCAGCCATTCATTTCTATTTTTCTGTATCATCATGGATCATGCCTAAAATCAGGTGGTGTAGCTTAATCCAGCCAGAGGGAATGATCATCGACCGCTGCAGCGCGACCGACAGGTCTACCAGACAGGGAGCACGCGCTGGAGTGCCAGTGACAGAATGTCGCTGAGCAGCCGGTCACTCGCGGACTGTCGGCGATCTCTCTCTTTGGCTGGATAAAGCCACAGACTCCTGATTTTAAGCATGATTCATGATATGAGCGCATGGACTGGTTGATCCAGGATGTTAATAAGCAGGTCTCTGTAAAGATTTGAGCACAGCAGTCTCCGATTTTCGTTTCTTGGCCAACCTGAGTGCCATTTTGTCCAGACCAGAGGTTTAGGAGCAGCCTTAGGTCCAAGCTGGGCCAAAATAGCTCTCATACCGCTCTCTTTCCTCTCCTCTGGCCAATCACAGCTACAGCTGTTGGCCTGTTATTGCCATAGCATAACTCACCAGTAAGTATTTACAAAAGTAAATCAAATAGTCTCTATCCATAGTTATCACTCAAGGAGTGCTTTAGCTAGGTCGTAGCTGGAGCAGCCACTGTGCACTCTCTGCTTTGGGGAGAAAAGCTGGTCCTTTGTTCAGGCTCCTTTTATATACTTATCTTGAGGCCACGAGATACTATCTTGAGGCCACGAGATAGTATCTTGAGGCCACAAGATACTATCTTGAGGCCACGAGTTACTATCTCGTGGCCTCGAGATAAGTGTAAGCTATATAATCAGAACAATAGAGCAGCACATGTAGCCACAGGCTTGCTCCAGCTGCCACTCGCTTAAGGCAGTTCTTGGTAGGCTAAAAGCTATGGATAGAGAGCATTTGATAAAGTTGTATTTTAATTTAGGGATGCGTTACCAAGATATACTGAACACACTTGCTTTGCAAGGATTATTGTCAGTAAAAGGCAGTTAATGAAGACATTGAAAGTTTGTGGATTACATCGTCGGCAATATGATAATTTAGAGGATGCTGTCGAATTTATATGTAGTCAACTGGAAGGCCCTGGAAAACTTCATGGATACCGGTGGATGTATGTGAAGTGTTTGGAACGAGGCATCCGTGTCAGGAAAGAAGACGTAAGGATCCTTCTGTCTCAGCTGGACCCAGTCAATTCTCAAGCTCGCCAGAGACGACGTCTTAGACGAAGGCAGTATTTTTCACAGGGGCCTAATTTCATATGGCATGTAGATTCCTACGACAAACTCAAGCCGTATGGTATATGCATTAATGGATGCATAGACGGATATTCCCGTAGAGGATTATATGGCTAAGAGCAGCCTACACAAACAGCGACCCAAAAGTTATTGGAAGCTACTTTGTTGAAGCAATAGAGCAGGCTGGTGGTTACCCAAGGCTTTTACGCACAGACATGGGTACAGAGAATGCTTTGATAAGAGACATCCAACAGTATTTGCGTCGAAATGATGAAGATGACAGAGCAGGAGAAAGGAGCTATATAACAGGAGCAAGCACGGCAAACCAGCGGATAGAGAGCTGGTGGGGACAAATGAGAAAAGAAGGGATTGAACACTGGATCCAGCAACTGGGACAACTCAAGGATGAAGGGCTCTTCTCCGGTGACTTCCTGGACAAAGGACTTGTCCAGTTTTGCTTCATGGCAATGATTCAGGTAATATAAAATGATCTGACAACTAGTAGCTGCGGTTAAACAGAGCGTTCCATAACCATAACAGCCCCTTAGAATTTATGTTTTTGGGTGATTGTGATCGGGATTTCAATGTAAATGATACAGTAACCAGGGTTCGAGTTACGTGGGAGCCAGTGGGAGCTCACCTCTAATAAGGAGGGTCTGAGCTCCCATGGAAGCAGTAAAATCATGCATCTGTGCGGGTCACTAATTAATTTATCAACAACCATTACTTTAAATCACAAATAATCTATTTTCATTGTAATTAGTATTATTATTTACATTAAAAAGATAAACAGACTTAAATGAACATGTTTTCCTAATGAACTCCCGCTAATCGCATGACTGACAGAATTGCTGCACTGCGCAATTGCGCACAGTTTTTACCGAACAGGTCCGCGAACATGAACTCGATTGTATTGTAGCCTACTGTATTCGACTCTTAATTGACTGCTGCTTGTTTGTTCACTATTATTGGCTTTATAATGCATCCTGCAATTAGTACAGCGCTACATATCATAATATGCTTAAATGTGTGCCGGCGGCCAGCAGTGCGTAAAATATATCGTAGACATCTGGACTGCTTTGTGTGAAAGAGGGAAACCAGGTAATAAGCAATAATCTATCTATATCTCTATCAATCTCCCTTTAGTGTTTATTAATCTCCGCCGGTAACTTTAGTTAGAGACCCACACCAAACTCAGATTATAACTTGAACCCTGACAGTAACTATGAATAAATTATGCTGTATGCATCCATTGGCATCATTTTAGACATAGATATAACCTGGCAAACCCATAAACAATACAAAGAGTCACTAAAATTTCCATGGGCTATATTCAAACAGATGGCTGCTATATTTTATTGAGGGGATGGCTAACTGTTTTATTGAATGAGTTGTGTGCGTTTTTACGCAAGGTGGGTAGGCGTATACCGGATTAAGTCGTAATGTAGTTGCTAGGCTTCGCTAAGGTGAAAAAATGTATAACAACTTAACTTTGCTTTTATACTTATAGTTAATGGTCACTGTCTGGTTTTGTACTTGGTAGCTCACTGAATCCACTGTAAGAATATGTGGGTGCGCAAAACATGCCTGGCATATTTAGCCCTGTTATTTGATTTCAGCTAGATGCCGTGATGCAACCCCATAATGCCGCGTATCTATTAATAAGCACTACTAGGCAAACACATGGTGTAAGACACTGCATCAGTTGAGATGCAGTGTCAGTTATCAGTGACAGTGATACATTCAGATTGATCAGTATTGTTTTGTTTTTGCTCAGTAGTGTAAAAAACGAAACGTAAAGTGTTACCATACTTATTTCCTGACATATGACAGTGCCCACCTCCCACCCCCCTTTTCCCCTTTCCCTTTGTTTTACAGGAGGACTTGAATGAAATAAGAGACGTTTGGAACGCACATCGCATCCGGCCCTCTAAAAACATCAATGTTCCATCAGGAATACCTAATGTCATGTATGTGGCACCTCACCTTTGGGGCGCTGAGGACCTTCTTCTTCCACTCATTGATGACTTAGCCAGTTGCAAAGAGAGCTGCAAGTTTCTTAGTTCAGTTCCATGTGATGAGGACATATTCGATATGTGCACAATAATGATGGAAGAATCAGGCTTTGGCTTCCCAGTGACTATGTCACAAGCACTTGACTTGTATGTATCACTGAGAATTATCATCCGCCCAACTGTGTTTCAGTAGCCAACTGCATGAATGTCACCCTTTGTTTCTGCCGAAAGACCACTCACCAATAATCCCAAGACCCTTTTCAACACCACACCAGAATTAGTGAACACTCATGCAAACACAGAGAAGGAGATGGGACAATTGACTTGCTTACTTTATTTCATGTGTAAGACAAAAACTCTTCTTTTACTGTTATGTCAACTGGTAGTGGCTGGCACAAAAAGAACTACAGACGTAACCACTATCAGCAGAATCGAAGCCACGGGTGGACAGGCAACCAGCTTGTCTTGGCTTTCAAATTGTCTCTGAGCTTCTAGTGCATCTTGTGCATCCACATGATAGGTGACATTCTTGTCACATAAACTAACAATAGTGGAGTCACAGAGTATGTATAGAGACCCAAGGAATTCAACATTACAACTTTGACCAGCTGCTCCGTGTGAAGATCACATTAATGAAGGCAGACAGACACTTTTACATGCAGAAACAGACCTGGTGGATACACTTGTTAGGTCAGTGAAATGGGTAAAGACAGCTGCCTTATCTTGTTTTAGACTATTCTGTACTTTGGTTATGCTCTGTTCCATGTGGGCAAAGACTGTGTTTGTCCACCTTGGTGTACAGATGGCAAAACAGCTATTGGACAGCTTTTTAGGTTTTGGACGAAGATGGTGTCTCTAATGGAGCGAGTCTGAAACAGGTTCAGAAGGAATGGCCATGTACCACAGTGCAGCTCTGAGTCACTTTAGACAGTACCTGGAGAGACTGCTGGCCTTGGCTGAGGTACCAGAGGACAAGCTCAACCCCTTAACAGACAACTGGCTATCCAGGTGTGTGTGTATGTAGCTCCAGCTATGGGATGCTAGAATTAATGAGCTATAAATTGTATCTGAAGCTGACCTTGTCTGTTTTACTTATGCAACCTTTTCTTCTTGCCTTTCTCTTTCAGGACCATCCAGATAAGAATGAACACCTATGAGCTCTAGAGGTGTTCAAGGTACTATTGCCTGCGATACTGTGAGTAACACAGAGACAGAAGGAGAGTATGACATGTGAGCACAAATGTGGACATTCAGTACAAGACATATGGTGTATGGTTTAGATTATAAAGCAAAAACTAGAAACGGATCAAGTATCTTAAAAAAACATGTATGTAGTAGACGTTTAGGTTTTGTTGGTTGCACATATACAAACAGCAGCTGTGGCTCAGGAGGTAGAACGGGTTGCCCGTTAATCGGAAGGCCGGTGGTTCAACCCACGGCTCATCCAGGCTGCATGGCGAAATGGGCATGGGCAAAATACTGAACCCTGAATTACCCCTGGTGGCTGTTCCACCAGTGTATGTGTGTGAATGTTTCTGTTTGAGCACTTAGGCTCTGTATGAATGTGTGTAACAGAAGTAGTGTAAAAGCGCTTCGAGTGGTTGAAAAGACTAGAAAGGCGCTATACGGAGCATTTACAAACATAATATCATTTTGTAAACTTTATTTTGAATAATTTTTCTCATTCTCCTTTTGTAACCACTACAGAGTAAACAAGCCCCTCTGTGGGCACTGTCTTTGCATAATTTCAATACATGGAAAATGATGAATGTTATTTGACACTGACTGGAACAAACATATGTCATAAGATGTACAATGTTTTCCTCTAAAATAATAGTGGTTAATGGTGTTATAATTGTAGAGCTCCTTAAGCCTGTAATGTTTATGTATCACCTGGCAACTCTTTTTCTTCCCATGCAAGAAGAATATCGCAGCAAGTCCATGAACACCTTAAACACCTTCAACCGCAAGATGACCTGAAGGAAGCCTGTTTACCAAGTCTGAACTCAGCACAAGTATGTCACTACACATCCAACATCATCATTACTCGGAATTTAAAAATGATGTATCACACACACAGCTAAATCGTGTCTTGTGTAGTGGACTTTAAACATCATCATTTTTCCTTTGTGACCTGTTTGTGTGCAGGTGGTTCGTGATGGATTGTGCTGAGGAGAGGAACATGTGAGTCCAGCATGTTGGACCTATGTATCAGTTTGCCAGCAAGAATGGCAAGGTTCATGTCGTTACAGGTGAATGTCAGATTTTTTCAAAAAAATTTCCACACCCCTCAATAGAAACTTTAGTTTGCATGAGCTGATGTTATCAGTAACCACCCCCACTCAATGCATGTATTTTCGGGTTAAAAAGCTTCAAGGCACAGTTTCAATTGTATGTTGTACAGATTGTAACGTTTTTTCTCTCAGTCATGTAAGCTTTTGTGATGCTGTCATGTTTCAAAGTGGGCAGGTGGCCAAAAAATACACTATTTAAATTCCTCCTTACACACACCCTGTGTCCTATCACATCTGTTTTTGTTCAAGAACAAAACTCCACAAATACATAATTTTTGAATATATACAGTAAATATATGTAATTGCTCTTAATTTGTATAGCCTTTCTAGTCTTTTTCGACCACTCAAAGCGCTTTACACTACATCTGCATTCACCTTTCACACACATTCATACACTGAGCCTAAGTGCTCAAACAGAAACTAAAACTACACTGGTAGAATAGTCACCAGGGCCTTCTGATAAATGGGCTACCCACTTTACCTCTATATATTTACATCCAACACTTAATGTCTTTATAATTGACCCTAATCTATTGTGCTCTTGCTACATGACGATCTATAAAAACAGAAAATAACATAATTTCACTTGAGGCTCCAATTCAAAAGATTTCTGAACTTTACAATGCTCATTTTCAGGTCAACCTCAGAGCACGCCACATGTCCGACCAACTCTGCAGATTTGCAGGACCTCTTCCTAAGCATTTCAAGGGAGGACCACCTAATGACATGGCTGCCAGTGGGGCTTTCCCTTAAATCAGCCTCATCACTAGCCACCTGGTGCTGGATACCCCAGTCATCTCTTCCCCCATTCCAGACAGTTTTGTACATGGCAGGGGGTCCCTGGCCATAGTCCAGTGAGACGTGTGCTGAGAGTTTCAAACCCGACCAGGATTTGCATGGGTAAGGCTGTGTTCAGATCAGCCAGAGAGAGAGACTAGATCATTAGAGAGGATAGGCTGTTGACTGAATACAAGTATTGAAGGGTGAGAGTTGTCCGCTAGAACAGGCATGGTGTGAATCTTGGTTATTGTGCCTATGGAGAATAGTTCACTATACTTACCTGACTGACAGTGACATGCAGTCAACCTCAGTTATTGGGGATCCACTAAAGGTGCAATGATTTGATTGTCACCCAGTTCAAGTCCACCATCTGTTTATTTTTAACAGTCCCAGTTATTACATTATAAATAATGAAATCTTGTTGTAGTCTGCAAAGTCTCAGCAGCTTCCGACAGTTTACAATTAACAAATTAATAACACAATCATACTGCAGCCATGTGCCATCAGTTCATTTTCTTAAATCTTAATGTTAACCTTCCAAAATGACTTTGAATATTCACAACTTTCAAAGAAAATCATATTTAAATAAAAAATGTTTGTTTGTTTGCTCTCTGTGTTTACTTGCCCACCCACTCGGTATATGGTATAACATCACAGGGATTACAGTCATCAGTTTAGCTTTATTTAGCTCAGATCTCCACCTGCAGATGAGAAGGAGGTGTAGGTACGTAAGCCAAAAGGTAATTTGGAATCTGTATATTAAATGTGTGAAAATTGAATAAATATGTCATTGAAGTCACTCAGTCCATCATGTTTGATTTTGTGTGTGTGTGTAATCCTTCCCTTTGTGTATCCTGAGAAGGTTTGAGAGAATTAGAGGGGTTCTTTGGATGGGGTATAACAATATGCACTGCTTACCTTAAAATGAATCATTTAACAGAGTCTTGTCTATGTCTATGTCTTTGCAACTGTGTTACATCATTGAAAAAGCAACCACACAAATGCAAAAATAATATCTTGTTTTGAAATTTATTTATCTTCTTTGAACAGAAAGCCTAATGTCAGCGATTATACATCAGGCACTCAGAACTGGAGTTAACAGATGTCTTTATAACATTTCTGCAATTCAAATAGAATGAAGGGCTGGGTGCTAATCCATCTTCCCAATTCAGACTGACACATTTTTTCATAGTTTTCAATCACATAGATTAACATATACAGTATATATGAAATGTGGAGGAAAAACTACACATATTTACCTGTATAGTTATCCACTCCCCTTCAGGTTGGTAAATGTGAGTGGGAACTTGCCTCTTGCACATGAGAGCCCACATTGAACCCACCCCACAATCTCCATTTTTTTTATCTGTACCAATCCCAATTTGGTTGTATTCCCTCCTAAAGTCCTGTTAATTTCTTAACCCTGGGTTACATTAATATCTCACAATACACAGACCAGAACAGTCTACTGAAAAAAGAGCAATAAACAAATAACACCTTCTTTTTTATATAAACAAAAGGCAAAAAATAACCCTTCACAATTATAAGAGAGCACATTAGAGGTCACAGTCAGGTCATGCAGTGCAAGTATTTTCATTAAATCTAATGACTAATTTAACCAAATAACTAATTAAAGTAAAACATAATGTGCAAATCTCTCACTATGCACCATAGGGTAGGTTACTTGAGCTTATCAAGTATACTTATTTCTTTTAAAACATGTGGAACTTCTATTGCACAAATGCTGAAAAACAATGTGGTTGAAGTACAACCCCTTATCTTAAGAGGAAAGCAATACCACTTTTAAGACACATCTGTTCAAAGTAAAACTACTTAAATCTACTACAAATATATTGAATTAAAACATTGACTTTTCACAAGAACTATCTGGTAGTGGTTTGTTTGTATGCTTATTGAACATTATAATTGGCTTTCTGTATATCTGCAAATGATCTACTTTATGCAATCATAACTCTTTTTTTGGACTATTGCATATTCCATGCAGTTTCTAATTACAATGTGAGAAATTTGTCCTACCAATTCCTAAGGAAATAATACATACTTATGTAATGCCTTTTGTACTTTAAACAGCATATCAATATTCATTCACTTGTGTATATACACTATGTGTACTATAAAGATGTTAACATTCTTCTGTAAACATGCACACAGTCACAATCGAATATCATCATTCTGTGAATGCAAATTCAGTGCATGTAAAAAAAAACTAGCTGCTAGCTTTAACTGAATCAGGGTGCACATTGTAAAGATAATCCAATGTCAAAGAAAGCTTGTGTTTATGCAACTTAAACATGATCTTTTATATGTTCTTTCCAGAAAGAGTGGGTGCTACTTATTAGCACTCACCCTTCTGGCCTAGATGATATCCATTACCCATACTGAGCTTGTGAGTATAGTATTGAAATCACTACGGAGGTCTGGATAATTGTTGTATCCTACAGGTAGCTTTAAAAGGCAGCCGCATGTATGTGATTGTGGTCTTCGCTCAAAGTCTGAGGTTTCGATGAACTCTATCTTAATTGTTTTTTCCATCAAATTTGAACCAGTGCAGAAGCGGAGGAAAAGCTGAAGGGTTCTCACATCAACTTCACCTACATATCTCTTCAGGTAGCGGGCAACTGCTTTTTCGGGTGCAGTCATCACATCTGGAAACTGCAGGAGGTCCTTTACAGCTTTCCCAGTTGGGGTCTTCTGCTCTATGACATGATGCAGAGCATCTGGTGGCAACACACTTGCTAAGTGCACCACAATAGGACGCCAACACTCGATTACATACATAGGTGCCTGTATGAGAGACTTATGTCCCATCTGTGAGAGCAGTGGGATCAGATTGTCCTTTGTAGGAACCTGCTGGCACTCGTGTGGCTCAAGAGCATCAAATAGTGAATCACTGTCAACAGAGTCAAAGTCCTCCAAAGCCTTTTGAAGGACCTCTCTCTCCTGTTCAGACACGTACTGCAAGAAGGTGTCCTTTAAGCTGCTGAATGTTGTGGAGTACAGTACCTCTTCAAGGAATGGTGTCAGCCAGTTTCACTGGGAAATAGCGGGCAATCTTCCACCCTACTACTAAGATTCTAGCAATAGCCTGCCACTCTTCACACTGATAATCATGCCTAATAAAGGGTACTTTCACATCCCCACCCATGGTGCACCTTTCATAAAAGTCTGTCCAAAACTCTGTAAAGCAGTCCCGGGTCACACCACTTCCTTCCCCTTCTTCAAGTTTTCCATTAGGTAGAGCGATCTTAATAAATACATCGGCACTTAAAATATCTGGGTTTGTGAAGGCTTTGATTAGGTCAGTGAGACAATGCCCCCGCCTAATAATCAGTGTAACCGGAGCATGTTCACCCAGTGTCTGGTCATTCCATGGCTCTGCAACAGGGCCGCCAAATCCCTGCGGTGGCTGTTCATTTGAAAGAGCTGGCTGAGGTTCGCCTGGGCTCTGCAGTGGCTGGTCAGGCCAAGGACCTGGTTGATGTTCACCTGGGCTCTGCAGTGGCTGGTCAGGCCAAGGACCTGGTTGATGTTCACCTGGGCTCTGCAGTGGCTGGTCAGGCCAAGGACCTGGTTGATGTTCTCCTGGGCTCTGCAGTGGCTGGTCAATCCAAGGAACAGATTGAGGTTCAACCAATCTCTGTGGTGGCTGGTCATTCCATGGCACAGTGTCATCCAACTGCACATCTTCAGTTGCCACAGCCCCAATTATAATCTCGAGGTCAATCCCTTGGTGAACTATGTCATCCATATCTTGTACCTCAGTTGAAGCATGTGGCTCATGTCCTGTGAGATCAACAGTTGGGGTTGAAGTTAAATGCATCTCTGCTTCCTCTTCCTCAGTGGACAACTCCAGATTTACTCTTTTGGTACAAAGATACAGTCTAAGAATTTTTACTTTGCTTTCTTCATACAAGTTATCCACAGTGCTCCAACTGTTGACATGTACCTGAGATGATTCAATTTCAGTAGAAAAATCTGAGAGCCTTTTCTTTTTTTTTGAAAAACCATTTGGGAAAAACAGGTCTTCAGCTAGTTCTTTGATTTCCACTACTGTTTTATCCTTGTCAATAGTCAGGTGTCTTGTTCCTCCCCCATTGATTGCTTTTACCTGTTTGTACCGGTTTTCTTTTCATTAAAGTCCATCCATCCAAGCTCAACCCGTCTCTCTTTTTTTTTGGCATTTGCATTTCCTGCCATTGGCTTTTTTTTCACAGGTACAGGTGCTTCTCCAGACAGTCTCTGACGTAGCCTCGTCAGTATAGACTCTTTCCTGCTCTTTGTGTCAAGTGATGCATTGGCTTTCCGACAGAAGGCCACAGTAGCTATTCTATCTCCAGCTTTAGGGATGTACTTTGCCAGGTCTCCATCATTCATTATAGGGATTACAGATGCATCAATCTGGAAAAACAAAAAATTGGGAGCATGATTAGATTGACCTATAAATAGTAAAACATTTTTATATTTTTCATTTTTGAACACAGTGTTTTATTTGTCATATATATGATCGATGTTTGTAATTAATAATTAATGAAATCACTATGTATTACTTCAGGTTCTGTAGTCTAAGGCTTTTAGTTCTGCTTCGAGGTTTCTGCCATTTAAAACGATGATTTTCCTTGCCTCTGTCGCTTAGTGCTTGCTCTTAGTGGGAAATGTTGGGTTTCTGTAAATATCACAGAGTATGGTCGAGACCTGCTCTTTTAAAAAAAAGCTTTGCTTGTTTGTTGTGATTTGGCGCTATATAAATAAAATTGAATTGAATTGAAATACGCTACATTACACTACATACGCTACTTTTTTTGCCAGATTCCTTGTTTTCTGTTAAAATCTTTGTGGATTCTGTATTTTCAATTTAAGCACCTTTTTGCCATCAGAAGGTGTGTAATCATGTGGTGGTGAATAAAATTTCAACAATTCAATAAGAAAATATTACAAATGGTATCATGAAAACACTACTCAAATGCATATGCAATTAGACAGATCTCAATAAATGTAGGCTACTACAAAAGTAGAATGTTAAAACAGACTATTATACTACTATACTACATAATACTTATAAATGCATTGTTGCAATACATGTGTTGTGAATTGTCCCCTATTATAATAGCCTATTAAAAATAAATCTAATCAAACCATCCTTTCAGAAACAGCAGTAAAGCCACGGTGGCGAGCATAAAAAACACAGACTAACGTTACCTGAGCTCTAAACCAGGCGGAGTCTCCTGGGCTTTGAGTTGAAAACGTTGATTAGTCTATGTCACCATAATCCGAACTGTCAATAAGTTCTCTTTCAAAAGACAGAAGTGCCAAGTTGTTCAGGCGTCCAGTCAGCATGGATGATCTCAGGTTTGGAAGGCTGCCGCTGCTACCTCACGGTGCACTAAACTGCCGCCAAATGTCGGCGCTAACTGGGTGTTGCGTGATAGTGTCACTGGACTGATACATGATATGCCGACATAATATTTTTCTTTTGTAGCTATTTTTCGTAGCTACTGTACATATTTTACATTTACATGTCTTCAAGAAAATGAAAATTATTTATTAATTCATTTTTATTATTATTACAAATTATAAAAAATATTGTTTTTATTAATCTGATTGGGTGGGCCACTTGTCATGGCCCACCCATAAATCCGCGCCTGTTTGTATGGCCGAGGTGATCTCCTGGATATGATTTATGTTCACCTGGGCTCTGCAGTGGCCACGTATGTAGGGTAACTTCAAGTTAACCACGAAGATAACCTGCATGAGAGCAGTTTAGAGATGCAGCAAAATGCCATAGCAGTACCTTGTGGAATTTACACTGGACGTCACAAAGTTACTCCTGAAGTTACCTGGATAAGCCAGTTACCTCTCTTCGTAGTAGGCCACAAATTTAATAAGACCAAAGTTCTCCTTTTAGAATAATAACACAGAAATGAGGCAGATTCATATGTAAAGTGGCTTAGCTTACCTTTTCATTTTCCAGCTTCTGGATAAATTCCTCATCAATTTCTCGCTGAATTAAAAATCCTCTCAGCTCAGCATCCATTGTTTTTCTCTCCTGTGTAAAGGGGATTAAACGTATAAATTCAAAACTTGCATCACTTTTGTGATTTACCGAGAACTGTGGATTGTATAGTATCTTGCAAAGCAAGATTACTCTTGTTTATCTCAGTATTAAGAAAACTCATACAGAGCTAAAGGGAGAATGGATATTTGAAGTTACTGGCCTCTGCTACTCATCAGGAAAAAATGCACTAGTAAATGAATCACTTACAATCATTTTGAAAGATTGTGCTGAGAAGTACATGACTTTATGTAGCCGTTATTTTAATTTTAATTTTATATATGTATGCATGTTATATCGTTTTGTTTAGTTTTTTTGTTTTTTTACATGTTCAATATAGACAAACACACTGACCATGCTGCTGCTTTGCTCCACCTCAAATCTTAATAACCTCAACAACCACCTCCCCAGATTCCATCCCATCCATGTAGGTCTGTTGCATTCCAATTTTCTAATAATGTCCTCACAACAAACAACACTCAAATCTGTCCTATCTCTCTCCCCTCCCTCAGTCCTTACAACCTGTCAACAAAGTAACATCACCTGATAATGGCTTTGCTTAACACTTGTTCACTCAAAATACAAGCCTCATTCTGGATCTGGAATTACTGACAGTAATCTAGATTTCCTTTTCCACCCTGAAACATGGCAAAACCACCTGACTATTTCTCATTAAACCACATGAACCTCATCTTGAGGGGTAGGAAGTATTGTTTCTGCTGCTCACCTGCTCACACACTCCTGCAACCCATCAACCCCATCCTCCAGAACCTCCACTGGCTAACCTGTCCCACAATGGATGCAAAGTCCTTCTCGTTACTCATAAGCCCTCCATAACTAGTCCGCCTTCTACTTCAACAACCTGCTCCACCAACACAGTCCTCCAGCAGCTTCCCTTCCTCTTTAGGCACGCCTTATAATTTGTTATTACTGTGTTATATAGCATTATAGTTTTAGTGTTTTATGATATGGTGACATTTGCTTTAAGTTAGTGTGTTCTTATTGTCTCATATAAACTTTGAGCTTATTGACAGGCGCTATATAAATTAAATGTAATGTTATTATTAATATTATTATTATTATTTTATAATTAGACCTACTTGATACACAGACATAATATTTCACTGCATCCACTAATAGTCAATGGCCAAAAACTAGTGTTGACACTATGGTTAAGTTACCAGTGCAGTAACTAAATAGAACAACACCACATGAACTGCCGGCCTTTGTCCAGTTACTAATGTTACACATTTTACCGGACTTTACTGGGGCTAAATAACCGTCAGCCTAATGAAAGCCGTTAACGTTGAATTAGCCTGCTTAACCTATGCTAATTGCTAATGATTCCGACTTGAACACCTAACGTTAGCTAGTCTTGCAGTTACCTTAACTCAGTTATTTGCCATCTAACCAAATGTTCACCGTGCTAATTACAACAGTCTTACCTCTGTAAAGCCGTCACAATGTAACGTTACGTTATGTAGGGTTCATATCATCATCTGCTGTTCTTCTACAGATCCTTGCCGACATCTGGTACCCAGTGCCTTTCGTCAACTGGAAATACCGGGAAATACACATGGAAATACAGCCAGACGTGACCTAAGCCTAGAACGCCCTCTGCTGACGTTTTTTGTAGGCTACACAGACACATGCTTTTCTTACATTGAAAACTACCAAAATGTGTTTCAACGTTGGCTAATTTCGAAACACTTCAACAGTTAATGAACCGGGCTGCACACTCCACTATAGGCTAACTTAAAATCAGAATCACATCTGCACATCAAGACATAAAGGAATATAAATAATAATAGAAGTTGGTAAATAAAGAAGTATATAAATGTAAAAAGTATAAATAGGCTATAAAATATGAAAAAGAATTATAAAGGACTATGGATATGCAGCCTAAAAGATTTATATTATTAACAGAATTGTGATTGTTACAAACCTGGCACTCAAGCCACAACAAAGGAGAAGGATGCCACTCAGGTTTAACAAAAGATCAACACAAGTTTATTTAAAATAATAAAAAAGCAAAAGAACACTGGCGTCTGGGCAGGCAGGCCTGGGTTGGGCTCACTGGCTAGGTGCTCCCAATATCCTTAATTGCCTGCAGAGAGAAACACAGACACCATACAGCACACAGGTCCAACAGCTCCCGTGGCCGTAACAGTGATGAACAGTACTATTAAATAAGTAGAAGCAGATGTGCAGCAAACTATATTGCACACTGAATATTAAAACACAGAATATTGCACAGAATGTGAACTATTGCACTTTTAAGGGAGGAGCTTGATCGGCACAGACAGGAATGACTTCCTGTGGTGCTCTGTGGTGCATTTTGGGGAAATAAGTCTTGCACTGAAAGTGCTCCTGTGTTTGACAGCACATCATGGAGTGGGTGGGAGACATTGTCCAAGATGACATGTAGCTTGGACAGCATCCTCCTCTCTGACACCACCGACAGAGAGTCCAGCTCCACCCCCACAACGTCACTGGCCTTGCGGATCAGTTTGTTGAGTCTGTTAGCATCCGCTACCCTCAACCTGCTGCCCCAGAGTGCAACTGCAAACAGCATAGCACTACCAACCACAGACTCATAAAACATCCTCAGCACATTCTGTCAGATGTTGAAGGACCTCAGCTTCCTCAGAATATAGAGACAACTCTGGCCCTTCCTGTAGAGAGCTTGAATGTTCTTGGCCCAGTCCAGTTTATTGTCAATGTGCACTCCCAGGTATTTGTATTCCTGTATGGAAACAGGGGACACTGGTGCTTTGGCTCTCCTCAGATCCTCAACCAGATCAGTGTTTGTCACGATGAGCTGCAGATGGTTGTGCTTACACCATGTAACAAAGTCAGCCACCACAGCCCTGTACTCAGCCTCATCAACCTTACTTAAACATTATATTTTATTTCTGTGTTAATAAAATTAAAATGAATGTTTCATGACAAAAGCACTGTGCAATTGGGCTATTAACCTTTTACATTCATTAGACATACCCACAGCTCTTTCCAAGATGAGATACATTTAGATCATTAATGACCAATTAATGTAATAACTAATGCAATTAGGCCTATGATAACTAATTAATATAGAATAACCAACTTTGCTATGCTAGCTAATAATCTATTTAACTATGCTTGAAGCAGACACTTTGGCTGCTCCATTGTGCAGGCTCTTTTTATATACACTTATCTTGTGGCCACGAGATAGTATCTTGAGGCCACAAGATAGTATCTTGAGGCCACGAGATACTATCTTGAGGCCACGAGATAGTATCTTGAGGCCACGAGATAGTATCTTGTGGCCACGAGATACTATCTTGAGGCCACGAGATACTATCTTGAGGCCACGAGATAGTATCTTGAGGCCACGAGATACTATCTTGAGGCCACGAGATAGTATCTTGAGGCCACGAGATACTATCTTGAGGCCACGAGATAGTATCTTGAGGCCACGAGATACTATCTTGAGGCCACGAGATAGTTATCTTGAGGCCACGAGATACTATCTTGAGGCCACGAGATAGTATCTTGAGGCCACGAGATACTATCTTGTGGCCACGAGATAGTTATCTTGAGGCCACGAGATACTATCTTGAGGCCACGAGATACTATCTTGAGGCCACGAGATACTATCTTGAGGCCACGAGATACTATCTTGTGGCCACGAGATAGTTATCTTGAGGCCACGAGATACTATCTTGTGGCCACGAGATACTATCTTGAGGCCACGAGATAGTATCTTGAGGCCACGAGATAGTATCTTGAGGCCACGAGATACTATCTTGTGGCCACGAGATACTATCTTGTGGCCACGAGATAGTTATATTAATTTTTTTTTACAAAGTGGGACTAGGGGGGCTCCGTAGTGCAGCGTAGGTCGCTGTGTGTCCGTTAACAAAAGTCTGTAGTTTCCCCAACGGCTGGAAAAGTGAAGGCTGTTAGCGTGAGCTAACATCTCCCCTGTACAAAAGCCTGCTCTCTGCCCCACACTAGACTCCGGAGCGTTCAGCGTCACAGCCCCCCCCCTCTGGAACTCATCCCCACAGAAACGCTCCCTGTCTGGACACTTTCACAAATCTACTAAGACCCAGCGCTTTACCCAGCATTCAGTCCTGAATGACTATTTGTTGCTCTGTCACTGTAACTATGTGGAAGGCGTCCTTGGGTCCCGTGAAAGGCACAAAAAATATTTTATTCATGTAATGTTAGCTAAATTAGTAATGAAGTAATTTTAATTATCCGAATGTGTCCGTTCCTGATTATTTATCTTCCTTCAGTCTGTAAGTGTCCAAAGAATCAGAACAGCTTTTCACAAAAATTTATCCAAGTTGTGAATCCTGTCATGTGAAGTCCATAGCTCTCTGTCTGCTATCTTCTCTCATCCTGCAGCCTGTTGTTGTTTTCGTTACGTTGCTGCCTTCAAAATAAAAGGGCATAAGCCATCTGTCAGAGCTTGATCAAATGAATGATGTGTGTTTGATATTTGATCATTTTTATACAAGTATTTTACTGTTTGCAATACATGAACTTTCATAGTAGTTTCAGTTTTGTGCAAAAGGAATTAAAGGCCTGTCCCATATAGACGCCAGTCCCAAATATAGGCAGGGTCAATTCATATTATTATTCTATTTATTTTATTTCTATTTATTCAAAGTTTTATAGTATTCTACCAGGTAGCGATGATTCGCCAAGCAAATCAACTTTGTCAGTCATTTGTTTTTCACTGTGTACTGAGACAAAGGTCTTAAAGACATTAAAATAATTGTAGCAAAGAACCTTCATTTGATAAGAGCAAGTTGTGGATTTGCAGACCAGTTTACCAGAAACAGTCAATATAGAAAATCAGAGAATTAATTTTGATTCGTTCATGTCCGGGGCACCACTTACGTTTTGCAAACACATAGGAAACTTTGAATTAATTGTTAACCAATTAATTTTGTTAAAATACAAACTAAACACATGAAAACTACTAAAAACACATATCTAACTAAAAACTACTAAACATAAAATAAACAAATACAGTCATGAAAGACAAGGAATGATAGATTAAAAGCAACCTTTAATAAACACTCTGAATGCAGCATGAACAATCACTTTATTGATAGATGAGATGGATGGACAAGAAAGCATGAGCCTTTTCTTGTGGCCAGCCTAAGAAACATCTGTGCAATCCCCATGCTGTCTGATAAACATCTTGATATGCCACACCTGTGAGATGGATGGATTATCTCAGCAAAGGAGAAGTGCTCACTAACACAGATTTTGACAGATTAGTGAACAATATTTGACAGAAATAGGACTTTTGTTTACATAGCTTTGAGTTCAGCTCATGATGAATGGGGGCAAAAACAAAAGAGTTGTGTTTATAATTTTGTTCACTGTAATTGCAACACATATACTCATGGCACTTATAATCTGCATGGCTATTGTATTTTTAGTGTAGTGTGTGACAGTTGTCTGCTTATTTAAGTTGTCTGTATTTATTGACTTGATGATTCTGTCCTCTTCACCAGATGTATCTTGAAAAACTGTTTTTGGTCCTAAGACTTTTACATAGTTGAATGAATTTAAAAGGAAAGATTTTATTTACTTAAAAAGATTTACTTACAATAATGAAAACTTCCTGACTTCTTATAAATCTACATGGACTGTTTTAAACAGGCAGCTGTCCCAGCAGTGAGGAGGAAACAGCATGATATGTTGAGGACAGCTACAGCTCACTGACTCTGTGTGTTTGCATATCTGTCCTGCCTCTCTGCTCCCAGCCGTTAAGAGGCCAGTGTTGATCAGTGGCTGTCCAGGCCTTTCAGAGCCACTGACACGCCGGCAGCACAATGATGATGTCACTGATTCTACTGCTGGCCACCCTGGGGCTCCTTGTTCAGGGTGAGACTCTCTTCTGAAAACTTTGCTTCAGGATGCAACCAGGTTCACCACAATGATGTTCTGCTGTGATGGAGAAACACTGAAACAAGCAGCATTTACCTTCTTCCATCTGTTCTCCATGTTAAAGAAATGAGACTCTTCTGTTTGGATGCTGATCATCTTTCTCCAAGCTGGATTTGTCTCAATAACCCTTCTCCTCTTTTTCATCTTTTCCAGGTTCATCAGGACAAATCATCCTGACTCAGTCTCCTGGATCTCAATCTATTGTTCCAGGACAGGCTGTCTCTCTCAGATGTAAAACCAGTTCATATGTTGGTAACAACCTCCAGTGGTACCTTCAGAAACCTGGAGAAGCTCCTAAACTCCTGATATATTATGCTACAAACCGTCAGTCTGGAGTTTCAGATCGTTTTAGTGGAAGTGGATCTGGGACTGACTTCACTCTGACCATCAGTGGAGTTCAGGCTGAAGATTCAGGAGTTTACTACTGTCAGCAGAGTTACAGCTCGTTCACACAGTGATACAACGTCGTACAAAAACCTCCCTCAGCTGGAGAGGAACTGATCTGACTCAACAGCTGCACTGAAACTAAAACAACAGGAGGTTTATAAAAACACATTTAGACAATAATAACTTTGAACATTTCAACACTAAATATTCTGTATTTATCTCAAACATTTATATGGCTAAAACTTTTATTAAAACAGAGTTTGAATCATTCTTCTGAACATCAAAGATAAACTTTGTTAAATTATAAATTCAATTCTATGATAAGTGAAATTCATGAAGTATGAAAACACAAAGACACAGATTGTAAATATTATTATTTTCTATCTTACAATTTTTTCATTGAGCCCAAAACAAAGTTTTATACAAAAAATATTTTCATTGATTCAGTTAAATGACTAGTCATGTCTATAACACATGTATTTATAACTTAAATTGTGTTTTGTATTCCAGCAAACAGTCATTTTATAATGAAAGTAGTAAATCAGTAATATTTGAATTATTTCCTTTGGTCAGCTTTTACTATGTACAGGATCTGACAAAAGTGAGTAGACCCTCAATTTTTTTCAAATATCTGATTCTATCTTTTCATGTGACAACACTGAAGAAATGACACTTTGCTCCAGTGTAAAGTAGTGAGTGTACAGCTTATATAACAGTGTAAATCTGCTGTCCCCTCAAAATAACACATCACACAGCCATTAATCTCTAAACCGCTGGCAACAAACGTGAGGACACCCCTCAGTGAAAATGTCCACATGGGGCCCAATTAGCAATTTCCCCTCCCCAGTGTCATGAGACTCGTTAGTTTTACAAGGTCTCAGGTGTGAATGGGGAGCAGGTGTGTTAAATTTAGTGTTATCGCTCTCACACTCCCTCATACTGGCAACTCTGAGCAACTGATGGCCTTATACTGCTACCATCACTGGTTTGTGCTAATGAAACTAATGGCAGGTTCTCTGAGTGTCTTTACTCTCCTGATATACTGTATATATGGCAATACATTACATAATGTTACACATTCCTTGAAAAACCATCATGGAGAAACATTTGTGTCAGCTTAGTGTTTCTCTGGATGTAATACAGTCACTGACACCATGAAGAGAACATTTGTTAAGACACGATAATAACAACAATGATTTATGGATTGTAATTCTGTAAAAATTTGATTCTTTCCCTTTTTAATTATTCTCATTTGTCTTGTGGTTGAGCTCTTCAGCAGAGGCCGGATGTAAATATTTCCAGCTTCACATTTGAAGATCACATTAATTTTGTAACTATGCCGATGATACACTACTTTTTATTTCGGATGTATAAAATTTTCCATACTAGTTCAATTTGAAGAAGAATGCATATTATTAGGAAACACCTAAACTATTATCATACCAGGGAGTGTCTTTAACAAATATAATTCAGTAATAAAAGATCATTGGATGACTTCATTGAAATGTTCCTATCTTTGATTTTGTTCCAAAGATTTATTATCACAGACAAATCTGTGATGATTATTACAGAAAAAGGTTTTATAGTCATGAAGGTATTTTAATTAATTATAACAAATAATGGATTTCACTGGTTTGTACTAAATAATAAACATGTAGAAGGGAATTTTGTTTGAGCGTGTAAAGTCTTTATTATATGGTATTTATGGCTATACATTACACAGTCTTACTATTATTTTTAAAATCATCGTGGTGTTTCATGTCAACATTTTTTATGGATGTAATACAGTCACTGACACCATGCAGAGAACATTTATTAAGACACTTTCATAATAATAAAACATGAAAACAGCTGATTGGATGAAAACGTCTTTATTATCTAGAAACAGTGAAATAATATTGAAACATTGCAACAAGCTAGTAAATCTTGCTGTTGAAACATGTCAAATAAAAGAGAGAGACAGTTCCAGAGTGCAGAGTGAGAGCAGGAGCAGAGGAAAACCAGTAGCAGAGTCCCAGTGAGTCAGGTCAGGACTGGGAACACTGGTCTCTCCTCAGTGTCTCTGAGAGCGGAGTCTGGGAGCCCTGGGTGGCCTCACAGGTCACAGAGCCCACCTTCCTCCACTGGTCTGCAGAGAGCCTCAGGGTGCTGCTCCAGCTGTAGTGGCCGTCCTTCTGCAGCACCCCGGGGCTCCTGCTCTCCTCCCAGCTGCTGCTGCTGCTGCTGCCGTCCACCTTCCAGGCCAGACTCCAGTCTGAGGGGAAGCCCTTGTTGGCCAGGCACATGAGCGTGGCCTTCCCCTGCTGCAGCTCCTCTGGCTGGAGGGGCAGCACCGTCAGGGTGGGACGGACATCACCCACTGGAGGAGAAGACAGAGAGACAACATGAAGAAAGTTCATACACAGAGAAAATAAACTCCACCCTGTTGGTTGCAGCAGAGGAGGCTGCTCGTTCTGTTGGTCTTCCTCAGACCGGATCAAACTGGTCTTCAGTGTTTCACTTCCCTCTCTCAGCTCAGTAACCATGGCAACAGACAGGCATCACTGCTGAACCATGAAGATAAAGTTTCAGGCGGGAAACTCTTTCTTTAGCTGAATTAACATCTTAAACTTCAGAGTTCAACAATTAAAGACTTTTATTTGTTCTTCAGATTTTTCAGCTCAAATCAAAACTCATCAGAGACGGTGTGTGTTTGCTCTCTTCATTTACGCATGACATCACTACTGAACCACGACAACAGACGGGCTGAACTACTGAAAACAGTTTGAAGTGCTACAAATGCTTTTTCCACATCAAACAAATATTCTACCAACACAGCATGTGATTAAACTAACTGCAGTGATATTATGATATTCATTGGTTATAGTGAGGATGTGACATGTCGTTAAATTCATCAGTCTGGGAGGAAGACTGAGTAAAACACATTCAGTGTTTCCAGATAAAACACTCAATAAATAAATTATTTTTTTTGAAGACAAAATCACAAATCAAAATAGTTTCTTTAATAACCAACTATAGTTTTTAAGAACAGTAAAATTGTAAGAATTTAAATTCTAAATGAACATTTTCAGTGTAACTAAAGAGTTTCTTCTTCAGACAGAATTTTATCTGTATCACAGTGAAGTAATGGTCACTGCAATAATATTAAATTTCAACTATCAACCAACATCTTTAACTAAAGCTTGTTTTTATTCAATATTAAAAGAATATATATAAAATCTGATTTCCTGTAGAAGTCAAAAGTACTTACAGTTAACATCCAGTCTGGTTCCTCCACCAAAAGTCCACCACAGTGATACAAACTGATTGAGTCGTCGTACAAAAACCTCTCACTGTAGAGAGACACGGCTCTCTGACTTTGAACACAACAAACTCAACAAAAACACTTCCTGTTTTTAAAAGAATGAACTATTTCATGTTATATTTCTCAAACAGTGACACAGTTGTTGAGAATTAATCCCATTTTTACGTATATATTGTTCCATTGGTCTGAAAGTCAAATTGATCCCTCTAGAATGAAATGAAAGCAGACAGAAGATGTTGTAAAGAAAATCTTTCTGCAGTCATCAAAGCAAATCTCCATAAAAATGATCAGTGACACATTCCTAATCAATCCTCTGGTAAACGTATTGATCCATTGAGAAGCAGCATCATCAGAGTAATCCAAGTCCCTGTTGGAGTCAGTCAGAGCATTTCCATAGAGAGCCACTTTGCATCAGCAGCACCATGCTCCAGTGCTCTGGGAGAGTTTATAGTCCTGAGAGTTGAACACTGGATGACTGACAGCTGTCCTTCATGACAACAGAAGCCACAGAAATCCTCCTCATCAAAAACATGACTTTGGTCTCCGTCCTCATCTGGACTCTCCTCTGCTTCACTCAGGGTGAGGAAAATCATTTGTCTGTGATGTGAAAATCATTTGGAGTGTAGCTGAGTTTCACCTCACCATCTCATGTCCAGTGTTTCTCTCTCTCCTCAGGGTCTGTTGGACAAAATGCTGTCGTGACTCAGTCAGCAGCCAAATCAGTGCAGCTGGGTCAGACTGTCACTATTGACTGTAAATCCAGTCCAACAGTTCGTCACCATTCTGGTTCACAATACTGCCTGTCCTGGTACCAACAGAAAGATGGAGAAGCTCCTAAACTTCTGATCTACTTCACATCAGACAGATTTTCTGGAATCTCCTCCAGATTCAGTGGAAGTGGAGCAGGGAATGGAGTTGACTTCACTCTGACCATCAGTGGAGTCCAGTCTGAAGATGCAGCAGTTTACTACTGTCTGGGTGCACACTACATCAACAGTCAGTATGTGTTAACACAGTGAAAAAGCGTCGTACAAAAACCTCCCTCAGTCAGACTGAACAGAAACTGAACTGACTTTTGCAGACTGATACAGTTCACTGAGGACACACTCAAAAATTTTCAAATTTAACAAACATTAATGTAAACACTGACTAATGAAAAAATTCTGTTTTTGGCAAAAAACACATTTGCAGGATCGGATAACTAACTCTAAACAACACATCTCCACATTTATATGAAAATCTGTGAGGAAACATCACCATAATTAATCAGTGTGAGTTTTCTTGTTTTTGGCTCACAGTTCAGAGCAACATTTCTACAAGATATTTTCCAGCACTTAAAAATGTGTTTACAGTCTGACAGCACGAGCTGAACAACAAACATCCTTCTAGTTCCTAAAACTGTGTAGAATCTTAACTAAAAGTGTACGTACACCCAAAAGCCAAAAATGGTGTACGCCAAAAAATATTCAGACTTCTAAAACCAGCAAGTTCCCTTTATAAATCACAATCAGCTTGAAATGTAGAGCATGTGAGGGAGCTCAGTAATATTAATTGATACTGACTGCAGGAAGAAAAGGAGGCAAATTCTAACAAAATCTCCAAAATGTATTTGAAGTCAGTGTGACAATGACGTTCCTTTTGGTGAAGCTGAAGCATGTTTGGTGGGTAAAAAAACGTTGAGCACAGGAGGAAAGGGCTCTGGTATTTGCTCGACTGACTCATTGAAAACACCATAAATTTTAATGTAATTTGTCCTTCTGTTCACCTTATGAAAATTAATTCATTGCACTACATGCAAGTAGCCTTATATCCATCCGTCTTCAACCGCTTATCCGAGTCGGGTCGCGGGGCAGCAGCTCCAGCAGGGGACCCCAAACTTCCCTTTCCCGAGCCACATTAGCCAGCTCTGACTGGGGATCCCGAGGCGTTCCCAGGCCAGTGTGGAGATATAATCTCTCCACCTTGTCCTGGGTCTTCCCGAGGCCTCCTCCCAGCTGGACGTGCCTGGAACACCTGCCTAGGGAGGGCTCCAGGAGGCATCCTTACCAGATGCCCAAACCACCTCAACTGGCTCCTTTCAACGCAAAGGAGCAGCGGCTCTACTCTGAGCTCCTCGCGAATGGCCGAACTTCTCACCCTATCTCTAAGGGAGACACCAGCCACCCGCCTGAGGAAACCCAGGATTGGTGACAAAGCGCAGCCCTGGCGAAGGCCAACCCCCACCTGGAAAGAGTCCGACTTACTACTGAGTACTCGGACACAGCTCTTGCTTTGGATGTACAAGGATTGGATAGCCCTAAGAAGGGCCCCCCTCACCCCATACTCCCGCAGCACCTCCCACAGTGTCCCCCGGGGGACCCGGTCATATGCCTTCTCCAGATCTACAAAGCACATGTAGACCGGGTGGGCATACTCCCAAGCCCACTCCAGGATCCTTGCGAGAGTAAAGAGCTGGTCAGTTGTTCCACGACCAGGACGAAAACCGCATTGTTCCTCTTCGATCTGAGGTTCGACAATCAGCCGAACCCTCCGTTCCAGCACCCTGGCGTAGACTTTACCAGGGAGGCTGAGAAGTGTGATACCCCTGTAATTGGCACACACTCTCTCGTCCCCCTTTTTGAACAGGGGAACCACCACCCCAGTCCGCCACTCCTTGGGCACTGTACCCAAATTCCACACAATGTTGAAGAGACGTGTCATCCAAGACAGCCCCTCCACATCCAAAGCTTTTAGCATCTCTGGGCGGATCTCATCAATCCCTGGGGCTTTGCCACTGTGGAGTTGTTTGACTACCTCAGTGACCTCCTCCAAGGCAATTGACGAGAAACCCCCATCAGCCTCCAGCTCTGCCTCTACTAGAGAGGGCAGGTCAGTCAGATTTAGGAGTTCCTCAAAGTGTTCCTTCCACCGCCCAATTACATCCCCAGTTGAGGTCAGCAGGGTCCCATCCTTACTGTACACAGCTTGGACGGTTCCCCGCTTCCCCCTCCTGAGATGGCGGACAGTTCTCCAGAAACACTTTGGTGCCGAACCGAAAGTCCTTCTCCATGTCTTCTCCGAACTTCTCCCACACCCGCTGCTTTGCTTCTGCCACAGCAGAGGCTGTAGTCCTTCGGGCCTGTCGGTACCTTGCAGCCGCCTCCGAGTCCTCCGAGACAACAAATCCCGGAAGGCCTCCTTCTTCAGTCGGACGGCTTCCCTGACCACCGGTGTCCACCACGGTGTTCGAGGGTTACCGCCCTTGAGGCACCTAAAACCTTGAGACCACAGCGTTCGCTGCAGCTTCAGCAATAGAGGCTTTGAACATTGCCCACTCATGTTCAATGTCCCCAACCTCCACAGGGATGCCAGAAAAGCTCCGCCGAGGTTTGAGTTGAAGATCTCACGGACAGGGGCTTCCACCAGACGTTCCCAGTTCACCCGCACTACTCGCTTGGGTTTACCAGGTCTGTCCAGAGTCTTCCCCACCCCTGACCCACCTCACAACCAGATGGTGATCAGTTGACAGCTCCGCCTCTCTCTTCACCCGAGTGTCCGAAACATGCGGCCTCAAATCAGATGAAACGATTACAAAATCGATCATCGATCTTCGGCCTAGGGTGCTCTGGTACCATGTACACTTATGAGCATCCTTATGCTCGAACATGGTGTTTGTTATAGACAATCCATGACTAGCACAGAAGTCCAACAACAAACCCCCACTCAGGTTCAGATCAGGAGGGCCGTTCCTCCCAATCACGCCTTTCCAGGTAACTCCGTCATTGCCCACATGTGCGTTGAAGTCACCCAGCAGAACTATGGAGTCCCCTACTGGAGCCAGGACTCCATTCACGATCTCCAAGAAGGCCGAATACTCCGAACTGCTGTTTGGTGCATACGCACCTATTAATAAGTAGCCTATTAATTAATATTAATTAATATGAGTCCGGATTAAACTGTTCAACATATTTAAGGGGTTCTTTTGCAGAAACAGATGTCTCAGTTTTTGTTTATTAAGCAAATGATCTTAAATTCTTTTTTTTTCACATTTCAGGAAAAATCAAACAGGCGTTTGTTTATTCACAAAGGCTTTAATCCTATAATACTCAGAGGTAATATTTCGATTTATTTCACACAGTAGTAGGCCTATTTATTTCAAACAGTTTCATCCTGCTGCCATGTGAGTCGCTGTTTCTTACAGGGCTGCACATTCTCCCATCAAGTTTTTTTTGTAGATCCCAGCCTTTGCTTGGCAAGTGGCGTACGTACGTTTCCAGCCCTGTTTTGTACATACGCACCGTTTATAAATGAGACCCCAGGAGATTCTTTCTGAATCTGAAGAACAGGAATTGTACATGTAATGAGAACAGCTGAAAATGTGGACTACAAGTTCATCTGAAACCATGAACAGAATAAATGACCATCAGGAACACAAAGATTTTAGTATCAATAGATTTGGGGGTCTTTAATAGTTGATAAGGACAAACAGAACCCGAAGGTTCAACATCAGCAGGTGGAGGTTTCAACAAAAACCCAGAAGCGATGAAGTGTTCATTACGTTTAGCTCTTCAGCCAAAAATCAGAAATCAAAAAGCAAAACACAGAGGATTCTGAGGTTAGACCGTAGCATGAGAGAAGAGACAATCTGGCAAAGAAGAAAGGATCTGAGTTCTTTTAGTGCTGCAGGGCTTGATTGCTGGAATGTGTCTCAGGTGCCAGGTGATCGCAGGTGTGTAGATAATTGGACAACCAGTGAAGGAACTCGAGCACCACACCCAGATAACATTTTCATTTTTCATTCATCAGGACAAATCATCCTGACTCAGTCTCCTGGATCTCAGTCTGTTGTTCCAGGACAGGCTGTCTCTCTCAGATGTAAAACCAGTACAAGTGTTACAAGTTATGGTTACGACAGACTCAGCTGGTACCTTCAGAAACCTGGAGAAACTCCTAAACTCCTGATTGCTTATGCTACAACCTGTCAGTCTGGAGTTCCAGATCGTTTTAGTGGAAGTGGATCAGATACTGACTTCACTCTGACCATCAGTGGAGTTCAGGCTGAAGATGCAGCAGTTTACTAATGTCAGAGTTATCATTACATCAACAGTAAGGAGGTGCTCACACAGTGAAAAAGCGTCGTACAAAAACCTCCCTCAGTCAGACTGAACAGAAACTGAACTGACTGCTGCAGCTGGAAGCTACTGCAGAGACTGATACAGTTCACTGAGGACACACACACAACAACATCACACACACACACACATATATATATATATATATATATATATATATATATATATATATATATATATATATATATATATATATATATATATATATATATACACACACACCTAAACATATCCACTCCGGGAACCATCACCTTATTGTGGTGGAGAGGTTTGCTTGCCTGGAGACTTTGTTGTCTGGAGCCGAGTGGCAGGGGCGTTGTTAGGATCTTGAAACATTGGGGGCTTACCCCAGCCCATAAAACTTCATATCTTCAGAAATTAATTGAAACCTCCACCAAGCATTAAAGAAATAGTAAACATACTCTACTTATATGGCACAACAAAGCAACACTATTAACTGTGTCATATCTGCTAAATTGAAATGTGTCTAAATCTGATATCCTTATATAACAACAGAACTGCGGTCGTGTGAACCAGGGGGTCTGGGGGTCCTCCCCCAGAAAATGTTGAATGTTAAACACTTAGTTTCCTGCATTCTGGTGTTTTTTTTTAAAACACCAATTTCAGCATTTTCTTCATCCATTTATTGTGGAAATTCTTTATGTAAAAGGACACACAAAATTCAGGTATCCCACAGGGGCTGTATCTTTGTTTCACTGTTGCTTTTAAATGACTTGAAGGCTGCAATTCTGCCTTCAGATGTTAGGACTGATTGCTCGTTTGATCGTCCTTGTTGCTGAATTGTGGTGAATATTTGAGAACATTTTAATATTTTATGACCTTGTAATTGATTATTTATTTCCATCTTACATGTGCAATTGTACTCCTGCCTGCTTTGGCCAGGACACTGTTGGAAAAATATTTGTTCTGGTTTAATAAAGGTTTAATAAAACAATTCAAAATCTAAAATTGTAACAGAATATAATGCAGAGCAGCTCTCAGCTTTCAGATATGTTTCTCCTGTAAAAAATGTAACAATTTTAATTCACTTAGAAACTCCTGGACTTTAATAGCTCCTGTGTTTCAGCAGGTTCTCTGCTCATGTTCACAGTTCTGCACAGAATCTAACTGGGTTCTCTGCCACCTGCGTGCTGCACCGTGTGGACCGGATCCATACCACGGATTCTGCAACCCGTTGCACCACTACTATCCATGGTAGTGTAGGGATGTTTTAGTAGCCCATTAAAATATTCCTGCAAATGCATTTCTACAATAGTTTTCCTTTTTAATTCTCCATGAAGGTGTTTATAAGATCACTTTAAAATATCACTTTTGCTGCCCAGCCAACTTTTGTTGCCTGTGCCTTTTATTATGGAGATGTAGGCAACCAAACCGCTTGTTCTGCAGCAGCACAGGCTGCCAATACAATCTGATTATTCCTGAAGCATCTAAATAATCTTCACAACGCAAAGACTCATTGTGGCAGTAACACGAGAGCAGCTTCGTTGTTGAAGCAGGTAAACCTGCAGACAGAGGAAGCTGTGCGTCACGCGTAAAACCAAACAGGGCTGTTTCATCCACCACATTTTCTCTCTCTCTCTCTCTCTCTCTCTCTCTGCTGAGTGAAAGATCAGTTTCACCGTCGGACATCGCTATAAAACAAATAGTAACCGATGTGTATTAAAGAAAAGAAACAGGCTGATGTCCTCAACATTTAAATAGGCCGCATTTTGTCCGCGACTGTGAGTGATTAACTGGTCTCAGTAAACTGCCAGCTCTAAAATCGCCAGAGCCAGGAAGGCAAAAGCCTACATAACACTTTACATTAGGAAAGGGGGCAAAACATAGATTTTGAAATGAAACATGTATTATGCCTCCTCTGCCTATCAGCTGATTAACCTCACCACAAATCCACACACTTAATTTCAGCTGCTCTGATAAAGTGCAGCTCACAGCTTCAGGTGGAGAAGAGGGGACAGACACTACAGCTGGATCATCTTAGTCTCCGCTAATGTGCAGGAGAATAAATAATAGGAACTATAATCTCTCGCTCGCTCCCGCGCACGTAACGGTAGTTAATAGAGTGAAGTTCAATTTTCGGCCTTTTTGTTGTTTGTTTTAAAAATCCTTCAGAGATCCGGGGATTTTCAAAAAACATCCGGGGCTATAGCCCCGAACGCCCAGGGCTAACGACGCCGCTGCCGAGTGGTCCTGGAAGGGTCTCCCAAGGCCAAGTGGTTCCAGGTGAGGGGCCAGACTAAGAATGGTTCATAAAGACGCCTGATGAAACCACGAGGAAGAGGAGGAGAGACCCTGCCTGGAGGAAGCCTGGAGCCCCCATCTGGAGCCAGGCCCAGAGGGAGGGCTCAGTGCCGAGCACCTGGTGGCTGGGTTTGCCACGTACAGCCCTAAAAACCACCGTGGCGACCCCGTCTCCATCCTTTGGACCCACCATCCATTGGAAGATCCGCAGGGGCCAGTGTGCTGCTACACGGGTGGCAGTGAAGGTCAGGGGCCTCGACGGATCAGACCCGGGCGGCAGAGGCTGACCCTGGGGACGTGGAACGTCAGCTCTCTGTGGGGGAAGGAGCCGGAACTTGCTCGGGAGATGGAGCCTACCAGTTAGATCTGGTGGGCACCTGCCCTTTTTCTTCCTCAAGAGAAAGTGCCTTTTTTCTGCTGTGCTTTTTTTTTTTAAATAAATGAATTTATATATACAGAATATTTATTCCTGTTTGCGCACAATTTTTCTGTCAAACAAATATATTTACTGATTAAAATATCTAAATATCAGGTGGGAGATGAGACTTTGTGGAGTTCGATGCTCTCTCTCTCTCTCTCTCTCTCTCTCTCTCTCTCTCTCTCACTCCGAGTCTCCCCCAGCAGCCCCTCCCAGCGGTGTTTGAGAGTGGTGATGAACTAAAGAACAAAAGGTTAAACTACCAGCGCCTCGAGTTTACTGCTAATTCGCAAAAAGACAAAAGGCAAATATAAGTTTTGCTAACACGCGTGACGCATGAGCTGAGCTAATATAATAAGTTAGCTAAAGTCAAGCTAAAGCAATTTACCATGGTTGGTCATACAGGCTAATGTTACTGCAGCCTACTTAATGGAGACATAACAGGTGAATACAGTAAAATTTGTGTCTAATAATGTCTCACGATCTGCACATTGATATGCAAATTAGGCGTTAACTAATTAAAATGTGCTAATTTGCACATATTTGATGAGTCACTGCAGGTTATTGGGCTGAAGAAAATAACTAAAGCATGTGACCACAGAACTTCCCCAGTTAATGACTTGCATCAACCCAGATAGCAGCTGACCCTGGGCCGGATCCGCCTTCAAACCGGCAGATCCGCGTAACAGTCAGGCCCGTTTTACTGCTCCGTTCCAGATATGGCCCGCATGAAGTCTGTGTACATTCAGGAGTGGGTGAGCATCCATCAATCGGCGGAATCATAATAGTTCTGGCCCGGACTCGCCGAACGAGCGGCTAATTGTTTCTTTTTTTTTCTTTCAAAGCGGTTCATACCAGACCAGAAGTCAGTCGGATGGAATCGTAGTTGTTCTGGCCCGGGCCGTCGGAACGAAGCCGAACTGCTTCTTTCTTTGGATCAGTTCGGACTGCAAGCTTTGTGGAGAGCGTTTATAACGGTAAGTTGAACGATGTTACAGTTAAACAGTTTAGTGTGATTGTTTTTAATAGCGGTGTAATGCTTGTTAACATAATTTCGAATGTTTTGACCGGTTTTATCTTCTTAAAATGGCTAAAACCGTTCAAGAGGCATTGGTTAACATTAGCTTTTTTAGCTGGATTAACGTTAGCTAAATTAACTGAATGGAACAGATAGATAAGCTAGCTAGCATTATTAAATAACTTTGTGTTTACTCAGCATAAAACAATGCTGTTTAATGTTAATGATGTTATAACGTTAGTTTCCATCAGCACCAACTGACAGCACCTGTCTCCTTTTAGGTTCAATCTTTTCTTCACCCTGGCTGAGAGGCATTAATAGGGTAAGTTAACTGAAGTATTTTTTTTCTGGCTTTGATTTGATTTTCAAATCCTAGCTATAGTTAAGCATATCCTTATGATAGGTAAGTGAAGTGTGAAAATTCAAAGCCATCTAAAGAAGTTAAAATTTTCATCTGACTTTAATGTAAATTAATATGTGTAATGAATTTTCATTACAGTGTATCCCTAGCTTTCACCTCTATAGAGTTTTGCTCAGTCCCTCTCTGTGAGCTTTCACTTAAGCTGATACTAACCCTGTATAACAAATTTTATCCTCATAACGCTTTCCTTGCGGGGTTTTATCACTGCCAAGGGTTCACACACAACGCAATAACGCAGCTGTATGAACCCAAAGTAAACTTTGCAGTGATTTAATTGCAATAAATGGATCAAACTGATGCCAATTTGTTAAACATATGAATTCATGCTTTGTCAGGTCTGTCAGCAAAACAGCAGGACAACAACTTCTGAAAGGTTTGTTTTCTGAATGGAGTTTGGATCAATCAGAGCTATGCAATCCTAACTTCTTCACAGCAAAGTACAACAACAGCTGGAGTAAAGTTACAGACAACTATAATCTGAACTCTCCATGTAGTCCAGTTTTGTACGGTTTTTATATAAATATGACAAGCCGGGTCAGTGAACTAGGGAGTGAAAACCCTCCCAAATAATCGTTCATTAGTTGTAATCGTGGTAAAATGTTCACTTAATCAGGATTTTGATTTTAGGTCAAATCTTCCAACACTAGTCAATTCAATTCAATTTTATTTATATAGCGCGCCAAATCTCACAGCGCTTTTCATAAAGAGCAGGTCTAGACCATACTCTGAGTTATTTACAGAAGCACAACAATTCCCACCAAGAGCAAGCAGTCCCTCTTAAAATTACTAATCTCTGGGGATTTTATGTAATTTGTGATTGCCATTATCAGTTGAGTAATCACCCATTCTTTTATCCTTTGCAGAAATGAACGCATTGGCCATCCCCCACTCTTCTATTACTGATGATTTGATGGGTGTCATGTGAGTGTTATGGCATTCCCACTTCTTAAGCTTTTTAACTAAGCCACACTGTTGCTCTTCTTTTAATGCTTTAATTTAGTTTAATACTTCTGCATTAATTTAAAAATAACACCTGTGTTATAGGTGTGTGGTTACTGTAATGTTACTAGAAATGTGTAAAATGTGTTTATTAGATTGATTGTTAGTTTGGCAATTATCTACTTTGTTTTACGTTTCTGTCCTGTCTTTTTATCTCAGATATTTCAAATATCTGAAGGGTCGCGGGGGGGGGCTGGAGCCTATCCCAGCTGACAGTGGGCGAAAGGCGGGGTACACCCTGGAGAGGTCGCCAGTCCATCGCACAACCACCACACTCACACCTAAGGACAATTTGGGAAACACCAATTAATCTAGCCTGCATGTCTTTGGATGGTGGGAGGAAGCCGGAGCACCTGGAGAGAACCCACGCGGACACAGGGAGAACATGCAAACTCCACACAGAAAGGCCGGGGCACCACCGGAACCCACAACCTTCTTGCTGTGAGGCTACAGTGCTAACCACTGCACCAAATTTAAAATGTGTATTTTAAATAAAATTTAAAATGTGTCACTATCACTTTCTTTGTTGAAATTCTGTGTAGGACAAATAGAAACAGTCTTTGTAACAGAGTGTAACAGTAGTTTTGACTGTCCATGCTTTTTAAATTCAAAAGAAAGAAAAGTAATAAGAGATTAAATTGTAAGGAAAAAGAAAACGCAAGTAAAACAGGAAATCTTAGTGATATACAAGTCACTATTTAATAGAAACAAAAATCAGATTACTTGAGAATGAAAGTGACTGTTAGTTAGCTGCAGACTTCCATTTAACCTATGAATTGTAACAGTTCATAGGTTAGCTCCTGCCATAAGTTATGTGGTTGAAACTATCTCAGTAACCCTTTGGCCTCTCAGACAGAAATGCTATTCCTTCACTGATATCTAATTCTAGGATCCATAGCACTTGCTGAATCATGCACAACATCTGATGTCAAAAATTTTAACTATCCCTTTAACTGAAAAAAATCCATATTTTTGTATATAGTTTGTTTTGTGGGATCAAGGTTATGAAAGAGGCCAAAGGTAGTGTGAATCCAGGCCAGAACTAACAAATGGAGCTGGCCCAGTGCCGGCCCAGTGCCAGTCTAGATGTGAAAACCGGATCCTCAACAGTATCTTGGAGACTCTGGGCCAGATCCAGTATGGAACTGGTCCAGATCTGGCCCACCTTTGGGCCAAATGACTACAAAATAATTCTCATCCGTTCTGGAGCTGGACCAGTGCCGGGCCATATGTGAAAACCGGATCCTCGCCGGTATTGGCCCGTTGTGCTAAAGGACACCGGCCCGGGTCCGTTTTACAGATCTGGCCCAGAACTTATGAACGATCTGGGCCAGATCTGGGCCGCATGATTTTTGCTATCTGGGAAGACTCTTCTCCCCTGAAATGTTCTGTCTAATATATTCACCTTATTCCGCCCCGCCCACTTTTAGTACTTTGTTCTTCCGCATTTTGTCCTCCGACTTCCGCTAAAGCTGAAACGTCACATCTGGTTAGTTAGAAGATTTGTTTATAGCTAGCAATAACCAAACGTAATCAAATATGAGAAGTAATGCCACAAATATTTCGAAATGGAAGCAGACAGAAACCTACATAAGAAGAACAAACGGTCTCATAATGTCCCATCCGTCTTCAGTGTAAACGTGGGTAATTAGCATAAGTTTTGGACGATATGAAGAAGCGGCCATAAGGAACCGACTGGGACATATTTTACAAACCTTACTTCGACCTGTCTGAAAGAGCCGATGGAGCATCTGTGAAAAATTATAAAAGTACAGATGCCTACGTGTAGGCTAAGGTCCGGTTACACACAGAGGAGGATTTCATCTTTTTAAAGAAGTTACTTCCACAAACACAAAAGAGGAGGGAGACTCAACAGGGATCATATTAAATAAGTTGATCTGCAGGAGAAACAGTAACTTTTTTATATTTTTTCTTTTATTAATTATTTATATAAACATTTACTCATCTTAAAAGAACAGTGTTTCCGCTTTAGTTCCAGTAGCTGTAAAGGAGGATTGTTAATGTTTAATAAGTGCATAATAAAGGAGTTATTAGGCTTTATAAGGCATTAATATAAACCTGTTATAGTCTGATTACTGCCGTTAAACATCTAATTACAAGTGGTCTATAAACTGCTGACACACTTACAATAAGGGCTCATATTTATCTTACTAGCCAATAATGAGTGCGTTGTAGTATTATTAAAACTATTTTAGTCTCATTAATGTTATTAAACATTGTATTAGTGTTTATATAAACCATTAACAAGAGCTTAAAAGTGTCTTATAAGCAATAATAAATGATTTATTTAACACTTATATGGACTTGATTATGTTTTTAATTCTGCCAGTCAAGGCACAAACATTCCATCCCATAAACAATCAATATAAAGTCAGAAAAGAACTTAAAATTACATAAAACTTGACTTGCGATTGTTTAAAAAATTGTGAGGAAGTTCAAAGGTTAGAATGTTTTCTTTTAAATTCTCTTTTTGCTTTGATGTTTAGAATGTCATGACATCATCAAAGGTCTTTGATGATGTCATGACATTCTGCTCTGCAGGCTTGAGGATAGACCCAAGTGTTGGTTCAGTTGCAGTTTTTCTCAGAAGAGCTCTCCCTGCTAACACGACGGCACATACTTTAGAAAGGTTTCATTCCCAGGTAATCAGAACTCTTAATTCCTCAAACGTCAAGAACACTTAACAGATTCGGCTGAACCTTTTAATATTAGAACAGAATAGACACTGTATTGTCCCAGAGGGGAAATTTTTCAGGCACAGTGCTACTCAGCAAAGCGCTTCCAAAGTGCAACTGTTTCATAGAGCAATTTTATTTATTGCCTGTTGTTTTTTTAACTGTTTCTAGTTTTTCTGTGGTTTGCACTAATAAGGAGTAGCGCTCAAAATTTAGTTGTGTATTTTGTACATTCACAAAGGCTTTTTAATTGTAGAGACAAGCCGATAATATGCCTGTAACCAGACATAATATCATGCATCAGCCCATTATGGAGCTGCTTCGTCCAATTGTCCAGTCGAACCTGGTCAAGCTGGCGTCTGATGACTTAACCATGGTGCCATTCGAGGGCATTACAAAGGCCACAAAAAATATCCTACAAGACATGTGTGTGGAGATTGTGAACGCCATGTCTGTACATGTTTGGATGAAATTCCTACTAAGTCTGGCTCACAAGACGGCCTTGCATTTGACTGAAAGCCGTTCCAAGTCAAGCAGAATGGCTTCTTTTTGTAGTGCCATCGGGGGGAAAGTCTTAATACCGAAAAAACTGGGTGAGATCGTTCCATTGATTCTTATGGACGTGATGGGTGTTAAAGATACCAATGAGGTACCTAACAGCCCTTACGCCAAGAATCTGGCATTCACCGTGGCGATTGAAATAAAGGAGAGGATCTCTGCGGAGCTCAGCGGTTCTGGGGCACACAGTAGCAAGACTGTTGAAAGCAAACAGCTCGGGCTTTACTCAGACATGAACGAACAGACATTAGACTTACTGGTAAGAGGTGTCTACAATGTTGTTCAGATGTCTAAAAACATCTCTACACCGAGCACAAATTTTAACATGGCTGGTCACCAAGGACCAAAACAAATATTAGAGGACCAGGAGGTGTCTGAGAAGGAAGTCTGGTTTGACACCGTTACTGATCTGAATGATCACGTAGTGGAAGAGGTGTCATCTGGGGAAAACCTTGTGGTTACACCCACCAACGCCACAATGAGTAATGAGGGGAATATGGCCGAACACAATCTAAATAAGGCCAGCCCTGCAGCTGAAGCCGATGAAAGTGCTTCATACACAACAGCAACTACCAGCGTCCCCAAGATCGTCTCCCCAGAAGCTGCGACCCCTGATGATCCAGCTAGGAATGGAAAAGATGAACCAGCTGCTTGTCAGTCAACAGCAACTACCACCAGTCCCAAGATCGTCTCCCCAGAAGCTGCGACCCCTGATGATGCAGCTAGGAATGAAAAAGATGAAACAGCTGCTTGTCAGTCAACAGCAACTAGCAGCGTTATCAAGATTGTCTCCCCAGAAGCTGCGACCCCTGATGATCCAGCTAGGAATGAAAAAGATGAACCAGCTGCTTGTCAGTCAACAGCAACTACCACCAGTCCCAAGATCGTCTCCCCAGAAGCTGCGACCCCTGATGATGCAGCTAGGAATGAAAAAGATGAAACAGCTGCTTGTCAGTCAACAGCAACTAGCAGCGTTATCAAGATCGTCTCCCCAGAAGCTGCGACCCCTGATGATCCAGCTAGGAATGAAAAAGATGAAACAGCTGCTTGTCAGTCAACAGCAACTAGCAGCGTTATCAAGATCGTCTCCCCAGAAGCTGCGACCCCTGATGATCCAGCTAGGAATGAAAGAAATGAAACATCTGCTTCTCAGTCAACAGCACGCCCAGGCCAGGTGTGGGACAAATTTAGTTGCTACATCATGGTGTCTGGGGTGATCCGGCATATAAACAAAAATATGCCCATTAATCTGCCTACTAATGATGTCAAAACCCTCATCAATACACTGGGAGACACGCTTTGGGCAGAAACAGCAGGCTCTGCCTTCGATGTCATGCCAGATGTGGAAAGAACAGTGAAGGCTGTGCACAAGGATCTGTGCAAGAAGAAAAAGGCAAAAATGCTGCTCAGTAACACTTTGACGTTCAGAGACATAATTGACACTGTAAGAACAAACCTGGTGAGACCAAAGAAGAGGAGCCGTGTTGCCCGGTTCTTCAGATGTGTTTTCAAGCCATTCTCATGCTGCTTCAGCAGTGTACACACAGACTAATCGTGGGAAACAACTAGTGGTGAAAAAGAACTCTGAGTGTTCGGAAGACAAGAAATGAGTGAGTACAGACCATTTTAGGAAATGTGATTGTGTGACAGAAGCCAGCGAAGCTGTGCAGTAAGTAGACCTCACTCCCCCACACCTTAAGAGACACTGGGGACCAAGGCCAGTGCCCATGGATATCAGGCTCGTCGTGAGCGTGTCCACCTCCCGTATCAGAGGTCACCGGTTCGAGTCAGGACTGTGCAGTACGTTCTCGGAAGCAGCCGGTTACATCGGTGCCGTGACCTGGATGGGAGTGAGGTTTAGGGGGGTGAGTGTGACGGAAGCCAGCAAAGCTGTGCAGTAAGTAGACCTCACTCCCCGACACCTTAAGAGACGCACTGGCGACCGATGCTTCTGCCAATGGGTTTAGCCTCCTGGTCAGCGTGTCTGCCTCCCGCACCCGAAGTCGGTGGTTCGAGTCAGGACTTTGCAGCACGTTCGTGGGAGCGGCCGGTTACATTGATGCCGCACGGAGGGGTGTGAGGTTTAGGGGGGTGAGTGTGACGGAAGCCAGCAAGGCTGTGCAGTAAGGAGACCTCACTCCCCGACACATTAAGAGACGCACTGGCAATCATGACTCCTGTCGCTCTGTGTCCTGCTGTCTCTGTCCCCCTCGCTCAGAGACTCTACTGTTTTACTGTCTCCAGGATGATTCGTTCCCTCTAAAGCGGCTGTGAGCTGCACTTTATCAGAGGTGCTGAAGTGAACATTTGTGTGAAATCGTGGTCATATTTCTGTCTGATCACAAGTGTTTCCAGTTTCGGTTTTCTTCTGATGAAGAGCAGTGCGCTCGTCTCATCAGTAGGCCTGGGCTCCAGTCCCAGACGGGCTTGTGTGTCTGTGAGACGGTCTAAAGGGGGTATCCTCATGGGTAATCTAGCACAGGCTACCGGTCAAATCCCTGGTAGGCCGACGAAGCTTTCGGGCCGGTGTAACGTAAATTATTTATTTATACAGCCTAACTGATTTTTAAAAATGGGCCAACGATCGGCCCATAAAGCATTTGCCTATACTGACATTGTGCTGGCCCTATCACAGCTCTTACTGGCCCCCACTCCCTCCCCCCGGTTCAAGCTGTTTCTTGTGTTGTGGTTTTGGGACAGTTTTTAAAAACTGTCCCAAGCGTCCCCACTGTAAATGACCCTCCCTGCTCGCCCCCTGCAGGTTGAGCTGCTCCATGCTTACCACTTCACCTGTCCTCTCCTCCTGCTCTCTCTCTGTTCCTCAGCACTGTCACGTTCACTGGGTTTCTCTGTCTCAGGCCTCCTCCTCTGCCTGGCAGTGGCCCGGGCTCTCCTTTACTCCTTCCAGGTCCTGTGTCTGCACTATGCAGGGTCGGCTATGCAGCTGATGTTAAAGCTGCTGCAGCTCCGGCACCAAACATATCTGTTATTTTTGCACATTTCGTGATTTTTTTTTGTCCCACAACACAAGAAACAGCTCGAGCAGAGGGGAGGGAGCCAGTAAGAGCTGTGATAGGGCCAGCCCAATGTCAGTATAGGCAAAGGCTTTATGGGCCGATCGTTGGCACATTTTTAAAAATCAGTTAGGCTATATAAATAAATAATTTACGTTACACCGGCCCTAAAGCTTCGTCGGCCTACCGGGGATTTAACTGGTAGCCTGTGCTAGATTACCCATGAGGATACCCCCTTTAGACCGTCTCACAGACACACAGTCTGGGACTGGAGCCCAGGCCTACTGATGAGACCCGGATGGGAGTGAGGCTTAGGGGGGTGAGTGTGACGGAAGCCGGCAAAGCTGTGCAGTAAGTAGACCTCACTCCCCGACACCTTCAGAGACGCACTGGGGACCGACGCTGCTGCCCATGGGTTTTAGCCTCCTGGTCAGTGTTGAGTTAGGCAGGTGCCACGGGGTTTGCTTTAATTGTTGTCAGTGCACCAGGGGCTTGCTTGCTGCGCTCATCAGTAAGGTGAGTTAAAGGTACTCTAGTTATCGGGTGCCATTGTGGTTATGAGTCCATCATCCTAGCCTGGTCTGTTACGCAGCTTTATTCTTGTCATGTTCGAACACTCAAGAGAAATTATGGAAAGAAAAACAATGCTTAATAAAAATAGGAGAAAAAAACAATTCACAATTTTTATGTTATTTTTATTATTATACACACACACATATATATATATATATATATTTAAATATCAGAGGGAGGGAGGGTACAATTAAAGGGGAAGGGGAATTTTAACACTAATAGATTTAGAACAACAAGGAAAAAATTATCCAACGAAGGTTGAAGTCAAGGGCAAATGGACTTGGTTGAAGATGCTGGAAGACGAGTGTCCTCTGTCCTTCAGATGTAAGTAGACTGAACTTTTTCACGATATGCTAATTTTCAGAGATGCACCTGTACATTTACATTACGTTTACTGTGTTTAATCAGAATCAGAGTCAGTCTGGGACCCGGGCCTTGTTCGTGAGGCAGTTTTAACCTGTGTATTCTAACCAGTATTATCCAAACACCCTGTAAATCAAATGTATTATTGTTTCTACATGTCACTGAACACCCTGTTTGTGTACCTAATGCCTCATATGTCCATCATAACAGCTGTGTAATGTATTTTACTGTTTTAGGATGCCCAATAACATCTGGTGAGGGGACTGCCGACAAAAACTAGTCTTTGGCCAACTCGAGTACATTTATATTTGCTCTGAATGTGGATCAGTCTCCATTGTGCCTTTTCAAATAAACAATAAATAAATAAATAAGTAGAGAGACAGCTGTTGGACGGTTGATGTTCCTCTGAGATTTGATCTCATTAAAAGTCTGTGTACTTTAATTGAATGCACATTATTTAAAATGTTCACACCTGGTTTTACTGCCACTGTGTCCAATGTGTCCATAGGCATGGACCAAAGACTCTGCAGAGATGCACAAGTCCCTTCAAGGTTTGTGGTTTGCTTTCCCTCTGAACTGTAAAAATGTGAGGAAAGTTGGACGAGCATTATTCTTGTGTTTTAACTGTAATGAGGCTTCAGAGGATGGATGGTGGTGGAGGTAAATATGTAAGTTTTCAAGAAGAGAAAATAGTATTTAATGACATTGTAAACAGCCACAATGAAACTACTGAAGCATTAAGATTTAATGTAGAAAAATAATTTCACAAACTTTGAAATAACAGACAACAATAATAGTGATTAATTGTTAATGTGCTGTGGGACACTTGTTATTGTGCAGACAGGTTCTTTGTTGATATAATGTCAGATATAAAAATGTTCTAACGCTCTTTTTTCATCTTATAATGAATTCATTTTCTGAGTGTTTGAACTCGCACCACTATTTTACCAAGAGCACAAAGGCTCCTGCTCACTGACTTAATGCTGTTAAAATATTTGGACATTATGTCCTCATCAGTTCTTCTCAGCATGTGAACAAGAAGGTCCATTTATAAACAAAACCTGCTGCTTTCAGCACGTCTGCATCACATTATTTCAAATATGTACAACATAAAAACATGAGATATCACTTCATATTAGTTTGTATGGATGCAAACCAACACGTCAACACAGAGAACCAAAATAATGTGGAAATAGTTTTTTCATGTTCTGACACAAATATAGGCTGTTTGTGAGGCAGCTGTCCCAGCAGTGAGGAGGAAACAGCATGATATGTTGAGGACAGCTACAGTTCACTGACTCTGTGTGTTTGCATATCTGTCCTGCCTCTCTGTGTCACGATCCTGTCCTGCGGGCTGGGTGTTTGGGTTTTTGGTTTTTGGGTTTGTGTTTCTGCATGTTAGTCTTGTTGTCTGTTCTGTTTACTTCTGAGTTTTATTCCTTTATCGGTTAGTCTGTGTTTTGGTATTTTCCTGATTTCAGTTCTGTCACAGTTTCATGTATTAGTTTCTTAGTGTCTGTCTTGGCTAGTATGTTAGTTCTTAGTCCTGTACCTTAGTTCATGTCTTTAGTGTTGTCTCTGGTCTGTTTACTTCTGTGCTTTGCCCCATGTCTTGGTCCCCAGTCCTGTCTTCCTGTTGGTTCCGTCTCTATTCGTACTCCGTCCTGTTTGTCAGTTGTCATGTTTCTGGTCTTGTGTTCTGTTAAGTTCAGTGTCTCAGTTCATGTCTTGAGTTTACTTCTGGTCTGTGTTATTCTGCCCCATGTCTTCCTGTCAAGTGTTTCATCTGTTCCCCCAGTTATCACACTGCCTGCCTGCCTCTCTCTGTTTTCCCTCGCTCTCTGTCTGCCTGCCTCATTAGCCCTGATCCCATTCACCTGTGTTGCTCCCGCCCTGCTCGTTAGTCCCGTGTGTGTATATATACCTGGTGTTTCTGTTTAGTCCTTGTCCGGTCATTGTATTGCCGTGTGTCATGTCGTGTGGTGAATTACGCTCTGCCCTGCCTTGTCCTGTCTTGTCTTGTCTCTGCCCTGGATCACCCCGTTTTGGATTACCTGTGTTTTGGATTTTGTTTTGGACTCTGTCACCAGCCACTCTGTAAGTGTGCTCGCCTTTTGTTTGCCTTAAATAAACCTTTTGAACTGTACCTGCTCCACTCCTCCGTGTCCTGCATTTGGGTCCTACTACCACCACACACAAAACCCTGACAGAATGACCGGACCAAGAATGGACCCAGCGGACTTAAGAATGGAAATGGAGTGGTTTCTGGACATTTTAGCCGAACAATGGATCACCTGGCAGTTTGCCTCAAGCCGCAAGTCCCGGCAAGCCGCACTTACCATGGCCCAGCGAGAGGTAGCTGCAAGGCCATGGCTGCGGTGTCGGCTGCCAAGGTGGGCAAAGAACTTTGTAAGCTCCAGCCCCCAACCTGTCTTGTGGCATGCTAGCGCTGCTAGCCGCCAGCCTGATCCCCGGCCCGCTAGCGCTGCTAGCCGCCAGCCTGATCCCCGGCCCGCTAGCGCTGCTAGCCGCCAGCCTTATACCCGGCCCGCTAGCGCTGCTAGCCGCCAGCCTGATCCTCGGCCCGCTAGCGCTGCTAGCCGCCAGCCTGATCCTCGGCCCACTAGCGCTGCTAGCCGCCAGCCTGATCCCCGGCCCGCTAGCGCAGCTAGCCACCTGCCCAGTCCTCGGCCTACTCCAGCTCCCAGGTTCCACTTGGTGGTCCCACCGACACCTGTTGCTAGTCCCTCGTTGGAGGTCCGACTGACACCAGCTCCGAGGTCTCCGTCGATGGTGAGACCAACCCCAGCCCCACGTTCGGTGGCCAGACTGGTTCCTGCTCCTCCTGTCCTGTCGGTGGTCCGACCAGCACAAGCTCCGTTGGAGGCCCAGCCGACTCCTGTTCCTCGTTCCTCGTCGGTGGTCCGACCAGCACAAGCTCCGTTGGTGGCCCAGCCGACTCCTGTTCCTGACCCTCTGTCGGTGGACCGACCAGCACAAGCTCCGTTGGTGGCCCAGCCGACTCCTGTTCCTCGTTCCTCGTCGGTGGTCCGACCAGCACAAGCTCCGTTGGTGGCCCAGCCGACTCCTGTTCCTGACCCTCTGTCGGTGGACCGACCAGCACAAGCTCCGTTGGTGGCCCAGCCGACTCCTGTTCCTCGTTCCTCGTCGGTGGTCCGACCAGCACAAGCTCCGTTGGTGGCCCAGCCGACTCCTGTTCCTGACCCTCTGTCGGTGGACCGACCAGCACAAGCTCCGTTGGTGGCCCAGCCGACTCCTGTTCCTCGTTCCTCGTCGGTGGTCCGACCAGCACAAGCTCCGTTGGAGGCCCAGCCGACTCCTGTTCCTCGTCGGTGGACCGACCAGCACAAGCTCCGTTAGAGGCCCAGCCGACTCCTGTTCCTCGTTCCTCGTCGGTGGTCCGACCAGCACAAGCTCCGTTGGTGGCCCAGCCGACTCCTGTTCCTCGTTCCTCGTCGGTGGTCCGACCAACACCAGCTCCGTTGGTGGTCCAGCCGACCCCTGTTCTTCGTGCTCCGTCGGTGGTCCGACCAGCACCAGCTCCGCCGGTGGTCCGATCAACTTCTGGTCCCTCGTCGGTGGTCCAACCGGCACCAGATCCGCCGGTGGTCCAGCTGACTCCTGGTCCCTCGTCGGTGGACTTCAGCCCAGCGGTCATCAGCCCAGCACCCCTGCCAGCGGTTATCAGCCCAGCTGCCCCGCCTTTGGACCCCAGCCCAGCCGCTCAGTCCTTGGCCTTCAGCCCAGCTGTCCCGCCTCTAGACCTCAGCTCAGCGGCCCCGCCAGTGGTCGTCAGCTCAGCGGTCATCAGCCCAGCTGCCCCGCCTTTGGAACCCAGCCCAGCCGCTCAGTCTGCAGTCATCAGCCCAGCGGCCCTGCCACTGGTCGTCAGCCCAGCGGTCATCAGCCCAGCGGCCCTGCCACTGGTCGTCAGCCCAGCGGTCATCAGCCCAGCGGCCCTGCCACTGGTACTCAGCCCAGCAGCCTCATCCCTGACTTCCCCCGCTGCTGTCTCACTGCCGGTCCCTAGCCCGGCTCCACGGCCTCTGGAGAGGTCGCTACGCCCGGCTCCCCGGTCTCTGGAGAGGCCTGTCCCTGTTTTCCAGCCCGTTTCCCAGCCTGTTGGCGCCCAGCCTGTCCCTGTTTCCCGGCCTGCTGGCGCTCAGCCTGTCCCTGTTTCCCGGCCTGCTGGCGTCCAGCCTGTCCCTGTTTCCCGGCCTGCTGGCGCCCAGCCTGTCCCTGTTTCCCGGCCTGCTGGCGTCCAGCCTGTCCCTGTTTCCCGGCCTGCTGGCGCCACAAGCCTCCAGCCTGTTCCCTCTGGACGCCACTCTGAACTCCCTGAGCTATCGGGCCGCCCGCCCGAGCTCCCAGGGTCTCCCGGTCCGCCCACGGGCCGCCCGCCTGAACTCCCTGTGCCCTCGGGCCGCCCGTCCGAGCTCCCAGGATTTCCCGGTCCGCCCTTGGCCCGCCGGCCTGGACCCCCTGTTTCCCTTGCTCTGTCCTCGGGCCGCCCGTCCGAGCTCCCAGGATTTCCCGGTCTGCCCTTGGCCCGCCGGCCTGGACCCCCTGTTTCCCTTGCTCTGTCCTCGGGCTGCCCGCCTGCCCTTCCTGGCTCCCCTGGCCCCTCTGCTCCGCCCTCGGGACGTCCGCCCGAACCCTCTGGCCCCTCTGCTCCGTCCTCGGGCTGCCCGCCTGCCCTTCCTGGCTCCCCTGGCCCCTCTGCTCCGCCCTCGGGACGTCCGCCCGAACCCTCTGGCCCCTCTGCTCCGCCCTCGGGACGGCCGCCCGAACCCTTTGATTCCCTCGCCCTGCCTTCGGGCCGACCCCCTGAACTCTGCCTGCTCGGCCTTGCCCCAGGACTGTCAGGCCGCCCTGCCCAGCTCTCAGGCCGCCCGCCTGAGGCTCCCTCTCTGGGTGGGCCTCCTGAACTGTGTTTCTCCCCAGTTCTGCCTGGCCTGTTGGGTCGTCCTCCGGGACGGCCTCCTGAACTATTTTTTCCCTCCTGATCTGCTCGGTCGAACTGTTCTGCCTCTTGGACTGTGTTTTTGTTTTTCTGGCCCTCCGCCTGACCTCCCTCCACCCGCCCTGGCCGACTTGCCCTCCTCCGTTCCTCCCTCCGCCCACCCTGGTTGGGTCTGGACTGTTTGTTTTTTGGTTTTGGGACTTCAGGGGACGTCCCTTGGGGGGGGGGGTACTGTCACGATCCTGTCCTGTGGGCTGGGTTTGTGTTTCTGCATGTTAGTCTTGTTGTCTGTTCTGTTTACTTCTGAGTTTTATTCCTGTATCGGTTAGTCTGTGTTTTGGTATTTTCCTGATTTCAGTTCTGTCACAGTTTCATGTATTAGTTTCTTAGTGTCTGTCTTGGCTAGTATGTTAGTTCTTAGTCCTGTACCTTAGTTCATGTCTTTAGTGTTGTCTCTGGTCTGTTTACTTCTGTGCTTTGCCCCATGTCTTGGTCCCCAGTCCTGTCTTCCTGTTGGTTCCGTCTCTATTCGTACTCCGTCCTGTTTGTCAGTTGTCATGTTTCTGGTCTTGTGTTCTGTTAAGTTCAGTGTCTCAGTTCATGTCTTGAGTTTACTTCTGGTCTGTGTTATTCTGCCCCATGTCTTCCTGTCAAGTGTTTCATCTGTTCCCCCAGTTATCACACTGCCTGCCTGCCTCTCTCTGTTTTCCCTCGCTCTCTGTCTGCCTGCCTCATTAGCCCTGATCCCATTCACCTGTGTTGCTCCCGCCCTGCTCGTTAGTCCCGTGTGTGTGTATATATACCTGGTGTTTCTGTTTAGTCCTTGTCCGGTCATTGTATTGCCGTGTGTCATGTCGTGTGGTGAATTACGCTCTGCCCTGCCTTGTCCTGTCTTGTCTTGTCTCTGCCCTGGATCACCCCGTTTTGGATTACCTGTGTTTTGGATTTTGTTTTGGACTCTGTCACCAGCCACTCTGTAAGTGTGCTCGCCTTTTGTTTGCCTTAAATAAACCTTTTGAACTGTACCTGCTCCACTCCTCCGTGTCCTGCATTTGGGTCCTACTACCACCACACACAAAACCCTGACACTCTGCTCCCAGCCGTTAAGAGGCCAGTGTTGATCAGTGGCTGTCCAGGCCTTTCAGAGCCACTGACACGCCGGCAGCACAATGATGATGTCACTGATTCTACTGCTGGCCACCCTGGGGCTCCTTGTTCAGGGTGAGACTCTCTTCTGAAAACTTTGCTTCAGGATGCAACCAGGTTCACCACAATGATGTTCTGCTGTGATGGAGAAACACTGAAACAAGCAGCATTTACCTTCTTCCATCTGTTCTCCATGTTAAAGAAATGAGACTCTTCTGTTTGGATGCTGATCATCTTTCTCCAAGCTGGATTTGTCTCAATAGCCCTTCTCCTCTTTTTCATCTTTTCCAGGTTCATCAGGACAAATCATCCTGACTCAGTCTCCTGGATCTCAGTCTGTTGTTCCAGGACAGGCTGTCTCTCTCAGATGTAAAACCAGTACGAGTGTTACTGGTTCTTCTGGTACCAGCTGGCTCCACTGGTACCTTCAGAAACCTGGAGAAGCTCCTAAACTCCTGATTTATAAAGCTACAAACCGTCAGTCTGGAGTTCCAGATCGTTTTAGTGGAAGTGGATCTGGGACTGACTTCACTCTGACCATCAGTGGAGTTCAGGCTGAAGATTCAGGAGTTTACTACTGTCAGCAGGGTCAGAGCTTCCCGTTCACACAGTGAAAAAGCGTCGTACAAAAACCTCCCTCAGCTGGAGAGGAACTGATCTGACTCAACAGCTGCACTGAAACTAAAACAACAGAGGTTTATAAAAACACATTTAGAATATAATTCACATTGAACATTGCAACACTAAATCTTCTTTAACATAATATTCTGGAAATTAGGATTCCATTATGTTTATTAAAACAGGTTTATTTAAACCATTCTTCTGAACATTAAAGCTAAACTTGAATTAAGATCTCAATGCTATGATCAGTGAAATTCATAGAGTATAAAAACACAATGATTGTAAATATTGTTTATTTTGTTATTTATTTTACATCTCACCGTTTTTTCATTGAGCCTAAAATACAGTTTTTGATACAAAAACTAATTTCATTGATGCAGTTAAATGACTAGTCATGTCTACAACAACATGTATTTATAACTTAAATTGTGTTGTTTATTCCAGCAAACAGTCATTTTATAGTAAATCAGTAATATTTGAATTATTTCCTTTGGTCAATTTTTACTTGTCTTTGTGGTTCTTTAGCAGACACCATGAAGAGACTTTGATAATAATAAACATGAAAACAGCTGATTGGATGAAAACGTCTTTATTATCTGGAAACAGTGAAATAATATTGAAACAGAGCAACAAGCTAGTAAATCTTGCTGTTGAAACATGTCAAATAAAAGAGAGAGACAGTTCCAGAGTGCAGAGTGAGAGCAGGAGCAGAGGAAAACCAGTAGCAGAGTCCCAGTGAGTCAGGTCAGGACTGGGAACACTGGTCTCTCCTCAGTGTCTCTGAGAGCGGAGTCTGGGAGCCCTGGGTGGCCTCACAGGTCACAGAGCCCACCTTCCTCCAATGGTCTGCAGAGAGCCTCAGGGTGCTGCTCCAGCTGTAGTGGCCGTCCTTCTGCAGCACCCGGGGCTCCTGCTCTCCTCCCAGCTGCTGCTGCTGCTGCTGCTGCCGATCCACCTTCCAGGCCAGACTCCAGTCTGAGGGGAAGCCCTTGTTGGCCAGGCACATGAGCGTGGCCTTCCCCTGCTGCAGCTCCTCGCTGGAGGGGGCAGCACCGTCAGGGTGGGACGGACATCACCTAGGAGAAGAACCAATCAGCTTAGAGGGACGGGGGACCACACAGCTGGTTTCTGCTCCACCAGTCACTCACTCACACATTGTTTCACTTCCTTTAAGAAACCAATCATGCATATCAGCACAGAAAGAGTCCTCATATGAGCTGAAAGATATCAAACTGCACTGGAAATAAAACAACCAGGTTTTAAATTTGGAAATAAAACTACCAGGTTTGGAAAATTAATGAGATCCACTGTTAAAGGACATTATCAGCCCAAAATAACAGACGACCATAGGTAACCTGTTCCTCAGACAGATTTAAAAATACAAACAGCATCAGAGAACTGTCAACATTATTTCAAGCTGAGGTTAAAAGACAATTTGAGCCATTTTAGAAGATCAGAGATTTGGAAACATTTTTATCTTCATTCACACTATTCAAAATAATTTAACTCAACTTCCAAACAGTTTAAAATGCAGAATTAAAGACTGAATAATTTTTAAAGTACGAGTGTTGTTCTTTAATCTTTGCTGCAGTTCAAGCTGTTCACATTTCACAAATTAAATGGAACGTTTAAAGAGAAGTTCAGTAAAGCTGCTTTGAGTTCAGCTTCATGGTTAAACAGGAGAAACAAACAATAAGATTGAGTCTTTAAAGTGATTTAGATCAGTCCAGAGGAAATTTATATCTACTACAAATGTTCAGACACAGAAATTAAAACCTTCGCTGATGATACGATGTTTAATATTTGTGCAGAAACTTACTTCCAAACTCCAGTCTGGTTCCTCCACCGAACGTGTACCACAGTGATACAAACTGATTGAGTCGTCGTACAAAAACCTCTCACTGTAGAGAGACACGGCTCTCTGACTTTGAACACAACAAACTCAACAAAAAAACACTTCCTGTTTTTAAAAGAATGAACTATTTCATGTTATATTTATCAAACAGTGACACAGTTGTTGAGAATTAATCCCATTTTTACGTATATATTGTTCCATTGGTCTGAAAGTTGATCCCTCTAGAATGAAATGAAAGCAGACAGAAGATGTTGTAAAAGAAAATCTTTCTGCAGTCATCAAAGCAAATCTCCATAAAAATGATCAGTGACACATTCCTAATCAATCCTCTGGTAAACGTATTGATCCATTGAGAAGCAGCATCATCAGAGTAATCCAAGTCCCTGTTGGAGTCAGTCAGAGCATTTCCATAGAGAGCCACTTTGCATCAGCAGCACCATGCTCCAGTGCTCTGGGAGAGTTTATAGTCCTGAGAGTTGAACACTGGATGACTGACAGCTGTCCTTCATGACAACAGAAGCCACAGAAATCCTCCTCATCAAAAACATGACTTTGGTCTCCGTCCTCATCTGGACTCTCCTCTGCTGCTGCTTCACAGGTAAAGTCCAGAGAATCAAACTCCTCTCCTCTATGAACATCCGTCCCTCTGAAATGAAGCCCACAAAACCATGACGCTGCTTTATGTGTTTGTCTCTGTATCCTCAGAGTCCAGAGGCCAGGTCACAGTGACTCAGCCTGGAGCAGTGAGCTCTGCTCTGGGAGCCTCCGTCTCCATCAGCTGTAGGGTCAGTCAGGCGGTTTTTGTAGGTTTAAAAAGTGGTAAAGATCTGTTACATTGGTACCAACAGAGAGGAGAAGAAACTCCTAAACTACTCATTTATAGGGTTAATGAGAGAGCATCAGGGATCCCAGGTCGTTTTACAGGCAGTGGATCTGGGACTGACTTCACTCTGACCATCAGTGGAGTTCAGGCTGAAGATGCAGCAGTTTACTACTGTCAGAGTTATCATGAAATCAACAGTCAGTATGTTTTCACACAGTGAAAAAGCGTCGTACAAAAACCTCCCTCAGTCAGACTGAACAGAAACTGAACTGACTGCTGCAGCTGGAAGCTACTGCAGAGACTGATACAGTTCACTGAGGACACACACACACACACACACACACACAAGACATGATCAAACTCAGATGATGTGTCTTACATTTCCTTCAGCGATTTATAAGTCACTACTATCACTAATCACCGTCCACTCTCCAAGTAATAATTTCCAAACACGTGCTTGGTTCCCTTGTTCTCCTGCAAACATCAGCCTGACCTCCATCTGACCCAGTATGCAAAGCTGAGACAAGAGAGAGAGACATCTCCATCATGAAGATGAACAAAAATTGCAAATTCACTGCAGTCAAAAAGATAAAATATATATTTATTCATTTAACTGAATCTTTTATCCAAAGCGACTTACAATTGCTATAAATGTCAGAGCAATGAGGGGTTAAGTGTCTTCCTCAGGGACACAGTGGTGGATGTGTCAGAGTGGGGAGTTGAATCCAGGTCTCTCACAACGAAGGCATGTGTCTTATCCACTGCATTGGGACTGAATGTTAGGATGAGATAAGGACCAAGGACACCACTGATTAAGCACAAAAATCACTACAAATCCACATACAAGCTAACTTCATCACCTCTGATAAAGTGCAGCTCACAGTTCCAAGCAGAGCAACTTTCACTTGATTACTATTTATTACCGTAAAACTTCAATCAATTGTTAATACAAATATTAATGTTTAAATGTCTGATCAATATGTTAAAATATGGACATGCTGCACATCGTTAGGTCGGTTTGATTCTCAACTTCAATCGTTCAGTTCATTTAACGGAAACAACGAGCCCCAAAGTCTGATTCTTATAGATTGCCAGCTGTAACCTGCATGGTACAAGAGAGGAAAGTGCTGACTCTCACTACCTTTGAAGTGCTCGTTAAGTCTGAATGTGTCCGTTCCTGATTATTTATATTCCTTCAGTCTGTGAGGGTCCATCGATCAAAAGAATCAGAACAGCTTTTCACAAAAATTTATCCAAGTTGTGAATCCTGTCATGTGAAGTCCATCGCTCTGGCTGCTAACTTCTCTCATCCTGCAGCCTGTTGTTGATTTCCTTACGTTGCTGCCTTCAAAATAAAAGTGCATAAGCCCTCTGTCTGAGCGAGATCAAATGAATGATGTGTGTTTGATTCATTTTTATACAAGTAGTATTCTGTTTGAAATAAATGAACTTGTTCATAGTTTCAGTTTAGTGCAAAAGGAATTAAAGGCCTGTCCCATATGGACGCCGGTCCCAAATATAGGCAGGGTCAATTCAGTGATTTTAGCAACAAAAAAAAAGCCTGGGCTATTATTCAATGTTTTATTGTATGCTACCAGGTAGTGATGATTCGCAAAGCAAATCAACGTTGTCATTTGTTTTTCACTGTGTAGCGAGATAAAGGTCTTAAAGGCATTAAAATAATTGTAGCTAAGAACCTTCATTTGATAAGAGGAAGTTGTGGATTTGCAGACCAGTTTACCAGAAACAGTCAATATAGAAAATCATAGAATTAATTTTGATTTGTTCATGCCCAGGGCACCACTTACGTTTTGCAAAAACATAGGAAACTTTGAATTAATTGCTAACCAATTAATTGTATTAAACTACAAACTAAACACATAAAAACTACTAAAAACACACATCTAACTAAAAACTACTAAACATAAAATAAACACATAAATACAGTCATGAAAGACAAGGAATGACAGATTCAAAGCAACCTTTAATAAACACTCTGAATGCAGCATGAACAATCACTTTATTGATAGATGAGTGTTAATATGGTGACAGAAAGTGTTAATGGATAAGCAAGCATGATATCTTAAACAATTGTTCTGGAATGCATAAATCTGACCCAAGAGAAAAGCAGAAGGGACCTTTAAGGTCCCACTAAAGAGGTCAAGTTAAGTTAAAGCACTGGTCAGCAGCTGAGAGGTTTCAGGAATTACTAGATGTATAATTTACACTTCTCATCATGATTAGATCTATTTTGAAGCTTTTGATCCTAAAACCAAGTTACTTGAGTAATAATCAACTGCGGTATCACAGAAAAGTATGTTGCTTCATCTGAGTTTGTGCTGACCAGGGAAGATGTTGCTCTGGAGGAGGGAGGAGGAACAGTGTGGTTGCTCAGTGGGCCTTCGGAGGCAGATCCTGAGGGGTTCTTGGGGAGCTCTCAGGTATCATTGATCACACATTGAGACTTCACCTTGAATCGGTTGCCTCTGTTGCTCATGCTCTCAGCAAACCACAAGATGTTGAGACTTTCTTTACCACTGCATGGCTTGGTGACGATGGCAGCATGTGCAAAGGGTCTGCCACAAGAGTACTTAGTCCAAAAGTTCTTTCTAGCTCTAATATTTGTATCGTTAGGGTGCCGTTGTTGCACTATAAAATGTAGAAATCAGCGCTCTCTAAGCTGCTGTGTCCAACTAAAAGAAACTGATCCACTCTGATGTGACAACAGCTCTTCAGTCTACAGAGTTGGTCATTCTTACTTGCTCAAAGTTTATATAAAGAATTAAAACATCATTGATGGGGAGGCGCAGCAAGCCTCTTTCTTTATTGGTTAGTATGCGTACTTAGTTTTTGTTAGCTCTGTTCCTGTATCAGCATTAGCACCTCTAAATCTGTGGCCATGGTTCTCAGCAGGAAACCGATGGAGTGCCAACTCCAAGTAGGGAATGAGTCCTTACCCTAAGTGAAGGAGTTCAAGTACCTCGGGGTCTTGATCACGAGTGAGGGGAGATTGGAGCAGGAGATTGACCAGAGAATCGGAGCAGCGAGGGCAGTATTGCACTCGCTTTACCGTACCGTTGTGACGAAAAGAGAGCTGAACCGTAAGGCAAAGCTCTCGATCTACCGGTCAATTTCCGTTCCTACCCTCACCTATGGTCATGAAGGCTGGGTCATGACCGAAAGAACGAGATCGCGGGTAAGCGGCCAAAATGGGTTTCCTCAGGCGGGTGGCTGGTGTCTCCCTTAGAGATAGGGTGAGAAGCTTGGCCATCGGCGAGGAGCTCAGAGTAGAGCCGCTGCTCCTTTGCGTTGAAAGGAGCCAGTTGAGGTGGTTTGGGCATCTGGTAAGGATGCCTCCTGGACGCCTCCCTAGGGAGGTGTTCCAGGCACGTCCAGCTGGGAGGAGGACTTGAGGAACACCCAGGACAAGGTGGAGAGATTATATCTCCACACTGGCCTGGGAACGCCTCGGGATCCCCCAGTCAGAGCTGGTTAATGTGGCTCGGGAAAGGGAAGTTTGGGGTCCCCTGCTGGAGCTGCTGCCCCGTGACCCGACCCCGGATAAGTGGATGAAGATGGATGGATGGATGGATGTATCAGCTTGTGTAAAAACATGTTTTCACAATTTTCAGATATTAATTAAACATAATATATCTATCAGTGTCGGTTTGACTCTGCATTGCAAAGCTGGCATCTTTCAAAGTCAGTTTTCTTTGACTGTCATCAGGCCTCTTATGTTGCAAATGTCTTCAGTTCAAGAGAAAATGTAGTAGAACCTGAGGCCTCAGACTTCTCCAACCCCGGAGGATCATCAAGCTGCAGTGTGTTTACTAAGTGTGGGATGCAGGCGCTGTGATGCTACTGTTGTGTGAGAAGGTTGATGTGTAGCGTGACAGCATATGAAAAGTGTCATTTTTGTGAGTCTCGTGAGACAGGTTTTACTCTGACGCGAAATATCCTCACGTTTTAATCTAGTCTCACCCCCAGTTATTAGTGAATGTATTTAGCTTTATGTGTATCTTCAACCTATGAACTTTATACAGAAGATGCTTCAGAAACTGATCTGTATACTTCTGACTAAAGGGACTAAAGGAAAATAATAACTCATCTTATATTGTAAAGGTTTTTGATGATTAATGATAATTTTAAAGCACGACTCAGCAATCTTAGCAAACAATGCTGAATGTTTTGATGGTGGACATTACTTTGGACTGTATATTGTGCATTGAGGTCAGTGAACTGCTTGACATTTAGTACAAAGATTTCAAGTTGTTCTAATGATGATAACTTGTCTTTTGTCTTTCATCAACTGCGGGGAATTTTTGACATTAAAAAAATCACTCTGAAGAAAACAATAAGCTCAGTTTATCAACCAACAGAAATCATTTGGCTCCTCAAACTTTCTAACTCCTACTCAAACCTGTTGGGCAGGATGTCATAATTACTGGGAAAAAACCCCTGAAGAATTATAACAATATCAAGAATTATTATTCAGTCCAAAGTTCTACAATACCTGATTATATTACCTAATAGTAAAGACTTTTAAAATTTAAAAATATATTATTGTATATTATACATGTTGAAAAATGTATTATTGTATAATAATATCAAAAAATACTGAACAAAATTATAAACGCAACACTTTTGTTTTTGCCCCCATTCATCATAAGCTTAACTCAAAGACTTTCTCTGTGTTCACAAAAGACCTTTTTTCTCTAAAAAATTGTTCACAAATCTGTGAAACTCTGTGTCAGTGAGCTCTTCTCCTTTGCCGAGATAATCCATCCACCTCACAGGTGTGGCATATCAAGATGCTGATCAGACAGCATGGGGATTGCACAAGTGTGCCTGAGGCTGGCCACAATAAAAGGCCTCAGGCTGGCCGCAATAAAAGGCCTCTCAAAAATCTGCAGGTTCACTGTACTGGGGGGGTCAGGAAACCAGTCGGTATCTGGTGTGACCACCATTTGCTTCACATAGTGCAACACATCTCCTTCACATAGAGCTGATCATGTTGTTGATTGTGGCCTGTGGAATGTTGGTCCACTCCTTCTCGATGGCTCTGCGAGGTTGCAGTCAAGTCGAGACCCTGATGAGGACGACGAGCATGCAGATGAGCTTCCCTGAGACGGTTCCTGATAGTTTATGCAGAAATTCTTTGGTTATGCAAACCGGTTGTTGCAGCAGCTGTCCGGGTGGCTGGTCTCAGACAATCTTGGAGGTGAAGATGCTGGATGTGGAGGTCCTGGGCTGCTGTGGTTACACGTGGTCAGAAATAGGCCTTTTGTGTACATAGAGAAAGTCTTAGAGCTTTAAGTTCAGCTCATGATGAATGGGGGCAAAAACAAAAGAGTTGTGTTTATAATTATGTTCACTGTGTATGAAACACATATACTCATGGCACTTATAATCTGCATGTCTATTTTATTTTTAGTCTAGTGTGTGACAGTTGTCTGCTTATTTAAGTTGTCTGTATTTATTGACTTGATGATGTTTTGATTCTGCCCTCTTCACCAGATGTATCTTGAAAAACTGTTGTTGTTTTTTGTCCTCAGACTTTTACATAGTTGAATGAATTAAAATGGAAAGATTTTATTTACTTAAAAACATTTAGTTACGAAAACCTCCCAAGTTTTTATAAATCTACATGGACTGTTTTAAACAGCCAGCTGTCCCAGCAGTGAGGAGGAAACAGCATGATATGTTGAGGACAGCTACAGCTCACTGACTCTGTGTGTTTGCATATCTGTCCTGCCTCTCTGCTCCCAGCAGCTTTATGTGTATCTTCAACCTATGAACTTTATACAGACAGATGCTTCAGAAACTGATCTGTATACTTCTGACTAAAGGGACTAAAGGAAAATAATAACTCATCTTATATTGTAAAGGTTTTTGATGATTAATGATAATTTTAAAGCACGACTCAGCAATCTTAGCAAACAATGCTGAATGTTTTGATGGTGGACATTACTTTGGACTGTATATTGTGCATTGAGGTCAGTGAACTGCTTGACATTTAGTACAAAGATTTCAAGTTGTTCTAATGATGATAACTTGTCTTTGTCTTTCATCAACTGCGGGAATTTTTGACATTAAAAAAATCACTCTGAAGAAAACAATAAGCTCAGTTTATCAACCAACAGAAATCATTTGGCTCCTCAAACTTTCTAACTCCTACTCAAACCTGTTGGGCAGGATGTCATAATTACTGGGAAAAAACCCCTGAAGAATTATAACAATATCAAGAATTATTATTCAGTCCAAAGTTCTACAATACCTGATTATATTACCTAATAGTAAAGACTTTTAAAATTTAAAAATATATTATTGTATATTATACATGTTGAAAAATGTATTATTGTATAATAATATCAAAAAATACTGAACAAAATTATAAACGCAACACTTTTGTTTTTGCCCCCATTCATCATAAGCTTAACTCAAAGTCTTTCTCTGTGTTCACAAAAGACCTTTTTCTCTAAAAATTGTTCACAAATCTGTGAAACTCTGTGTCAGTGAGCTCTTCTCCTTTGCCGAGATAATCCATCCACCTCACAGGTGTGGCATATCAAGATGCTGATCAGACAGCATGGGGATTGCACAAGTGTGCCTGAGGCTGGCCACAATAAAAGGCCTCAGGCTGGCCGCAATAAAAGGCCTCTCAAAAATCTGCAGGTTCACTGTACTGGGGGGGTCAGGAAACCAGTCGGTATCTGGTGTGACCACCATTTGCTTCACATAGTGCAACACATCTCCTTCACATAGAGCTGATCATGTTGTTGATTGTGGCCTGTGGAATGTTGGTCCACTCCTTCTCGATGGCTCTGCGAGGTTGCAGTCAAGTCGAGACCCTGATGAGGACGACGAAGCATGCAGATGAGCTTCCTGAGACGGTTCCTGATAGTTTATGCAGAAATTCTTTGGTTATGCAAACCGGTTGTTGCAGCAGCTGTCCGGGTGGCTGGTCTCAGACAATCTTGGAGGTGAAGATGCTGGATGTGGAGGTCCTGGGCTGCTGTGGTTACACGTGGTCAGAAATAGGCCTTTTGTGTACATAGAGAAAGTCTTAGAGCTTTAAGTTCAGCTCATGATGAATGGGGGCAAAAACAAAAGAGTTGTGTTTATAATTATGTTCACTGTGTATGAAACACATATACTCATGGCACTTATAATCTGCATGTCTATTTTATTTTTAGTCTAGTGTGTGACAGTTGTCTGCTTATTTAAGTTGTCTGTATTTATTGACTTGATGATGTTTTGATTCTGCCCTCTTCACCAGATGTATCTTGAAAAACTGTTGTTGTTTTTTGTCCTCAGACTTTTACATAGTTGAATGAATTAAAATGGAAAGATTTTATTTACTTAAAAACATTTAGTTACGAAAACCTCCCAAGTTTTTATAAATCTACATGGACTGTTTTAAACAGCCAGCTGTCCCAGCAGTGAGGAGGAAACAGCATGATATGTTGAGGACAGCTACAGCTCACTGACTCTGTGTGTTTGCATATCTGTCCTGCCTCTCTGCTCCCAGCCGTTAAGAGGCCAGTGTTGATCAGTGGCTGTCCAGGCCTTTCAGAGCCACTGACACGCCGGCAGCACAATGATGATGTCACTGATTCTACTGCTGGCCACCCTGGGGCTCCTTGTTCAGGGTGAGACTCTCTTCTGAAAACTTTGCTTCAGGATGCAACCAGGTTCACCACAATGATGTTCTGCTGTGATGGAGAAACACTGAAACAAGCAGCATTTACCTTCTTCCATCTGTTCTCCATGTTAAAGAAATGAGACTCTTCTGTTTGGATGCTGATCATCTTTCTCCAAGCTGGATTTGTCTCAATAAACCTTCTCCTCTTTTTCATCTTTTCCAGGTTCATCAGGACAAATCATCCTGACTCAGTCTCCTGGATCTCAGTCTGTTGTTCCAGGACAGGCTGTCTCTCTCAGATGTAAATCTACTTATAGTACTAGCTACCTCAGCTGGTACCTTCAGAAACCTGGAGAAGCTCCTAAACTCCTGATTTATTATGCTACAACCCGTCAGTCTGGAGTTTCAGACCGTTTTACTGGAATTAGATCTGAGTCTGACTTCACTCTGACCATCAGTGGAGTTCAGGCTGAAGATGCAGGAGTTTACTACTGTCAGCAGGGTTCCAGCTTCCCGTTCACACAGTGATACAACGTCGTACAAAAACCTCCCTCAGTTGGGGAGGAACTGATCTGACTCAACAGCTGCACTGAAACTAAAACAACAGAGGTTTATTAAGAAGAATAATAATTCAGATTAAACATTTCAACACTAAATATATCAAATATAACACAAGGATTTACACTTCTACTTTTATAAACAAAGACTTTCGAACATTCTTCTGAACTTAATTTTCTGAACTATGATTTCATAATAAATCTTTGATAAGTGATCACACATGAACACTCAAATTGTAAATATTTATTTAATTTTATATGTTATCACTTATCAAGAAACATAAACACATTGTTGGAATGATATATAGAATTTAATTTCGGGAAAATCTAATCTAGTTCATGTTGTAAAATGACTAATCATATCTATTACATATATTTATAACTTGTGTTTTGTATTCCAGCAAACCAATTAATTTTATAATTGATCCATTGAGGATTGATTGTGTAAGTTTATATTGTTTGTTTGTTATTGATTGTTTTCCTTTTGAATTAGTTTATTTGTCTTAATATTGCTTCAGCAAAACCAATATGTTAAGTATTCCTAGTTAGAATAGCGGACTGCAATCATTTTATTTCTTTCTATGCTGATGATATGGTGCGTTTTATTTCAGATTTATTAAAAATTTTATAGATTTTTGTAGTTTTATTCAAATATCAGCCATTACCATTAAGCCACTTCGGTAGTAAAATATATTTGAATGATTTATCATTACAATGTTCCTACCATTGGTTTTGTTTCTTAGAGACAAATCTGTAGTGACCAAAGCAGAAAAGGTTATACAGTCATGAAGACATTAATATTGATTGCGAGAAAAAACGGTCTCATGCTGCTACCATGACGGGTTTGTAATAATCAGACACTGCTGGCAAGTTTTATCCCCATTTAAATGCTTTCTCAGCTTTCAGCCAATGTGGTGATACATTGGGTAGAGAAATTATCACATTTGTGTCAGCTCAGTGTTTCCCTGGATGTAATACAGTCACTGACACCATGAAGAGAACATTTATTAAGAGACTTTGATAATAAGAAACATGAAAACAGCTGATTGGATGAAAACGTCTTTATTATCTGGAAACAGTGAAATATTATTGAAACAGTGCAACAAGCTAGTAAATCTTGCTGTTGAAACATGTCAAATAAAAGAAAGAGACAGTTCCAGAGTGCAGAGTGAGAGCAGGAGCAGAGGAAAACCAGTAGCAGAGTCCCAGTGAGTCAGGTCAGGACTGGGAACACTGGTCTCTCCTCAGTGTCTCTGAGAGCGGAGTCTGGGAGCCCTGGGTGGCCTCACAGGTCACAGAGCCCACCTTCCTCCACTGGTCTGCAGAGAGCCTCAGGGTGCTGCTCCAGCTGTAGTGGCCGTCCTTCTGCAGCACCCCGGGGCTCCTGCTCTCCTCCCAGCTGCTGCTGCTGCTGCTGCTGCCGTCCACCTTCCAGGCCAGACTCCAGTCTGAGGGGAAGCCCTTGTTGGCCAGGCACATGAGCGTGGCCTTCCCCTGCTGCAGCTCCTCGCTGGAGGGGGGCAGCACCGTCAGGGTGGGACGGACATCACCTAGGAGAAGAACCAATCAGCTTAGAGGACGGGGACCACACAGCTGGTTTCTGCTCCACCAGTCACTCACTCACACATTGTTTCACTTCCTTTAAGAAACCTCTCATGCATATCAGCACAGAAAGAGTCCTCATATGAGCTGAAAGATATCAAACTGCACTGGAAATAAAACAACCAGGTTTGGAAAATTAAATAAAAATTTACTCTCAAAATCTAAAAAGTTAATGAGATCCACTGTTAAAGGACAATTTGAGCCATTTTAGAAGATCAGAGATTTGGAAACATTTTTATCTTCATTCACACTATTCAAAATAATTTTAACTCAACTTCTAAGCAGTTTAAAATGCAGAATTAAAGGCTGAATTATTTTTAAAGTACGAGTGTTGTTCTTTAATCTTTGCTGCAGTTCAAGCTGTTCACATTTCACAAATTAAATGGAACGTTTAAAGAGAAGTTCAGTAAAGCTGCTTTGAGTTCAGCTTCATGGTTAAACAGGAGAAACAAACAATAAGATTGAGTCTTTAAAGTGATTTAGATCAGTCCAGAGGAAATTTATATCTACTACAAACGTTCAGACACAGAAATTAAAACCTTCGCTGATGATACGATATTTAATATTTGTGCAGAAACTTACTTCCAACATCCAGTCTGGTTCCTCCACCGAACGTGTACCACAGTGATACAAACTGATTGAGTCGTCAGTACAAAACCTCTCACTGTAGAGAGACACGGCTCTCTGACTTTGAACACAACAAAGTCAACAAAAACACTTCCTGTTTTTAAAAGAATGAACTATTTCATGTTATATTTATCAAACAGTGACACAGTTGTTGAGAATTAATCCCATTTTACGTATATATTGTTCCATTGGTCTGAAAGTTGATCCCTCTAGAATGAAATGAAAGCAGACAGAAGATGTTGTAAAAGAAAATCTTTCTGCAGTCATCAAAGCAAATCTCCATAAAAATGATCAGTGACACATTCCTAATCAATCCTCTGGTAAACGTATTGATCCATTGAGAAGCAGCATCATCAGAGTAATCCAAGTCCCTGTTGGAGTCAGTCAGAGCATTTCCATAGAGAGCCACTTTGCATCAGCAGCACCATGCTCCAGTGCTCTGGGAGAGTTTATAGTCCTGAGAGTTGAACACTGGATGACTGACAGCTGTCCTTCATGACAACAGAAGCCACAGAAATCCTCCTCATCAAAAACATGACTTTGGTCTCCGTCCTCATCTGGACTCTCCTCTGCTGCTGCTTCACAGGTAAAGTCCAGAGAATCAAACTCCTCTCCTCTATGAACATCCGTCCCTCTGAAATGAAGCCCACAAAACCATGACGCTGCTTTATGTGTTTGTCTCTGTATCCTCAGAGTCCAGAGGCCAGGTCACAGTGACTCAGCCTGGAGCAGTGAGCTCTGCTCTGGAAGCCTCCGTCTCCATCAGCTGTAGGGTCAGTCAGCAGGTTTGGAGCTGTAGCAGTGCTTACTGTTTAGCCTGGTACCAACACAAAGATGGAGAAACTCCTAAACTACTCATTCACTCCACCAATCAGAAAGTGTCAGGGATTCCAGGTCGTTTTACAGGCAGTGGATCAAAGACTGACTTCACTCTGACCATCAGTGGAGTCCAGTCTGAAGATTCAGCAGTTTACTACTGTCAGGGTGCCAACACTGTAAACGGTCAGAGTGCGTTCACACAGTGAAAAAGCGTCGTACAAAAACCTCCCTCAGTCAGACTGAACAGAAACTGAACTGACTGCTGCAGCTGGAAGCTTCTGCAGAGACTGATACAGTTCACTGAGGACACACACACACACACACACACACACACACAGACACAGACACACACACACACACACACACACACGATTCCTGATGCTCATTGTTTTCCTCCTGAAGTTCAAATTCAGAATTTAATTTAAATTCCAATTCATTGATTTTAAAGGGACAGTGCACATCAATGAACGTCATAGAAGTAAACAGGCCAGATTTAGCCAGAGGGCTATTTTACCTGTAGTCCGGGCAGTACAAGTCAACATGATGAAAATTTTACTGCCGCTAGACCTAGGGGTAATGTGTTACGGTTCAGGGTGGTGAGGCAGGTAGGAGGACCCAAACGCAGGACTCAAGGCAGAGGAGGTACAGTTATAAAAGGTTTATTGTGGCAAAAACAAACTAAAAGCGAGCACACTTACTGACAGAGTGGCTGGTGAACAGAACAGGGTGACAAGACCAGCAAGGCTAACAACAGGCGACAGAGCATATACATACGACAGCCTGGGGGTAACACGAACAATGACCGGGCACAGACAAGTACATATGCACACCTGGGTAAACAAGCTGGGAGGAAGTAATACAGGTGAGGAGCATGAGGCTAACGAGGCAGACAGACACAGCAGGGAAAAACAGAGCGAGAGAGAGACACACACACACAGGCAGACAAAGTGACAACTGGGGGAACAGACGGAACACAGCTTACTGAGCACATAACAGACCAGAGAAAGAAGCTAAGACACAAGCAGACAGATCACCACAAACCTATCACCAACAGGGAAAAGACAGAAGCTAAGGTAAAACAGAACTCAGATAGACATGGGCAAAATAACACACACACACACAGACCAGAAGTAAACACTAATACATGAACTGAGACCAAAACTAGGAGCTAAGACACAGGGAACAATCTATAACACATGACAGACCGGTACAAGAGAGCTGAACAGAACCAGTAAATGAACAAGGGTACATACAAAGCTAAACAGAGAACACAAGACCAGGAGTAAACACTAAGACACGAACCAGGGTACAGGACAAAGAACTAAGATACAAGACAGGACAGATACTGAGTAAGAAGTGGATGCATAACAAAGGCTACACAGAGACTGGAGCAGAATGAACAAAATCAGATTAATTAATGAAGCTGGCAGAGAACATAAATAGACAGCATACAGAACTCAAGCATGAAGGTACTGAACTAATACATGAGACTGGAACAGAACTGAAATCAGGAAAATACCAAACCACTACTAAACACCAGCGGACAGATAATAACCCCATAACCAGACACACAGAGTAACTGGACTGGACTGAAATGACTGAAACTCAAAACACAGGCTATATAACAGATACTGGACTCCAGGCACCAGACAGGACAGAACCCAAAACTCAACATACTGTTAGACAGACAATAAATTAAACTCAAAAGTGCAAAACAAGGTATGGCTGGCAGGTAGACTGTGACATAATGTGGACCGGCAGCAAAGGTAACTGGGAAGCACTGTGTAGCCGCTGTGGATTAATAGAGAGATGAGCAAAGTTAGCATCAGAGCTCGTTTATTTCAGACTACAATCACAGACAGTCCCAGTCACATTATCTTTAAATCTCAGCTTAAAGTGCAGCTTAAACTAATACTTAACATTTCACAAATAAACAACAAATGAAATCATACAATACATAAAGCATTCTACCTTACGGGAAATAAGTACACATGACATCAAAGTAACTGAACAGATATTCCACATAACCAAACTTGACTTTAATCAAAATAATATAACTCAAAACACAGATTCACTTTACTCTGATACAGTCACTCACATTAACACATTACATTTCTGCTATAATATTAACACTAGTATAAAATACACCTTTCTACACATTTCTTGAACGTCGCACTCTCTCCTACAGTCTCATTTAACCGCAGCGTAACAATATGGCGGTATGACCACATGCTAGTGTGTGATCAGCGAGGTGAACTAGTTTGAATATGGTATCTTTCCTCTGACCATTTACTCACTACTGGCTGACTCAGACTCTTAACGTCTAGAACACATTTTCGTCTGTTACAGGATGTTAATGTTTGTTACTCACACTTACAAAACTACTGTGAGAGACTGAAGTTCATGAAAAGAACTGCTGAACATGGCGACGCTCGTCGGAGCAGTTAGCTACAAAACGAAGCTTACTGCACTTTACACACATCTCAAAATCATCTTATAACACTACAGAGCATTTTATACTGCATTCAAATTACATACTGATCCAAGCTACAACATAGAAAACAACAAGTTTTACTGTACTTGTGGATTAACAGAGAGATGACCAAAGTTAGCGTCAAGCAAGAGCTCGTTGATTTCTGAGCTGCGCATGAGCAAAGCTTTTAGCTTTACTTGATAAACAGCAGTCCCAGAGCACCATGTACTGACCAGTAAGTGCATTATGTTAATGTTATGACTTAGAGTATTAAAATAGGTCAATTTTAACAAAAAAAATGGGGGGTGTCTGTTTACATAAAACTAAACATGTAGCATTTCCAACCTACAACAAAAACAATAAACGAAATAGTGAACTGCACAACAATATACAAAACAGTCCTTATGTTACAGTATAAAAGTCTGGTTACCAGAGGAAACATAAGGTTATCTGTTGTAGAGTTTCAGAAGTTATGCCTATGTGATGTTTTTAAACTGCAGTTTATGTATCAGTGTGCCATTCGCTGCAATGAAGTCTTATTGAAAGTATTAAAGAGGTGGTATTCTGCTTTTTGGCTTTTCCCCCTTTATTGAGTTATCTTTCTTTTTGTACTGTAACAGGTTTGCAAAGTGAAAAAGCCCAAAGTCCAGCCCAAAGGGAGTTCCCATCTCCCACAACAGCTCATTTGTAGTCTAGCTCTTCACTTCCTTTACTTGTGACATCACAATGAAAACACGTCATAAAGCTCGCCAAGCGGCTGGCGGGGTCAGGCCACGCCCTCGAACCAAGCTAGTCTGAGCGGAGGCCCTTTGGCTCGACTCGCCTTTGTTTGAGTTTCCATTATAGAAAAGTTGGACCTGTACCTGCTTCCAGGTACTTTTTTTCGTATCACCTCACCTCCGTCGAGGTTTCAAGCGAGCTGAGGGAAACTAAAATGTAACGTGAAAACACGACAGACTGATTGGTCAGAGAGAATATTCACTATTCACTGCGTCATCATTGCACCAGACAGAGGCAGCAACAGGAAGTTTATTTTACAGTCTGAATATTGACAGTTTTACGAGAAGTGCTGGCGGAACAGAAACGTGCTTGAATATTTTCAGAGTTGAGGAACTCCGCAAGTGGCGGCAGGGGAAGCCTGCTGCGATCCGCAGGAGGAGAGTGTAAGGCCGGCCAGCTGCCCGCTCTCAGAGCACAGTGGTTTTCAGACGGCTTATCTGTCTTTACATTCGAGGAATATGGAATAAAGGAGCAGAAATGTGGTGATTTCTGTAGTGGTTTATGGTAAGATGTGGAACAATGATGTGTAGTTGTGGACTTCCTCGTTTTTTACGACCCGCCCTTCTCTGCTTCTGATTGGCTAGTAGTCCTTACTTAGGAACTGCGCATGTGCAACTCCCAACATAGATTTTGTACAAGTAAGATGCATCACTCTGTAGCTCAAGAGCAGACCGTACAACACATAGGGTGAAAAGAGGAGCTGCAGCAATGTGCAGTATTAGAAAAATATGGAGTTTTTTGAAAATTAAACAATGTAAACCTGTTCTGGTACAATCCCTAATTAAGATTTTGAACCTGAAAATGAGCAGAATACCACCTCTTTAAAGTGCTTAATGACTGTATACACAAACACACACAGCAACAAGGTCAGTTAGAGACCACAGACTTGATGTGTCTTAAGCCATTGTTTGAGATGAGTCTTAAATGTGGGGTAAGTGGGAAATGACTGACAGTACAGAATATCCATATCTCGTACGACACTCTCCTCTCGTGGAAGCCCTAGTTACAGTTCTGCCACCACCAGTTACTTTCAATTTAATGTATTCAGTTAATGGGGGTGGAGCAAGTCCATTTAAAAAATTCACAATTAGCAAGTTATTTTTCTGCAGGATTAAGCAGTGATGAAAAGAAAATGGTTTAAGAGAGGTTTAACGTTGTGACTGTATTAGTTTGAGTGTCGTGGTACTCTATGGAGAAAGCCTGTAAAGGCAAAGATGGCGCCCCTCCCGCTAGAAAGCCAATCATCTGCTTTTAACAGCCAAAGCAGGAATCATATTTCAGCTAATCGTGTGGTTCCACTGACGTAAGTATCTGTTACTTTTCTACTGAGCATGTGCAGAATTGGTGACGCATGCGTAATAGAAGTAGAACTGGTTGGGAAAAATGCTTTTTAAACCTTATTTTGGGCAAAGGTGTCAAAATTTCTCAGCGATTTTCATCAGATTTTACTGCAGATTCTATTCATTTAGTTTTTATGTCCTGTGACCAGTGATAGTGCAGTTCTGGCTCTGTCCCCATTCATTCGGATAGCAGCCTGGTCTTGTTAGTCCGAAATAGCTGCCTGGAGGTGTTGCCAAGATGGCGGCCGAGTGGCATGACTTGCCTATGAGGACTTTGGTTCAGATGTCAGAGTTTGTGAGGCTTCCTGAGCAGTCTTTGCTTGTGTAAAGATCAGTGTCGTCTGCGTACATTAAGATGTTGATGTTTTCACATACAGTAGGTAGGTCATTTATATATAAAGAGAAGAGAAAAGGTCCAAGTATGAAGCCTTGGAGGACTACTGGACATTCAAGGTGAGGAGATTTAATATTATGTACAGATACAGTTCGTTCTGTTTGATAAGTCCACGATGAGTGATGAGTCCATCCCTGGGATAGCTCGTTCGGAGAAGTTGAAGTTTGTTAATATGGACAGGAGTATTTGATGATCTCCAAGATCAAATACCCTTTTCAGATCCAGAAAAACTGCACCAACAACAGCATGACTCTCTGAGGAAAGCTGGACATCTTGTATTTTAACTCTAGTGAGGCTTCAGAGGAGGGATAGTCGTGGAGGTAAATATGTAACTTTTCAAAAGGGGAAAATAGAAATAATAATTTAATAACATTGTAAACTTGGAACGGACTACAGTTTAGATGAGAAAATTAAAATTAAAATGTTTTAAATAATAGGCAGCAATAATACTGATTAACAGTCATGAACTGTCAGGTTTATTAAACAGGCAGGTTAGAATGTGACTTCAGGGAGCAGGCAGGTGGGTGGGGCTGGGGTTTGGGGTGAAGGTCCAGGGTTTCTTGAGTCATGGTGAGCTGGCAGATTAATGAGGCAGATGCCTGAGAGAGGAAGAGAGATGATCCAGAGCGAATTGTGAGTGTTTAGGCCGGCTAGCAGGTCTGGTGTTAGACAACAGCAGAGGTTAGTAAAGGCTGGCAAGCAAACAAGGCAGACAGAAAAGCTCATAGAGTTACTAGTGTCTAGCAAGTAATGCTGGGCTCACACTAAAGGATTTTCACAGTCCCAGACTAAAGACCGGCAGTCTTTAGGAATCTTACTGAAGTCTCGGCGCGCTCCCGTCGTCTCAATCGTTAAATGTGAGGTGATAATCTGTAGTCGGCGACCCGATTTATGCCAGTCTTTCTCTAGTCTTTCAAATCAAACATGTTTGATATTATCGCAAGTCCTAGCGTAGTCCTAGTGACGTAAAACAATCAACAACCAATAAAATCGTTCTCCGAAAACCGGAAGGCATCAGTCACAACACAGAACCATGTCGACGGACGTGGAAACCCAACGAGCGCCAAGCAGGCGAAAATGGACAGTGGAAAAAGAGGTACACAGAGCATCCTCTGTCCTGATTGAGAGGTCGCCATGGTGGAGATCTGTCAGTCAGCTTGTAGCCCCGCCCTAAAGCCTCCCCTGCTTCCTGGTCTCTGTTCCTCTAAATGGGACCATAATTTACTAAATGAACATCATGCTGTGTTGAAGAAGACTTGAAACTAGCGAGTGAGACCATCAGGAAAGTGTTTACTGGGGGAATAAATCAGCTGAGAAGGAGAAACATTTTCTTTCTGCAGCCGGTGGAGTCGCCCCCTGCTGGCTGCTGGAGGATCCTGCTTGCTTTTACTACATGAAGCCAGTAATACTACTTTCCTGGTAGCATCCAGCCCTGGTTAGTACATGTAGTATCATTTAAAGGATGATTTAGGAAGAAAATAATCTAGTTGTAGTCTTGTAAATAGTGTCACTACAAGATTCAGTGTTTGTAAAATCTTTAGTCTGAGACTAAAAACTGTGAACCCACAGTCTTTAGATGTGAGCTGATAATCTTATAAAGTCTTTTCTAAATCTTTTCAAAATCCTTTGGTGTAAGCCCAGCATAAGTTGGTAAGTAATGCTGGGCTCACACTAAAGGATTTTCACAGTCCCAGACTAAAGACCGGCAGTCTTTAGGAATCTTACTGAAGTCTCGGCGCGCTCCCGTCGTGTCAATCGTTAAATGTGAGGTGATAATCTGTAGTCGGCGACCCGATTTATGCCAGTCTCTCTCTAGTCTTTCATATCAAACATGTTTGATATTATCGCAAGTCCTAGCGTAGTCCTAGTTACGTAAAACAATCAACAACCAATAATTCTCAGAGCCCATACAAGTCTGAAATGCCAAACTACCTGAGCACATACAGTCCACAGTAATTAACAGAACAGGGAAAAATCAGGTGGATCCGTTACGCTTTCACGCAGTTATTTGAAAGAAGCTGTTTTTAACCACGTAAAGTAAATTCACTCAAGCGATCTTTTTTTTAATGACGAGTTGTGTTTATTTTTCCATGTGTCATCGTCATGATCACATGAAAGATTAGTTAGTACTTTAGCACATCCTGAAGTTTTAAATGTCAAAGTTTTACAGTTTAGAAGCTGGTGAAGTTTAAACGTCAGGAGTCACTGTCGGGACGATTGAAACAGGTGTTTCATTCGTCCCGACACGCAGCCATTCTTTAGATAAGGCGGGAGGGGGGGCAGAGTCCACCAGGCTGCAGGCTGGACCACCAGGATGCTCACAGCCAAATAACAGGGTCCATTTTTGTTAAATCACTGCTATTCATGATGGGAATAAAAAGCTAAAACAATCTAGTTGTAGTCTTGTAAATAGTGTCACTACAAGATTCAGTGTTTGTAAAATCTTTAGTCTGAGACTAAAAACTGTGAACCCACAGTCTTTAGATGTGAGCTGATAATCTTATAAAGTCTTTTCTAAATCTTTTCAAAATCTTTTGGTGTAAGCCCAGCATAAGTTGTGGTAGACATACCAGTATGACTTAACAATACAGCAGGGACTGGATGTGATGCCTGGGTCTTTGAAGGGAGACTGAATGAGAAGATGATGGTCAGGTGTGTTGAAACTAATTGCACTCAGGTGAGGAAACGACACCAGACCAGGAAGGCCAAAACGGAGCGAGACGATCAGACAGACAAAAACCAAAACACACCACATTCAGCCAAAGATTAAAACTAACAAAAACACACTCACTCCCACACCAGCTGTCACTTGCAGGAGTCATAGCAGGGAGGTGGTGACAATAATTAACTGGCTGTGTGAACACTTGGTAGTTTGCAGACAGTTTACATGCAACCTAAGCAAACAGCATCTAACACCAACAGTGTTAGCCAAGGTAATATGAGAAAGACCACATGCGATGGAAGACCATGGAATCTTCAACCTCCAGCAAATTAACGGTAGCCATTGTTAAATGGATAGCCACAACATGCAGGCCGATTTACACATTGGAGGACGAAGGTCTCTGCAACATGAGATCACAGATCGCATCCAACAACCTTACTTATGAGTTGACCTCCAGAACCACAGTCATACACGAGCTGAATGGAGCAGAGAGGGCAAAACATGCTGAGGAGATAGAGATCACAGTGATGGTCGCACTTACTGCTGACCACTGGACATCACTAGAGAATGACAGCTACCTCTGGTTTACTGCCCGTTATATCATTAAACAGTTTAAACAGCATTCACATGCTTTGACCATCTTGAAACACGGGAGAGACATCATTCTGGGCATTTTATGGATGTAGCGACGCAGTGGAACATTGAAAATAAAGAAAGTGGAAAATAAAGAAAGCACACTCCTTACACTTAAACGTCTTTCAGTGGGTTAAAGTTTCAACAAATTAGGAAATAAGAGAAATTTATGATTAATCGCAATGACATTTTTTAATGTCTTTACAGCCCCGCTTTGTCTTCATCAGGTAATACTCACCCTGTAACCAAGAAGGTCCATACTGTAAAGTCCACCTAATTACACAAAAGAAGCTCTGCTATCAATTACATCAGCACTTTTTCAAACTATTTCGAATATTTACAAAATAAAAAACTGAAGCATCATTTCATATCAGTTTATATGGATGCAGCCCAACACGTCACACAGAGAACAAACATAGCGTGGAAATAGTTTTTTCATGTTCTGACACAAATGTAGCCTGTTTGTGAGGCAGCTGTCCCAGCAGTGAGGAGGAAACAGCATGATATGTTGAGGACAGCTACAGCTCACTGACTCTGTGTGTTTGCATATCTGTCCTGCCTCTCTGCTCCCAGCCGTTAAGAGGCCAGTGTTGATCAGTGGCTGTCCAGGCCTTTCAGAGCCACTGACACGCCGGCAGCACAATGATGATGTCACTGATTCTACTGCTGGCCACCCTGGGGCTCCTTGTTCAGGGTGAGACTCTCTTCTGAAAACTTTGCTTCAGGATGCAACCAGGTTCACCACAATGATGTTCTGCTGTGATGGAGAAACACTGAAACAAGCAGCATTTACCTTCTTCCATCTGTTCTCCATGTTAAAGAAATGAGACTCTTCTGTTTGGATGCTGATCATCTTTCTCCAAGCTGGATTTGTCTCAATAACCCTTCTCCTCTTTTTCATCTTTTCCAGGTTCATCAGGACAAATCATCCTGACTCAGTCTCCTGGATCTCAGTCTGTTGTTCCAGGACAGGCTGTCTCTCTCAGATGTAAAGCCAGTTCATATGCTAGTACCAACCTCCACTGGTACCTTCAGAAACCTGGAGAAGCTCCTAAACTCCTGATTAGGTATGCTTCAACCCGTCAGTCTGGAGTTCCAGCTCGTTTTAGTGGAAGTGGATCTGGAACTGACTTCACTCTGACCATCAGTGGAGTTCAGGCTGAAGATTCAGGAGTTTACTACTGTCAGCAGGGTTGGAGCAGACCGTTCACACAGTGAAAAAGCGTCGTACAAAAACCTCCCTCAGCTGGAGAGGAACTGATCAACAGCTGCACTGAAACTGAAACAACAGAGGTTTCTGGGAAAAAAAAAGCTTAAAATTAATAAATTACAACACAAATATTTTGGATTTGATCTAAACATTCAAACTTTTAATAATTTTATTAAAACAGCTTTTTAGAAATGTATTTAATAGGTAATGTTATATGTATGATTTGAATTAATGTAACATCTGCAGTATAAGACACCACAGTCATATATATATATATAAAAAAAAAAATTCCCCTCTCACCCCTTGCGGGGTGGTATGTGTCATCCTCAAGCTCGGGTCCTCTACCAGAGGCCTGGGAGTTTGAGGGTTCTGCGCAGTATCTTAGCTGTTCCTAGGACTGCACTCTTCTGGACAGAGACCTCTGATGTTTTACCTGGAATCTGCTGTAGCCACTCTCCCAGTTTGGGGGTCACAGCCCCCAGTGCTCCGATTACCACTGGCACCACTGTTGCTCTGACTTTCCACATCTTTTCTAGCTCCTCTTTCAGCCCTTGGTATATATATATATATATATATTTCACTTCATCTCAATTTTCATAGAAACTTGAACACACTAACTTTTGAAATAATGGGGTGCACACTTTAAGATTTTAAAAAGATTTTAGAATTCCGTAGTCTCATTAAAGAATAATGCATTTTCTTTGGATCCACCTAACACAATTCCAATATTTAAGTCATTATAATTTAGTTTTAAAAGATGTAATTTATGATTGAAGTGTTTCTACCATGTGTTTTGTTCCAAAGGTTTGTTATTACAGACAAACCGGTTATGACAACAGCAGAAAAGGTTTTACAGTCAAGAAGTGTTTCAGACTGACTGTGAACTGATGGCCTTTAAACTCCAACCATCACTGGTTGTCACGGGGGGCTGAGTGAAGGCTGAGGTGAGGACCCAAATGCAGAAAAAATCAAGGCGAGGAGGATGCTGTTCAAAACCAAAAGATTTATTAACTCAAAAACTAAACTGAAACAGGCTTACATGGAGCTCAGGGTGAAAATCCAGAAGACGGTAAATCCAACATAAAGACAGAGTAATCCAAACCAGAAATCCAGGAAACGGAGGACAAGGCAGAACACTCAACATTGATGCAAGGACGTGACAAAGACTGGAGACACAAGCAGGCATACATATACACAGGGACTAACGAGCAAGGCGGGAGAACACAGGTGAGGGGGATCAGGACTAACGAGGCAGGCAGAGTAACAGGATGGAAAACAGACAAGCAGGCGGGCAGCAACAGAGAGACACACAGAGATGCAAAACACAAGACCATACATTAACTGGAACTCAAGGTATTAGTGGACACGGAATTACAGGAGGAACAGACACCAGCAACAGATCACAAATAAACAAGGAACACAGACTGAAGCTAAGAACAAAACAGAACTCAGACATGGGCAAAATAACACATACAAACACGGACCAGAAGAAAACACTAAGACATGAACTGAGAAACAAAGCTAGGAGCTAAGAGACAGGGCTGAGATGGAGGGAACAATCTATAACAAATGACAAACCGGTACAGGAGAGCTGAACAGAACCAGTAAATGAACAAGGGTACACACAAGACTAAACAGAACACAAGACCAGGAGTAAACACTAAGGACAAGAACTAATGTACAGGACTAATAACTAAGACACTGAACTAGGAACTAAGATACGATACAAGACAAATACTAAGTAACTAGAAGATGCGGAAGAATAATAAACAGGGCTAAGAACTAACTAAACAAGACTACAAAACTCCAAACCATGACAATATCAAATAAAACACAGGAAAAACAACCGCACAAAACCCAAATCCTAACACTGGTTTGTACTAATCAAACCCAAATGTGGGGTTTCTCTCCTAAGATACAGTATATATGGCAAGAAACTACATGATGTTACACATTAAGATTCATTCTTTATTTATTTTCACAGTCTGTACAAAGAGGACCTTCAACATGAATTCTACACACAAACTACACATAGTACACACACATAGACAATATACACATATCTACACATATAACACAGGAGTGACATCATTAACTCGTCTGTGAGTTTAAAGCTCTTATAGCGCAGGGTTCAAAACGTTTTCCAAAGCCTTTTTGTAGAGCAGCTGTCTGAATCTACGGCCAGATGGGAGAAGGGTGAAGCTGGAGCTGAGAGGGTGCTCGGATTTTGTACTATGGTAGCTGCTCTACGAGCAGTGGCAGTATTAATGAGGGCTAGAAGGTTGGGAGTGGGAAGACCTATTACTTTGGAGGAGGAGTTAGTGGTTTTAAGAAACTTATTCATATTGCTGAGAGAGAGCACGGTGAAGTAGAAGGTAGCTCAGTACAAGAGGATGTGTTCAATGGTACTACGGAACAGTGCACTCCCTCATACTGGCAACTCTGAGCAACTGATGGCCTGAACCTGCTACCATCACTGGTTTGTGCTAATGAAGCTAAAATGGCGGGTTTTTTGCTGAGTATATATACTCTGCTAAAATACAGTCTATATGGCAATACATTACATAATGTTACACATTCATTGAAAAACCATCATGGAGAAACATTTATGGATGTAATACAGTCACTGACACCATGAAGAGAACATTTATTAAGACACTTTGATCATAATAAACATGAAAACAGCTGATTGGATGAAAACGTCTTTATTATCTGGAAACAGTGAAATAATATTGAAACAGTGCAACAAGCTAGTAAATCTTGCTGTTGAAACATGTCAAATAAAAGAGAGAGACAGTTCCAGAGTGCAGAGTGAGAGCAGGAGCAGAGGAAAACCAGTAGCAGAGTCCCAGTGAGTCAGGTCAGGACTGGGAACACTGGTCTCTCCTCAGTGTCTCTGAGAGCGGAGTCTGGGAGCCCTGGGTGGCCTCACAGGTCACAGAGCCCACCTTCCTCCACTGGTCTGCAGAGAGCCTCAGGGTGCTGCTCCAGCTGTAGTGGCCGTCCTTCTGCAGCACCCGGGGCTCCTGCTCTCCTCCCAGCTGCTGCTGCTGCTGCTGCTGCTGCCGTCCACCTTCCAGGCCAGACTCCAGTCTGAGGGGAAGCCCTTGTTGGCCAGGCACATGAGCGTGGCCTTCCCCTGCTGCAGCTCCTCGCTGGAGGGGGGCAGCACCGTCAGGGTGGGACGGACATCACCTAGGAGAAGAACCAATCAGCTTAGAGGACGGGGACCACACAGCTGGTTTCTGCTCCACCAGTCACTCACTCACACATTGTTTCACTTCCTTTAAGAAACCTCTCATACATATCAGCACAGAAAGAGTCCTCATATGAGCTGAAAGATATCAAACTGCACTGGAAATAAAACAACCAGGTTTTAAATTTGGAAATAAAACTACCAGGTTTGGAAAATTAATGAGATCCACTGTTAAAGGACATTATCAGCCAAAATAACAGACGACCATAGGTAACCTGTTCCTCAGACAGATTTAAAAATGCAAACAGCATCAGAGAACTGTCAACATTATTTCAAACTGAGGTTAAAAGACAATTTGAGCCATTTTAGAAGATCAGAGATTTGGAAACATTTTTATCTTCATTCACACTATTCAGAATAATTTGAACTCAACTTCTAAACAGTTTAAAATGCAGAATTAAAGGCTGAATTATTTTTAAAGTACGAGTGTTGTTCTTTAATCTTTGCTGCAGTTCAAGCTGTTCACATTTCACAAATTAAATGGAACGTTTAAAGAGAAGTTCAGTAAAGCTGCTTTGAGTTCAGCTTCATGGTTAAACAGGAGAAACAAACAATAAGATTGAGTCTTTAAAGTGATTTAGATCAGTCCAGAGGAAATTTATATCTACTACAAATGTTCAGACACAGAAATTAAAACCTTCGCTGATGATACGATATTTAATATTTGTGCAGAAACTTACTTCCAAACTCCAGTCTGGTTCCTCCACCAAAAGTCCACCACAGTGATACAAACTGATTGAGTCGTCGTACAAAAACCTCTCACTGTAGAGAGACACGGCTCTCTGACTTTGAACACAACAAACTCAACAAAACACTTCCTGTTTTTAAAAGAATGAACTATTTCATGTTATATTTATCAAACAGTGACACAGTTGTTGAGAATTAATCCCATTTTTACGTATATATTGTTCCATTGGTCTGAAAGTCAAATTGATCCCTCTAGAATGAAATGAAAGCAGACAGAAGATGTTGTAAAGAAAATCTTTCTGCAGTCATCAAAGCAAATCTCCATAAAATGATCAGTGACACATTCCTAATCAATCCTCTGGTAAACGTATTGATCCATTGAGAAGCAGCATCATCAGAGTAATCCAAGTCCCTGTTGGAGTCAGTCAGAGCATTTCCATAGAGAGCCACTTTGCATCAGCAGCACCATGCTCCAGTGCTCTGGGAGAGTTTATAGTCCTGAGAGTTGAACACTGGATGACTGACAGCTGTCCTTCATGACAACAGAAGCCACAGAAATCCTCCTCATCAAAAACATGACTTTGGTCTCCGTCCTCATCTGGACTCTCCTCTGCTGCTGCTTCACAGGTAAAGTCCAGAGAATCAAACTCCTCTCCTCTATGAACATCCGTCCCTCTGAAATGAAGCCCACAAAACCATGACGCTGCTTTATGTGTTTGTCTCTGTATCCTCAGAGTCCAGAGGCCAGGTCACAGTGACTCAGCCTGGAGCAGTGAGCTCTGCTCTGGGAGCCTCCGTCTCCATCAGCTGTAGGACCAGGCCAAAAGTCTATGTAGGGTCTTCCAGCGGAAAACACTATTTGCACTGGTACCAAAAGAAACAAGAGGACACTCCTAAACTCCTAATTTCCAGGGCTGATGAGCGGCAATCAGGGATTCCAGATCGTTTTTCAGGCAGTGGATCTGGGACTGACTTCACTCTGACCATCAGTGGAGTTCAGGCTGAAGATGCAGCAGTTTACTACTGTCAGAGTTATCATTACATCAACAGTAAGGATGTGTTCACACAGTGAAAAAGCGTCGTACAAAAACCTCCCTCAGTCAGACTGAACAGAAACTGAACTGACTGCTGCAGCTGGAAGCTACTGCAGAGACTGATACAGTTCACTGAGGACACACACACACAACACACACACACACACACACACACACACACACACAGAGAACAGTTCCAGTGAAGAAGCCCAGTCAGACCATTAAAACCACAACAGCAGCAGAGTCAGCTCCACTGATGTAGAGACACAAACCAAATTCACAATATATCAAACATCAACGTCCACACATCACACTGAAATCTCAGGACACTGAAGCTCCATATCTGCAATGCAACAAATGTTTTCTGTGGCAGAAACACTGACGCTGAGAAACATAAAGGATTCTGGGCCACAGTTCATGTCACTGACCAACCTGTTTGTGGACCAAATGCCTCATGTGTCACCTCACACTTCAGGTTTTTAAGCCCGTCATCACAGCTGTCTGTAAGTTGACAGACAGTTTTGGAATAAAGAAACTATTTCGGTTCAACCAACTAATAACTTTGAGGCCTTGATGCTCTTCTGAGATTTGATCTCATTAAAAGTGTCTACTTAGATTTATTACCTGTCATTTAAAATGTTCACACCTGATTTTACTGCCACACTGGCTGATTCTTTATGTGCCTTTCTGTCTGAAATGAGCATTACATTAGTGAAACTCTCTGTAGCGCTGCACAAGTCCCCCGTGAGATTTTTGCTTTTTCCCCTCTGAATTGTACAAACTCTGTGGAAAGGTGGACGAGAATTATTCTTGTATTTTAACTGTAATGAGGCTTCAGAGGAGGGATATTCATGGAGTAATATAACTTTTCAAGAAGATAAAATAGTAAATTTAATGGTCCGTATTTGTGTAGCACGTTTTTAGTCTTTGCGACCCCTCAAAGTTCTTTCACACTACATCACAGTCACCATTCACTCACATTCACACACTGGTGGAACAGCCACCAGGGGCAATTTGGGGTTCAGTATCTTGCCAAAGGACACTTCAACGTGAAGCCTGGAGGAGCCGGGGACTGAACCGCTGAACTTCCCATTAATGAGCAACCCGCTCTTCCCCGTGAGCCACAGCCGACCCGATAGTCTTTAATAACATTGTGAAATTGGAAAGGACCGTAGTTTAGATGAGAAATTTAAAATGTTTGAAATAACAGGAAGCAATAATACTGATTACTTGTCAGGAATCTGTCTGGACCCAAAAGCAGACTGAGACAAACAGGTCAGGTTTAAGGAGGTTTATTAAACAGGCAGGTTAGAAGGTGACTTCAGGGAGCAGGCAGGTGAGGGGGGCTGGGGTTTGGGGTGAAGGTCCAGGGTTTATTGAATCAAGGAAAGCTGGCTGGTGAGTAAGGCAGAGATGATCCAGAGCGAAGTGTGGCTGAGCGTGAAGGCCGGCTGGTCTGGTGTTAGACAGCAGCAGAGGTTAGTAAAGGCTGGCTTATTAAAGGATACAGCAGGGACTGGATGTGATGCCTGGGTCTTTGATTGGAGGCTGAATGAGTAGATGATGGTCAGGTGTGTTGAAACTGATTGCAGTCAGGTGAGGAGACGACGCCAAACCAGGAAGGCCAAAAGCAACGGAGAGAGACGATCAGACAGACAAAAACCAAAACGCACCACATTCAGCCAAAGATGAACAAAAACACACTCACTCCCACACCAGCTGTCACTTGCAGGAGCAGGGAGGTGGTGACATTAATAATTAACTTGCTGTGTGAACACTTGTTAGTGTGCAAACAGTTTAACTTTAGATATGATGTCAGATATTGTAAATAAATAAATAAAATAAAAGATTGTATTTTACAGGTAAAATCATATTAAAGTCTAATATTTTCATCTTAAAATGGATTCATTTTTTGATGGGCCACAAAATAGTGTTTGTACTCGCACCACTATTTTATCATGAGCACTGACATCTGGAAAAAGGCTCCTGCTCACTGATTTAATGCTCTTGTTTGGGCATTATGTCTTCATCAGATAATACTCAGCATGTGACCGAGGAGGTCCACATATAAACTCCACCTGATTCAACAAATAATCAATTAATCAACACACAACATAAACACCAGGGGCCGAATTACAGAAAGTGGTTGGTAACCATGGAAATAAGGGTTAGGGTTAGGTCATTACAGATTAACAGTTCCTAAGTCAATATTCCTTTCCTAACTAAAGATAGGAAAAGTGCCTAAAAGAAGCTTCCTAACTTTGTCAAATCTGAAATAAACTCTCCTAACTTTTACTTTTCCACCAGCTGGTGTTTGCTGACTCATTTAATCCACCTGGCTGCTTTTTAATTGCTTTTACAAAATCAACAAAATGTCAACAGGCAGAACTTAATTGATTCTACTGATGTGTTTGATGACCAAACCCTCGTTAGTAGAGAGGTTGTAGGTGATATAACGCTGGATAAAGTCTCATTATGTAACATAACGTAAAGGCTTGATGTAACAAAACCTCTGTAAATGCAAGTCTCTGATAGGAGGAGATCGTTAAATTCAAGAAACACCTTACATGAAAACATGATGACAGGCTTTATTATTATTATTATTATTTTACCTTCATTATTAATTTTCCGAGCAGAGTGCGGGTTTCTGCCGAGGTTAGTGAGGGAGCACAGGAGGAGCCACCAACGGTTCCATCTGCTCTTTGGACACAACTGCTGCCTTTCTTTTCAGAACCCTTGTTGATAGACGTGTTTGCTTTTTGACTGAATCAACGCTCTGCGGGATGCCGGATATGCGGCGGTGACGGTGTGCGTTATTTTAGCCCACTCTCTCTCTTTAACCTCCCCAGATAAGCGTCACGTGAATTTGGATTTCTCAGCAGAGGTTACCAACACCTCTACTCAACAATTCAGAGGGAAAAAGGTGAAGTTCAATGAAAGTTGTTGTTTGTGCTCCATTTTCAGTGTAGATTATGTTTCATTAAAAAATGACCAAAAAACAGGGATTCAAAGCCGTTTAGCTTGTCGAGATGAGAAAAGTGGCGTCAGTTGCTAGGTAACAGACATAAAAGTTGATAACCGATTTTTGATTAAGTGTTTAGGATTTCCTAACCTGAGATAAGATAGGATTCCTAAAGTTAGTTAGGATTTGCTTCAGTAATACCAAATTGAGAAAAATCCCATCTAGAACCTTCCTTTCATAACTGAAGACTTAAGATAGGAACTTGCTGTAATCTGGCCTCTGGGTGTAACAGTTAACTTCAGTTAATATGGATGAAGCCCAACACGTCAACACAGAGAGACAATATAATGTGGAAATAGTTGGTAGAGTTCTTTAATGTTCTGACACAAATACAGCCTGTGAGGCAGCTGTCCCAGCAGTGAGGAGGAAACAGCATGATATGTTGAGGACAGCTACAGCTCACTGACTCTGTGTGTTTGCATATCTGTCCTGCCTCTCTGCTCCCAGCCGTTAAGAGGCCAGTGTTGATCAGTGGCTGTCCAGGCCTTTCAGAGCCACTGACACGCCGGCAGCACAATGATGATGTCACTGATTCTACTGCTGGCCACCCTGGGGCTCCTTGTTCAGGGTGAGACTCTCTTCTGAAAACTTTGCTTCAGGATGCAACCAGGTTCACCACAATGATGTTCTGCTGTGATGGAGAAACACTGAAACAAGCAGCATTTACCTTCTTCCATCTGTTCTCCATGTTAAAGAAATGAGACTCTTCTGTTTGGATGCTGATCATCTTTCTCCAAGCTGGATTTGTCTCAATAACCCTTCTCCTCTTTTTCATCTTTTCCAGGTTCATCAGGACAAATCATCCTGACTCAGTCTCCTGGATCTCAGTCTGTTGTTCCAGGACAGGCTGTCTCTCTCACATGTAAAACCAGTACAAGTGTTGGTAACGCCCTCCACTGGTACCTTCAGAAAACTGGAGAAGCTCCTAAACTCCTGATTTATAAAATTACAACCCGTCAGTCTGGAGTTTCAGATCGTTTTAGTGGAAGCATATCTGAGACTGACTACACTCTGACCATCAGTGGAGTTCAGGCTGAAGATTCAGGAGTTTATTACTGTCAGCAGAGTAATAGCTGGCCACTCACACAGTGATACAACGTCGTACAAAAACCTCCCTCAGCTGGAGAGGAACTGATCTGACTCAACAGCTGCACTGAAACTAAACATTTTAAACTTCTTCATCAGACATGATCACACTTTTACAGTTTACTTAAACTCCACTTTAGAGCAAAGTTTCAATCAGGAACAAAATGGTTTAATACGGAAATATGACACAAAAACACTAAATCAACAATTCAAAAACAGAAACTTAAGACTGAAGGATAAATACAGTAGTTCAATTAGTAACATGGAAACATACTGAGTCTTTAAACAAATTCAGGTAAACCATAAAAATCATGTACTCTTTAACCCAAAACATTTGACACTATTGATGAAGCTGAAAAACAGTATCCACTTTATTAGGTACACCTGTACAGTCTATTACGTTTTTAAAAATGCGTGTCCTGCCATAAAGTCCACTTTGATGATGCCTGTTTTGTTCAGTTTGTTTAACACTGTCATAGAGATGTTAATTCAATTACATGTTTTAGCGTTGATGTCATAGTTAGAGGTGGTTATTCAGATGTTTCTAATATTCTGACACCCTCCTGTATGTAAATAGAAGGACTAATCATTAAAAACCAAAATAATGTAATGCAGTGCAACAACTCCCAGACTAATAAACAAATGACTGAATTTACACATTTCTGACAATGTCAACAAAAGCTGAACATTAAAAGCTTCGCAAAGAACGATGTTACAGGAGATGTAAAATCCCCACAGCTTCCTCCTCCACAAACTCAAATCAAAACCGGAGAGCAACACGGCAACGTTATCAGAAGTAATGCGTCAGAGTTTTAGTGAAAATCTTAAACAACTGACACAACTGGTTTAAGATATGGACTAATCCTCTGTATTTATTACTAGATTTCAGTGCCACTGCCTTTATTTTTAAAAAGAGTGAACAAGTGTTCTGACGAACAAATGTATTTTATGGTTGAAACCAAAAATGATTTATGGACTTTAATTCAGTCAACAATTTGATTCTTTTGCTGTTTAATTATTTTCATTTGTCTTGTGGTTGAGCTCTTTAGCAGAAGCCGTATGTAAATATTTCCAGCTTTACATTTGAAGATCACACTCATTTTGTAACTATGCCGATGATACACTACTTTTTATTTCAGATGTCAGATGTATAAAACATTTTTAATACTACTTATGTTCGAAGAAGAATGCATATTATTTGGAAACACCTAAACTATTATCATGTTAGAGAGAGTCTTTAAAATCACCATAATTCAGTAATAAGACATGATTGGATGACTTTTCATTGAAATTTTCCTACCTTTGGTTTTGTTCCAAAGATTTATTATTACAGACAAATCTGTGATGATTAAAACAGAAAAAGGTTTTACAGTCATGAAGGTATTTTAAGTGATAATGTATTTTACTGGTGTGTACTAAATAATAAAAATGCAGAAGGGAGTTTTGTTTGAATGTATAAACTCTTTATTACGTGGAATTTATGTCTATACATTACACAGTATTATCAATTATTTGTAAAATCATCGTGGAGATTCATGTAAAAATATTTCTAAATTTAATACTAACACCATGAAGAGAACATTTATTAAGACACTTTGATCATAATAAACATGAAAACAGCTGATTGGATGAAAACATCTTTATTATCTGGAAACAGTGAAATAATATTGAAACAGTGCAACAAGCTAGTAAATCTTGCTGTCGAAACATGTCAAATAAAAGAGAGAGACAGTTCCAGAGTGCAGAGTGAGAGCAGGAGCAGAGGAAAACCAGTAGCAGAGTCCCAGTGAGTCAGGTCAGGACTGGGAACACTGGTCTCTCCTCAGTGTCTCTGAGAGCGGAGTCTGGGAGCCCTGGGTGGCCTCACAGGTCACAGAGCCCACCTTCCTCCACTGGTCTGCAGAGAGCCTCAGGGTGCTGCTCCAGCTGTAGTGGCCGTCCTTCTGCAGCACCCGGGGCTCCTGCTCTCCTCCCAGCTGCTGCTGCTGCTGCTGCCGTCCACCTTCCAGGCCAGACTCCAGTCTGAGGGGAAGCCCTTGTTGGCCAGGCACATGAGCGTGGCCTTCCCCTGCTGCAGCTCCTCGCTGGAGGGGGGCAGCACCGTCAGGGTGGGACGGACATCACCCACTGGAGGAGGAGACAGAGAGACAACATGAAGAAAGTTCATACGCAGAGAAAATAAACTCCACCCTGTTGGTTGCAGCAGAGGAGGCTGCTGGTTCTGTTGGTCTTCCTCAGACCGGATCAAACTGGTCTTCAGTGTTTCACTTCCCTCTCTCAGCTCAGTAACCATGGCAACAGACAGGCATCACTGCTGAACCATGAAGATAAAGTTTCAGGCGGGAAACTCTTTCTTTAGCTGAATTAACATCTTAAACTTCAGAGTTCAACAATTAAAGACTTTTATTTGTTCTTCAGATTTTTCAGCTCAAATCAAAACTCATCAGAGACGGTGTGTGTTTGCTCTCTTCATTTACGCAGACATCACTACTGAACCACGACAACAGACGGACTGAACTACTGAAAACAGTTTGAAGTGCTACAAATGCTTTTCCACATCAAACAAATATTCTACCAACACAGCATGTGATTAAACTAACTGCAGTGATATTATGATATTCATTGGTTATAGTGAGGATGTGACATGTCGTTAAATTCATCAGTCTGGGAGGAAGACTGAGTAAAACACATTCAGTGTTTCCAGATAAAACACTCAATAAATAAATGATTTTTTTTGAAGACAAAATCACAAATCAAAATAGTTTCTTTAATAAACAACTATAGTTTTTAAGAACAGTAAAACTGTAAGAATTTAAAAACTAAATGACAGGGCCGGATTCAGCCAGCCCCACTAGGGGGTGCAGGTAGAATATCAGGGGGGGCAAGTCATTTAACGGAACATTTAAATTTGACAAATGTAGTGATTTGATTTATATTGTGATATATATCGATATGTCCAGAAATGAAAAACTATATTGTGAAATGAAAAAATCCTATATTGCCCAGCTCTAATCTATCAGCTCCTTTGATGCATTTGATTTGTCTTATAGGTTTTATGTTGGATGCCCTTCCTGACACTACCCTCTGCATTTACCCGGGCTTGGGACCGGCACAAATAGGACACTGGCTTGTGCCCTGTTGAGGCTGCATTTATCTTTTTTTATTTATTTATTTTTATCTGTCTGTCTGTCCATGTCTTCTTCACATGGTTCTTCACATGTCTGTGAAGCTGAGCTTCACGTTTCAGTCAGTCACTGCAGAGGACTGACTGAAACGTGAAGCTCAGCACTAGTGAACTCTAAGCGCTGCTGCGCATGCCAAGAAAAACGGTCCAAATTAAATGTTTTGAATTAAAACCATAGACTGTAAAAAGATTAAAACAAAGGAGAAGACAGCTGCTATGTGATCACTGATTGGTTCCTGCTAACACAGCGTGCACATGCGCAGCTCATTCATGTCTATGTTCACTGGCGTGCAGTCAACAGAATGTGCTGCTCCTCTCAGCCGCTCACTGACTGAACAGACGCAGCGGGGAAGTAAGACCTCACACTTGCAGTACTGGCGATATTTGGAATTTTGAAAGTTGCTAAGGTTTGTCCAAAAGTCGCTAGATTTGTCGCTAGTCGCTTTTTTGAAAAAATGTCGCTAAAGGGGTCTGAAAAGTCGCTAAAAATAAGTTGGCAACACTGCTCAGCAGGTTCCCCACAAGCCGGTGAAGCGACTGGCCACACCTTCCCTATGCATCTTCCAATCAGTAGCTACTTTGAATGAGGGCTAGAGAGCAGAGAGCGCTCACTCTGACCATTTTTCTTGAAATATTTTTTAAATTTGGGATCTTTGCATGCCATCACATTTGAAGGGGCAGTCACGGCATTTGGGGGGGCATTGCCCCTCCTTGCCCATGCCTATATCCGGCCCCGCTAAATGAACATTTTCAGTGTAACTAAAGAGTTTCTTCATCAGACAGAATTTTATCTGTATCACAGTGAAGTAATGGTCACTGCAATAATATTAAATTTCAACTATCAACCAACATCTTTAACTAAAGCTTGTTTTTATTCAATATTAAAGGAATATATATAAAATCTGAGTTCCTGTAGAAGTCAAAAGTACTTACAGTTAACATCCAGTCTGGTTCCTCCACCGAACGTGTACCACAGTGATACAAACTGATTGAGTCGTCAGTACAAAAACCTCTCACTGTAGAGAGACACGGCTCTCTGACTTTGAACACAACAAACTCAACAAAAACACTTCCTGTTTTAAAAGAATGAACTATTTCATGTTATATTTATCAAACAGTGACACAGTTGTTGAGAATTAATCCCATTTTTACGTATATATTGTTCCATTGGTCTGAAAGTCAAATTGATCCCTCTAGAATGAAATGAAAGCAGACAGAAGATGTTGTAAAGAAAATCTTTCTGCAGTCATCAAAGTAAATCTCCATAAAAATGATCAGTGACACATTCCTAATCAATCCTCTGGTAAACGTATTGATCCATTGAGAAGCAGCATCATCAGAGTAATCCAAGTCCCTGTTGGAGTCAGTCAGAGCATTTCCATAGAGAGCCACTTTGCATCAGCAGCACCATGCTCCAGTGCTCTGGGAGAGTTTATAGTCCTGAGAGTTGAACACTGGATGACTGACAGCTGTCCTTCATGACAACAGAAGCCACAGAAATCCTCCTCATCAAAAACATGACTTTGGTCTCCGTCCTCATCTGGACTCTCCTCTGCTTCACTCAGGGTGAGGAAAATCATTTTTCTGTCATGTGAAAATCATTTGGAGTGTAGCTGAGTTTCACCTCACCATCTCATGTCCAGTGTTTCTTCTCTCTCCTCAGGGTCTGTTGGACAAAATGTTGTCGTGACTCAGCCAGCAGCCAAATCAGTGCAGCTGGGTCAGACTGTCTCTATTGACTGTAAGGCCAGTCCAAAGGTTGCTCAGTACTCTGGTTCACAATACTACCTGGCCTGGTACCATCAGAAAACTGGAGAAGCTCCTAAACTTCTGATCTACTTCACATCAGACAGATTTTCTGGAATCTCCTCCAGATTCAGTGGAAGTGGAGCAGGGAATGGATTTGACTTCACTCTGACCATCAGTGGAGTTCAGGCTGAAGATGCAGCAGTTTACTACTGTCAGAGTCTTCATAACATCAACAATCAGTGGGTGTTCACACAGTGAAAAAGCGTCGTACAAAAACCTCCCTCAGTCAGACTGAACAGAAACTGAACTGACTGCTGCAGCTGGAAGCTACTGCAGAGACTGATACAGTTCACTGAGGACACACACACACACACACACACACCACAGCTGACTGCAAACAGCAAGCAGAGGATCAAACTTGTCTGATGTCTCTTACTTTTCCTTCAGTATATTAATTAACTTCATTTTAAATTCACTTGTATCAAACACTGTCCACTCACCAAATATTCATTTCCAAACACTTGCTTAGCCTGGTTCCCCTGTTCTCCTGCAAACATCCCTCTGACCTCCATCTGACACAGTTTACACAACATGAAGGTAGAAGTACATTACAAATTCACAGAATTAAAAACATAAAATATATGAACACATACTGATTAATGTGGCCGACCATACGTCCAAAAAAACAGCTCCCTTTACTATCTTCTACCCTCTACACTTTATACAGACAGACGCTTCAGACACTGATCCACAAACCTCTGACCGTTTGTCTAATATTATAAAACTAAAGGAAAATAATAACTCGTCTTATAGCGTTAAAGGTTTTTGGAACATGATGTGAGCGATCTTAGGAAGAAGTATCCAAAGCTGTCTGCCTGAACAATTCTACAATGTTTTACTGGTGGAACGAACCAAATGGGACACATTTTGCTGGCTGTTTCATTTGTCTTAGCTATTAGGACATCATCTGTGATGGTCTTTTGTCTGTTCTAGAGTCTCGACTGAAAACTGAAGGGGACAGTTTGGAGGCTCCAAACCGAGGCTCTGGAACAGCCTGCCTGAGGAAATCAGGGCGGCTGAGTCAGAGAACTCTTTTCTTAAAACATACTTTTATAGAAGAGCATATTCCTGATACAGAGAAGCCCATTTAGTGAAGCAAAATGTGACATTAGTGAGGCCGTCCATACAGAAGCTAATTAGACTAGTTTGAATGTCAACAGTTAGTTAAATACCCCATTAATCCATATTTTTCATCGGTATGAAAGCGATGAGAAAAGGACAACATGTCGACTGAAATTTCCCCTCTGGGGGATTAATAAAGTTACATCTTATCTTATGTCTTGTGCTGTGCCTAGCCGAAGTCACTACGGCTTTATATTAATCATTTGCATATTTTACGTGCATTGTTTATAATTAACTGTGCTGTGATCAGCTGTGGGCTCAACAGGTAAGATTGTTCAGGCAACCGTTCAGAGCTGCTTGTGCAAATGTTTAACTCGTGTATGACACGTGAACCGTAAGTCATGGATAAACTTCTGGGTCGTGATGCTGTCTGAGGGACAACACTGACTGATTGAACGTGCACACTCTGAGTTAATGTGCTTGAAACCACTGGTCATCAAGCACGAATTGTAGCTTAGACTGCCTTCATACAGTTTGCTGTCATGGCAGATATTTATGATTTAAGGAAACTCTTTTAAACAGCATTTAGACATATTGGCAAGTAGCAACATGTAGGCTACAGTTCTTGTAGGACTTCATATATTTTTTTGTTACAATCAGAAAAAAAACCCTAAAAACCTCACGAGGCTTTGTCACTAGCCCTGGGTGTGCAGTGGCCCACCTCTCTTATGCCTTTCAGAATGGGCGTCATCACACCCTGATTTACTAAAAGGAGAATCACCAAGCTGCTCTCAGTCAGTGTTGAGGAGTCAGTCCCCACAGCCAACAGGTGCAACAGGTGATCTGAATGATCCTTTAATCAACCCAGAGGAACTCTGAGGTTCAGCCAAAGTTTATGGGAAAAAGGGAAATTAAATGGCAACAAATACATAAGAAGGGACTGCAGCATTCCTGATCACCTGGGGATTCTCAGTTACATCTGTTTAGACTTGCAAACCTGTCAGGAAGCTTTTTCATCTTCACTTTGATCTATAAATGACTGAACTGTTCCTGTGTGCCCTGATTGTCTAAGTTTGAATCCTCCTCCCTCTGCTGGATGAATTCAACCAAAGAGGTCAATTTGAAACCTTTAGAAAAAAATAAAAAACATTTTTTAAACAACCAGAGTGAAACTAACAGAAGCTTAGATTTGAAAATAATTTTTTTTTATTTTGTATTATTTTTAGTGTAGTATAAGTATGCGATTTCTGAATTGTATTTATTGATCTAATGCTGTTTTCATGCTGCTGTCTAGCCAAGATCACAATAAGACCGATGTGGTTTGAGAGTGAAACATTTATTATTAACCCCTTGACGCTGATTGTCGTGAATTTGCAATATACCTCTTTCTTGTAGACTACAAGCCAAGAGAGCACATGGATTCCCCCCCAATGCCTGTTTATGCATATCGGATACGTACCTAGGAACCTTTTGCAGGCCTTGGTTTCTCGTTTTTGTCTGTTGTCGCTAATTTGGATCATAACTGAATTTATATTATTTCTATGCTATATAGACAAATTAACAATCTTCAATTAATTTAACATCAGTTTTAAAGAAGCTGATGTTAAGCAGCTTTAAAGAATGAAAAAACAATTTTTTTTATTGTAAAAAAATTCAGGCGTCATGGGGTTAATTTTGAATCACTGTACAGCGTCTTAAGTCTGTTAATCTCCATGAGGATGTTTTAAACAGCCAGCTGAGTCAGCTCCACTTATGTAGAGACACATACTTTCCCTGGGCAGGCTGTTCCAGAGCCTTGGAGCCGGGCAGCCATGAGCGAGGTGTAATGGGAATTCCATGAGAACCATCTCCAAACACCGACATGTAACTAATCTCACTCATTGGGGGCCTCCAGTCTTTTGAGTATGGGGTCATGGAAGGTAAATGTGTGTGATGCTTTATGGTGTGTCCAAGGGGTCATGACTTTAAGTGGTTCACAACATTTACCTGGGCATGGCTGTCTTATAATAGATCCAGATTGAGTGTCCCCTAGGAAAGACTCAAAGACACCATGTTCCCATGATGAGATAGTGCTCCGACCCTGAGATTAGGTTAGAAGCTGCATGTGCTGAGACACTCAGTTCACTCGGATGATACTCTGATGTGTGTGTGTCCCAGTGAGTTCCTTCTGCAGAAGACTTGAAGAAAATTCACTGAAAGACAAGTGTTTGCCTGAGCTGTTTATTTGAACACCCTCATTCCCACCACAATTTTGGCGTTGTCGGCAGGATCACATGCGTGAGAAGACTTTGACACTTTGAGCTGAAAGTAAAACCATGCACAGCTGGAGTCTGGGACTCTGGACTTCATACCTCCCCTCCAAAATATGGGTGAGACGTTGAGGCCCTGACGCCTGAGTGTCTTAGGCTCCCTTACCGCTGTGATCCATAAAGAACCTGGTGGCTGGCAACACTCTCTTTCTGGTGAGTAGGCTATTCAAGTGTAATGATTCTCGCTACAAACGGGGTGTGCTGAATGACGTGTCAGCAGGTCGGGTCTGGGGCCACTGTGTGAATCAGCAAAACTTTGGGCATTAAAAGTTCTATAGTCAAGAAGTCACTGTTGGACAGTGGATTTCTTTTAGGTCTGGGACCTTACTGTGCACAGAAATTCTTTTAGGTACACAAGAGCAGCCTTCAGGGAAGTCTTTCACTGGTCGATACGCCCGCTTATTATCAACAACAATTAAAGTCAGAGAGGCTGCCTGTCAGGAAGAAACATGTTTTACATATTTTATCACTTCTTTCAGTCATATGTGAGGCTGATAGGGGAAAGGGGCAGTATTAATTTACTCTATGGGAACTTGGCCTGCGAACTGGAGGGGTGCAGGTTCAAGTCCACTACAGAGCATTGTAAAGTTCCCCCTGAGTAAGGCCCTGAACCCCAAACTGCTCTCTGGCTTTCTGCCCACCGGTCCTAAGAGTTTCCCTTCATGGATTAAGACAGATAAGATATAAAAATGATCCTAAGCATCGGCTTTGATACGAGTAACATCATTTCAGTTTCCCCTGAAACATTTGGCCTAGTAAGTCAACCTTCATTAACCTTCATGTCCCATTGCCATGCGATTAAAAATTTAAATGCACCCAGGGTCTTTGAAGGGTGGCTGATTTTGTAGATGAGGGTCCGGTGTGTGGAAACTGATTGCAGTTTGAACACTTGTTAGTGTGCAGACAGTAACTTTTGATATGCTGTCAGAAATTGTAAATGTGTTTTACACCTAAAATCATATCAAAGTCTACCATTTTAATCCTGAAATGTATTCATTTTCAAGTGGCCATAAAACAGTGTTTGTGCAATTTTATCATGAGCACTGGCATCAAGAAAAAGGCTCCTGCTCAGTGATTTAATGGTCTGAAATGTTTGGACATTATGTCTTCATCAGGTAATACTCAGCATGAGACCAAGATTATCCACTTATAAGCCACCTGATTCAACAAAACACTATTTCCAATTTATTACATCAGCACTTCTACATCAACCTATTTAAAATATAATATATACACAAAATAAAAACCTGAGGTATCACTTCTTATCAGTTTATATGGATGCAGCCCAACACGTCACACAGAGAACCAACAATGTAGAAATAGTAGAGTTTTTCATGTTCTGACACAAATATAGGCTGTTTGTGAGGCAGCTGTCCCAGCAGTGAGGAGGAAACAGCATGATATGTTGAGGACAGCTACAGCTCACTGACTCTGTGTGTTTGCATATCTGTCCTGCCTCTCTGCTCCCAGCCGTTAAGAGGCCAGTGTTGATCAGTGGCTGTCCAGGCCTTTCAGAGCCACTGACACGCCGGCAGCACAATGATGATGTCACTGATTCTACTGCTGGCCACCCTGGGGCTCCTTGTTCAGGGTGAGACTCTCTTCTGAAAACTTTGCTTCAGGATGCAACCAGGTTCACCACAATGATGTTCTGCTGTGATGGAGAAACACTGAAACAAGCAGCATTTACCTTCTTCCATCTGTTCTCCATGTTAAAGAAATGAGACTCTTCTGTTTGGATGCTGATCATCTTTCTCCAAGCTGGATTTGTCTCAATAACCCTTCTCCTCTTTTTCATCTTTTCCAGGTTCATCAGGACAAATCATCCTGACTCAGTCTCCTGGATCTCAGTCTGTTGTTCCAGGACAGGCTGTCTCTCTCAGATGTAAAACCAGTACAAGTATAAGTATCTACATCCAGTGGTACCTTCAGAAACCTGGAGAAGCTCCTAAACTCCTGATTTATGATGCTACAAATCGTCAGTCTGGAGTTTCAGATCGTTTTAGTGGAAGTGGATCTGGGACTGACTTCACTCTGACCATCAGTGGAGTTCAGGCTGAAGATTCAGGAGCTTACTACTGTCAGCAGAGACAGAGCTGGCCACTCACACAGTGATACAACGTCGTACAAAAAACCTCCCTCAGCTGGAGAGGAACCGATCTAACTCAACAGCTGCACTGAAACTAAAACAACAGGAGGTTTATATTTAAAAAAAAAACACAAAACATTTTGGATTTAATCCAAACATTTATACATTTGATAACTTTCTTAAAATACGATGTGAATAATTTATCAAATCCGTATTTTAATATTTAAGTTAATATAATCTATGAAGTTAAACAAAACAAGAATATTACAGTTGTATATATTTTGGTCCATTTCATCGCAAAGTTTTTCATAAAAACATATTCATGTTTTTAAATGAAATAACCAATAAATCTCAACATCTAATTTTCTTCATTTGCAAAATGAAGTATTAGGTATTAGGACCATGTATTAGGATCGAAACCAACAAGGACTCGTTGAGTAAGTCGATCAGTAACATTTTAATTGTTTCCTTTCGTCATCTTTGGTTTCTGTGGTTCTTATTTATCTTTATGCTGAAGATGTTTTCCTTTAAGATTTAAAAAAGAATTTTTAGAATTTTGTACATTTATTAAAGGGTAATGAATGTTCTTTGGATACATCAAAAGCAATTATAATATTACAGTTATTAGTTATTACTATTTACACATTTTAGAATGAACAGATGTGATTTATCTTTGAAATTGCTCTACAGTAGGTTTGTTCCAAAGGCTACAACAGAAAAGATACTACAGTCATGAAGGCATTCATAATACTGTGATAATAAGGACAACAACAATCATTCTACAGCTCATACATGTATTAAGTTCTGTGTCTCTAGATGGAAAGTACTTTACACTTGCCTTTACTCACTGACTGCTGTTACCAAAGAGAAAAAGGCAACTTTTTTACAACCTAATAAAAATTCAAATTTTCCCTTCATGCTGGTTTATGCATATAGAGGAATCTCAACTTTCTCAGTCTCATCTCTGTTAAGCTGCTGGGATTTTTGACACTTAAATATTATTAACATAGAAATTTCCATGTTTATTGACACAGCAGAGGTCATTTTGGTGATAAATAAATGCACAGGTGTTTGTCATCTACATACATATACAAATTAATTCCATGTCCCCTGCTATAAAGCAAAAGCAGCTTGTTAAGTCAGCAGAGACTGAATCTTGCAGGACACTGAGAATTTAACTTACAGCAGATGATGAATGTTGACCAAGTGAGACATCATGACTGCCTGGCAGATAATGACTGAATCAGTTTAACACTGTGACACTGAGGGCAACATATCTCTGCAGTCTATTTAGACGTTTACTGTAATTTACAGTTTCGATCTGTGCTATCTTCCCAGCTGCTGGAGGTGGTCATGCATATGTCCCTTAGACATTCCTTCAAGTCCATTCAGAGAAGTTCACAATTTGCCGTCTTATTCTAGTGATAATTAGCAGTTTCTTAACCAAGGGTGTCGTTTTTAAGCTACCATTTATTTCAAACGTTTTAGAAAAAGTGGTCCTCCTGGTACTTGAACACATCAAACATATTTGAGAAATTCCAATCTGGTTTTTAGAGAACTTCATAGTACTGAATCTGCCCTGTTGAAATACATAATGACTTCCTTCTCTCTCGTCAACTTTCATTCGAGTGCCATTTTAGTCCTGCTTGATCTTAGCTTAGCTTTTGACATAGTCGAACATGGAATTGTATTCAAACGCCTGGAGGACAAAGTTGGTCTATAGGGCGCTGTGTTAAAATGGTTTACCTCCTACTTTTACTGCTATTAAATGTGGCATCCCTCAAGGCTCAGTTTTAGGCCCTCTCTTATTCTGGCTATACATGCTTCCCCTTGGCACTATCTTGCAGAAGTACAATGTTTTCTATCAATGTTATGCGGATGACACACAGTTTTACATACCAGATGCACAAAATGTTATTGTTTGTTTTTAAAGCCCTCAATAATTTAGCTCCACAATACATTACTGTCAGGATTGGCCGAGTGCAGAAGCAGGTTAGGACCAAAACACAAGACCCAAACGAGTGGGAAGCAGTTCTTGTGTTGATTAAGGATACGCTAATTACACACTAAAGCTGACCAGGCTTTTTCTGTCGCTGCCCCGAGGCTTTGGAATAGTCTTCCGTCCAGCGTAAAGTCCTGCCCCACCACTGAGATCTTCAAATCCAATTTAAAGATCTAACTTTTTTGTCTGGCTTTTACCTGATTCTGACCCAATAGTTTTTATCAGACCCACATTAAATTATTTTAAATGTTCTGTTACAGCATTTCAACCTGACATTGTTCTAATTTATTTCCTTTTAGTTTCTTTGATTTTGATATTAACCGAGTACTGTATTTGGATATACAACGATATGCTCCTTGTTCTTTTGATCATGTATACTTCTATTTGTGTGTTGAGTACCTGTAAAGCACTTTAGGTCAACTCCTGTTTTATGTGTTGAATATAAATTGATTTGGCTTGCTTAGTGGCAGCACTTGAAGCCTAAAGTGATAAAATCCATAATTAATCTCAGGACTTCTACAACATTAAAACTGTTTGGTCTCATGTTTTACTCATTGTGTTTTCATGCTGCCCTCTTGGCCAGATCTCTCTTATAAAACAGTATTTTTTCATTAACGCTTTTAGATCGTTAAGTACATGAAGGTTTGGACTGTTTTATTCTGCAGATAATTTACTTTGTATTTCAAAATATATTTGTTTTGTATAATAAAAATTAATTGATGCCATTATACTATTACCATCACTGTTTTTTACTAATTAGACAAAAATAATTTGAGTTTTCTCTCATTTTATGTATCACTATACATAATATGAACAGCAATCCGTTATATATAACACATTCTCTATAAAATTGGCATGGAGGAACATTTGAGTCAGTCCAGTTTCTCTGGATGTAATACAGTCACTGACACCATGAAGAGAACATTTATTAAGACACTTTGATAATAAGAAACATGAAAACAGCTGATTGGATGAAAACGTCTTTATTATCTGGAAACAGTGAAATAATATTGAAACAGTGCAACAAGCTAGTAAATCTTGCTGTTGAAACATGTCAAATAAAAGAGAGAGACAGTTCCAGAGTGCAGAGTGAGAGCAGGAGCAGAGGAAAACCAGTAGCAGAGTCCCAGTGAGTCAGGTCAGGACTGGGAACACTGGTCTCTCCTCAGTGTCTCTGAGAGCCGGAGTCTGGGAGCCCTGGGTGGCCTCACAGGTCACAGAGCCCACCTTCCTCCACTGGTCTGCAGAGAGCCTCAGGGTGCTGCTCCAGCTGTAGTGGCCGTCCTTCTGCAGCACCCCGGGCTCCTGCTCTCCTCCCAGCTGCTGCTGCTGCTGCTGCTGCCGTCCACCTTCCAGGCCAGACTCCAGTCTGAGGGGAAGCCCTTGTTGGCCAGGCACATGAGCGTGGCCTTCCCTGCTGCAGCTCCTCGCTGGAGGGGGGCAGCACCGTCAGGGTGGGACGGACATCACCCACTGGAGGAGGAGACAGAGAGACAACATGAAGAAAGTTCATACACAGAGAAAATAAACTCCACCCTGCTGGTTGCAGCAGAGGAGGCTGCTGGTTCTGCTGGTCTTCCTCTGATTGGATGAAACTGGACTTGAAACTGGTTTCACTTCCCTCTCTGAGCTCAGTAACCATGGCAACAGACAGGCATCACTGCTGAACCATGGCAACAGGCAGGTTTCAGTACTAAAGATAAAAGTGTGATGTTTCACTGTAGTGTAAATTCTGATCACCAAAACCATCAGATGTTGGTGTTTAACTGTGAACAGGAGAATCAGTCAGAACAGGTCAGCTGATAGAAAAGTTAGTTAGTTCCAACTTCTATTGTTAGTTTGTGTTAATCTGCATGTTTTAAACAGGCAGCTGTTCCAGCAGTGAGGAGGAAACAGCATGATATGTTGAGGACAGCTACAGTTCACTGACTCTGTGTGTTTGCATATCTGTCCTGCCTCTCTGCTCCCAGCCGTTAAGAGGCCAGTGTTGATCAGTGGCTGTCCAGGCCTTTCAGAGCCACTGACACGCCGGCAGCACAATGATGATGTCACTGATTCTACTGCTGGCCACCCTGGGGCTCCTTGTTCAGGGTGAGACTCTCTTCTGAAAACTTTGCTTCAGGATGCAACCAGGTTCACCACAATGATGTTCTGCTGTGATGGAGAAACACTGAAACAAGCAGCATTTACCTTCTTCCATCTGTTCTCCATGTTAAAGAAATGAGACTCTTCTGTTTGGATGCTGATCATCTTTCTCCAAGCTGGATTTGTCTCAATAACCCTTCGCCTCTTTTTCAGGTTCATCAGGAGAAGTCATTGTGAGTCAGCCTCCTGTATCTCGGACGGTCTGTATTAGGTGTAACACGAGGGCAAATGTTGGTGCCTTCGTCCACTGGTACCTTCAGAAACCTGGAGAAGCTCCTAAACTCCTGATTTATCAAGCTTCAATTCGTAATTCTGGCGTTTCAGATCGTTTTAGTGGAAGTGGAACTTCATCTGAATACACTTTGACCATCAGTGGAGTTCAGGCTGAAGATTCAGGAGTTTACTACTGTCAGCATGGTCACAACGGTCCCCCGTTCACACAGTGATACAGCGTTGTACAAAAACTCTCAGCTGGAGAGGAACTGATCTGACTCAACAGCTGCACCTAAACTAAAATAACAGGTTAATAAAAACACATTTAGCCAATAATTATTCACATTGAACATTGCAACACTACATATTATTTAAAATATAATATTCCAGAAGTTATAATTCTAATATGTTTATTAAAACAGAGTTTGAATCATTCTTCTCAACACTAAACTAAACTCTGTTGAATTATGATTTAAATTTTGTTTGTGTGATATTCATGAAAACACAAGGACACATTGTAAATATCATTTATTATTTTATATCTTACCATTTTTTCATTGAATGTCAAATGTACTTTGATGAAAAATGAATTTCCTTAACTGCAGTTAAATGACTAGTCATGTTTATAACAACATGTATTTACAACTTAAATTCTGTTTTATATTCCAGCAAACAAATTCATTTTAATATGAAAGAAGAAAATCAGTAATATTTGAATGATTTCCTTTGGTCAACTTTTACTTGTCTTTCTTCAGCAGAAGCAGTATGTACAGCATCTGACAAAACTGAGGACACCCCTCACATGTTGTAAAAATTTGATCATATCTGAGTGTACAGCTTGTATAACAGTGTAAATTTGCTGTGCCCTCAAAATAAGACATCACACAGCCATTAATGTCTAAACCGCTGGCGACAAAAGTGAGTAGGCCTACACCCCTAAGTGAAAATGTCCAAATTGGGCCGCCTTGGCGATCAGCGTTCCCGTCGTGACACTAAAATGTGTGACCTATGAGATTCCAAATGAGAAGCTAAGCACCAGAGGCTTTGTTGACAATGTGAAGCGGTTTCAGTTTGGTTGGGTTTAGGCACCAAAAGTACTTGGTTATGGTTAGAACATCATCGTTTGGATGTAGTCACAGAATCTCATAGGTGACAGGTTTTGGTGTTACACCATTATGCCAATTATTTAAATGTGTGTTGATAAGCAGGCTGTCATTTCATGAGCTACAGCTATGTATTTTATAGATAGAAGCAGAACAGCAGAAGAAGGATAAATGCCCAAGTAGTTCTGCTAAGTGAGGGAGGATCGGATGGGGGAGAGATAACAGCGGCCATGGGTGCGTCTGTCTGTGTGTGTGTGTTATTCTCATATCTAAGCTAACTAAGTGATTACTACCACATATTTTATTTTAACTTTGTAATGGCAAGGCTAGCAGACTGTGCAGGACTACCTTGCTTTCATCTTGTATTGTTTTTGTATTATTGTCTTTAGACTTGTTAAAGCACTTTGTAACTTGTTTTTGAAAAGTGTTCTACAAATAAAGATTATTATTATTATTATTATAATAATAATAATAATAATGCAGTACATTTATATAGCGCTTTATCATAGACACTCAAAGCGCTTTACAGGGAAGTGGGGGGGACTCGCCTCAACCACCACCAATGTGTAGCACCCACCTGGGTGATGCACGGCAGCCATTTAGCGCCAGAACGCTCACCACACATCAGCTTGAGGTGGAGAGGGAGGGAAACATTGAGCCAATTACTGCGGGGGATGATTAGATGGCCAGATGGTGACAGCCAGGTTGGGTATTTTGCCATGACACCGGGGAACCCCCTACTCTTTGCGACAAGTGCCGTGGGATCTTTAATGACCACAATGAGTCAGGACCTCGGTTTTACGTCTCATCCGAAGGACGGCAGCTCCTACAGCGCAGTGTCCCCATCACTGCACTGGGGCATTGGGATCTTATTATTAGGACCAGAGGGAAGACTGCCCCCTACTGGCCCACCAACACCACTTCCAGCAGCAACTTAGTTTTCCCAGGTGGTCTCCCATCCAGGTACTGGCCAAGCCCAACCTGCTTAGCTTCAATCAATCAGCAGTAGCAGGGTTTACATTGGTATGGCTGCTGGCAAGAGGCATTATAAGAGAGAGAGGATTTAAATAAAAGAGGAATATTTATTGCAGGGTAAAGGGATGCCGAACCGGGTTGATGGCTGCTATACAGAGCCGGGGGGAACCATAGCTGAGAATCCAGAGTGAGAGATCTGAGCAGGTCCAGAGCAGAATCCGGGAATAGTTTAGCTGGGCGGAGGCCTATTTCTGGTAGGGGAACTAAATCCAACACATTATACAAAATTCACTTTTAACTTTTATTATAGCGACTAAATGTTTTTCTTCTACAATCGCCTAATATAATTTTTAAAAGTGTTCATTATGTTGTTGTTTGTTTGTGGTAGCCTGTAGTTTAGGCATACTCATTAATTATAAAATGTAGGAAATTTGACTGTTTTGATCTGTAATGAAATTAAGCAATTGTAATGAATGTGATGTGAATCTCGAAATTGAGAATCAAATGTGTACCCAACGGTCTAATACTCACATATTCGGGTCCGGCCCTAATGGATATATGTTACATAATGTCACACATTCTTTGTAAAATCATCCTGGAGAAAGATTTCTCTCAGCTCAGTGTTTCTCTGGATGTAATATCCCTTGGGTGTGAGAGACCCAGGTTTGAATCTACTGTGAGACACCAATGTGTCCCTGAGCAAGACACTTAACCCCTCGTTGCTCCAAACGCGTGCGACCTCTGACATATGTAGCAATTGTAAGTCGCTTTGGATAAAAGTGTCAGCCAAATGAATAAATGTAAATTTGTGTAATTTTGTATTCCAACAAAAAATGTGTTTTATGATTGAAACCAAAACGGGTTTATGGAGTAAGTAAATCACTAAAATTTGAATTCTTTCCTTTTATCATCTTTAATTTGTCTTTGAGATTCTTCAGCAGGAGCAGAGTGTAAATAGATCTCGGTTAGAAGAGCAGATTACTCATTTTATTTTTCACTATGCTGATGATATGGTGCTTTATATTTCAGTTTTGTAAAACATATAACAGAGGTGTAGTTTTATAAAAACAATGATTGAGGGGTTTCTACATTGGGTTTTGTTCCAAAGGTTAATTATTACAGACAAATCTCTAATGACTACAGTAGCAAGTGTTTGACAGCCATTAGAGATTCATATTAATTCTGACCAAGTGATTATTTGTTTAGTATTATTGATAATTGGCCTTATACTGCTAACATCACTGGTTTGTACTAATCCAACTATATAGATAAGCTGATGTTCACTCTCAATATACAGCATATATGGCTATACATTATGTACTGTGACAATTTTTTAAAATTCACTGTGGAGATATTGCCATTATGTCAGCCCAGTTTCTCTGGATGAAATACATTCACTAACACCATTAATAGAATATTTATGAAGACACTTTGATAATAATAAACATGAAAACAGCTGATTGGATGAAAACGTCTTTATTATCTGGAAACAGTGAAATAATATTGAAACAGTGCAACAAGCTAGTAAATCTTGCTGTTGAAACATGTCAAATAAAAGAGAGAGACAGTTCCAGAGTGCAGAGTGAGAGCAGGAGCAGAGGAAAACCAGTAGCAGAGTCCCAGTGAGTCAGGTCAGGACTGGGAACACTGGTCTCTCCTCAGTGTCTCTGAGAGCGGAGTCTGGGAGCCCTGGGTGGCCTCACAGGTCACAGAGCCCACCTTCCTCCACTGGTCTGCAGAGAGCCTCAGGGTGCTGCTCCAGCTGTAGTGGCCGTCCTTCTGCAGCACCCCGGGGCTCCTGCTCTCCTCCCAGCTGCTGCTGCTGCTGCTGCTGCCGTCCACCTTCCAGGCCAGACTCCAGTCTGAGGGGAAGCCCTTGTTGGCCAGGCACATGAGCGTGGCCTTCCCCTGCTGCAGCTCCTCGCTGGAGGGGGGCAGCACCGTCAGGGTGGGACGGACATCACCTAGGAGAAGAACCAATCGGCTTAGAGGACGGGGACCACACAGCTGGTTTCTGCTCCACCAGTCACTCACTCACACATTGTTTCACTTCCTTTAAGAAACCTCTCATGCAAATCAGCACAGAAAGAGTCCTCATATGAGCTGAAAGATACCAAACTGCACTGGAAATAAAACAACCAGGCTTTAATTTGGAAATACAAAAAACATATTTACTGTCAAAACTCTCAAAAGCGCAAAAGTTAATGAGATCCACTGTTAAAGGACATTATCAGCCCAAAATAACAGACGACCATAGGTAACCTGTTCCTCAGACAGATTTAAAAATACAAACAGCATCAGAGAACTGTCAACATTATTTCAAACTGAGCTTAAAAGACAATTTGAGCCATTTTAGAAGATCAGAGATTTGGAAACATTTTTATCTCCATTCACACTATTCAAAATAATTTAACTCAACGTCCAAACAGTTTGAAATGCAGAATTAAAGGCTGAATTATTTTTAAAGTACGAGTGTTGTTCTTTAATCTTTGCTGCAGTTCAAGCTGTTCACATTTCACAAATTAAATGGAACGTTTAAAGAGAAGTTCAGTAAAGCTGCTTTGAGTTCAGCTTCATGGTTAAACAGGAGAAACAAACAATAAGATTGAGTCTTTAAAGTGATTTAGATCAGTCCAGAGGAAATTTATATCTACTACAAATGTTCAGACACAGAAATTAAAACCTTCGCTGATGATAAGATATTTAATATTTGTGCAGAAACTTACTTCCAAACTCCAGTCTGGTTCCTCCACCAAAAGTCCACCACAGTGGTACAAACTGATTGAGTCGTCGTACAAAAACCTCTCACTGTAGAGAGACACGGCTCTCTGACTTTGAACACAACAAACTCAACAAAAACACTTCCTGTTTTTAAAAGAATGAACTATTTCATGTTATATTTATCAAACAGTGACACAGTTGTTGAGAATTAATCCCATTTTTACGTATATATTGTTCCATTGGTCTGAAAGTCAAATTGATCCCTCTAGAATGAAATGAAAGCAGACAGAAGATGTTGTAAAAGAAAATCTTTCTGCAGTCATCAAAGCAAATCTCCATAAAAATGATCAGTGACACATTCCTAATCAATCCTCTGGTAAACGTATTGATCCATTGAGAAGCAGCATCATCAGAGTAATCCAAGTCCCTGTTGGAGTCAGTCAGAGCATTTCCATAGAGAGCCACTTTGCATCAGCAGCACCATGCTCCAGTGCTCTGGGAGAGTTTATAGTCCTGAGAGTTGAACACTGGATGACTGACAGCTGTCCTTCATGACAACAGAAGCCACAGAAATCCTCCTCATCAAAAAACATGACTTTGGTCTCCGTCCTCATCTGGACTCTCCTCTGCTGCTGCTTCACAGGTAAAGTCCAGAGAATCAAACTCCTCTCCTCTATGAACATCCGTCCCTCTGAAATGAAGCCCACAAAACCATGACGCTGCTTTATGTGTTTGTCTCTGTATCCTCAGAGTCCAGAGGCCAGGTCACAGTGACTCAGCCTGGAGCAGTGAGCTCTGCTCTGGGAGCCTCCGTCTCCATCAGCTGTAGGGTCAGTCAGGAGGTTGAGAGCTGTGGCAGTGCTTACTGTTTAAACTGGTACCAACAGAAAGATGGAGAAGCTCCTAAGTTGCTCATTTATTGGACAAGTTATACAGAAGATGGGATCCCAGATCGGTTTTCAGGTAGTGGATCAGATACTGACTTCACTCTGACCATCAGTGGAGTTCAGGCTGAAGATGCAGCAGTTTACTACTGTCAGAGTTATCATGACATCAACAGTCAGCTTGTGTTCACACAGTGAAAAAGCGTCGTACAAAAACCTCCCTCAGTCAGACTGAACAGAAACTGAACTGACTGCTGCAGCTGGAAGCTACTGCAGAGACTGATACAGTTCACTGAGGACACACACACACACACACACACACACACACACACACACACACAGATGTTAAAAGCACTAAAATATCCAACAGGTCAGCTTCACTGATTTCGACCAACAAACCACAGCTGAGTGAAAACAGCAAGCAGAGGATCAAACTCAGATGATGTCTCTTACTTTTCATATCAGTGTATTAATTAACTTGGTTTTAATCACTTTTATCCAACACAGTCCACTCACCAAATATCCATTTTAAAAAGGTGGTTCACCTGGTTCCCCTGTGCTCCTGCAAACATCACCCTGACCTCCATCCGACACAGTACACAAAGCTGAGACAGGAGACAGAGATCGACATCATGGAGCTGGAGGAAAATTACAAATTCACAGAATTGAAAACATAAAACATACGAGCATATGTTGATCAATGTGTTTGCACCATGAGTCCAAAAAACAGATAAGTTCTTTGTAGGGGTTTGATTTACATGTTTTCATTTAGCTGATGCTTTTATCCAAAGAGACTTACAATTGGTATAAATGTCAGAGGTCACATACCTCAGGGGGGAAAAAGGGGTTAATTGCCTTGCTCAGGGACACATTGGTGGTTGTATCACAGTGGGGTGTTGAAACCCGAGTGTCTCATACCAACGGCATGTGTGTTATCCACCCATGTTCAAACACTTTGCTCACGAGACGAGACATTCATTAAGCAAAAGTACAATCTTGACACGTCACTAATGAGCAAATATAGGCCCATATCAAATCTCCCATTTTTAAGTAAAATCATTAAAAAAGCTGTTTTTCAACAGCTTAGTGTTTTCTTGGCACTAAATAACTGTTTTCATGTCTTCCTGTCAGGTTTTCGGCCACAGCACTGAGACGGCTCTTGTTAAGGTCTGCAATGACATGTGTGTCTGTATTAGAAGGATTTTGCTAGATGTTGTCAATGGATTTTATCATTTGCGTTTGAGAACAGGCGTCAGACTAATGAGACAGGCAGGCAGAGAGACAGGCAGGCAGGGGGATAACTGGGGGGGAACAGACAGAACACAGGTGACTGAACACTAAACACAGGCCATATCAAAATAAACCAGATGCGAGCAGACAGATCACAAATAAACTACAACCAACAGGGAAAACAGACTGAAGCTGAGACAGAACTCAGAGCAGACAAGGCCAAAATAATGCAAACACAGAACTAGGAACTAAGACATGGAACCAAAACACAGACTAAATACCAGATACTGAACTGACCAATAAATAAACTCACAGAGAACTAAACTCAGCAGAACAGAGGACAGGACTAAACTGCAGATACAAAACCAACCAAACAAGAATCAAAATACAGAGAAACTCAGGACAGGATTGTGACAGTCATATGTTTTATGTTAAATGTTCCCCTTTTAAGTAACTAGGAACTATAACTGTTGGATAAATGTAGTGGAGTAAAAAGCAGAATATTTCCCTCTGAGAAGGAAAATACAAGTACTTCAAAACTGAACTTCAGTGAAAAAAAACAAAATTAATATATATAATTATATAGCCAGGCTGTTAAATCAAACAGACTCCTGGCCCAGACGGTGTGTCACCATCCTGACTGAAAATCTGCACAGACCAGCTGGCCCCCATCTTCACACAGACCTTCAACAGATCACTGGAGCTGTGTGAAGGTCCCTCCTGCTTCAAACGCTCCACAATCATCCCGTCCCCCCACAAAACCCTCCATCTCTGGACTAAATGACTACAGGCCTGTCTCTGACATCTGTAGTCATGAAGTCCTTTGAAAGACTGGTGTTGGCCCACCTGAAGGACGTTACAGGCCCCTTGTTGGACCCCCTGCAGTTTGCCTAAAGGTCTAAAAGGTCAGTGGATGATACAGTCAACTTGGGTCTGCATTACATCCTGCAACACCTCGACTCTCCAGGAACATTTTCAAGGATCCTGATCATGGACTTCATCTCGGCGTTCAACACCATCATCCTGGACTTTCTCAGCACCAAACTCACCCAGCTCACTGTGCCAGCCTCCACCTGTCAGTGGATCACAGACTACCTGACTGAACGGAGTCAGCAGGTGAGGCTGGGGAACATCACATCCAGCACCCGGACTATCAGCACTGGCGCCTCCCAGCAGGGGTGTGTGCTCTCCCCCCTGCTCTTCTCCCTCTACACCAACGACTGCACCTCAGGAGACCCATCTGTCAAACTCCTGAAGTTCGCTGACGACACAACGTGTCGGCCTCAACCGGGACAGTGATGAGTCGGCCTACAGACGGGAGGTTGATCAGCTGGCTCTCTGGTGCTTTCAGAACAACCTGGAGCTTAACACGCTTAAAACTGTGGAGATGATCGTGGACTTCTGGAGGAGCCCCCCCACTCTGTCCCCCATCACTATACTCAACAGCCCTGTGTCTGCTGTGGAGTCCTTCAGGTTTCTGGGATACCCTACATCCCAGGACCTGAAGTGGGAGAAGGCCCAGCAGAGGATGGACTTCCTGCACCAGCTCAGGAAGCTCAACCTGCCCAAGGAGCTGCTGATCCACTTCTACACAGCCATCATCCAGTCTGTCCTCTGCACCTCCATCGCTGTCTGGTTTGGATCTGCCACCCAAAAGGACAGGAGCAGACTACAACGGTCAGTCAGGACTGCAGGAAAGATCCTCGGTGCCAACCTGCCCTCCATTCAGGACTTACACATTTCCAGAGTCAGGAACCATCACTGCAGATCCATCTCAGCCCGGACACAACCTGTTCCAGCTCCTCCCCTCTGGTAGGCGCTACAGAGCTCTGTACGCCAAAACCAACAGACTCAGGAACAGCTTCTTCCCACAAGCCATCACTCTGATGAACAGCTGACTCTGACTCACAGTGTCAGGAACATTTCCTGTGCAATAACACAGTAACTCTGCCTCTGATCAGCCACCTGTTTACTGGCTAACATTTATTATTTATGTATTCAGCATTTTCTATTTCAGAGCTGTTCATACTGTCATACTGTAGATACTGTTTACCCAATCCACCTTCCTCAAGTCATCACTGCTGCACAAAATACTTAATTATTCCAGCATCCTTTGCACTATAGGTCATTGCACTATTTGTCAATGTGTGCATATTGTTTTTGTTCATAGTGTATATTTGTGTTGTCTACACTGAAGTCTGTCTGATGATTGATTTTTATTGTTGTGATTTTGTATTTTATGCGTAAGCACATCACGAGCAATGTGCAATCCAGAATCAAATTCCTCGTTTGTGTGCACACACCTGGTCACCTGATTCTGATTCTGACTGAACCACTGAGGGGCAGTAAAGTAAAGTCAGAGCCAACAACCTGAAAGGTTCCCTCTGTTAGAACAGTGTCTCTGTTTTGTCAGTTTTAAAAAGACAAATGTTTTTATTGTCTACAGAAAAATGTTTTCACCTGACAAACCACATTTTTATAGTGACAGTAGTGAAGCAAAGTCCTGACAAAGACATTAATTGTGATACAGATAAATGTATATAATATATGAATATAAAGATGTTTGTCCTCTGATGTCTGCAGATATTGAGACACATTTTGGACAAACAGGGACTGAGCCTGATTAAAACAACGTGAAGATGGACATCGTCCTGCTCAGTGCAGCAGAGGAGGCTGCTGGTTCTGTTGGTCTTCCTCTGATTGGACTTGAAACTGGTTTCACTTCCCTCTCTGAGCTCAGTAACCATGGCAACAGACAGGCATCACTGATGAACCATGGCAACAGGCAGGTTTCAGTACTAAAGATAAAAGTTTCATGTTTTACTGCAAATTCTGATCACCAAAACCATCAGATGTTGGTGGTTAACTGAACAGGAGAATCAGTCAGAACAGGTCAGCTGATAGAAAAGTTAGTTAGTTCTAACTTCTATTGTTAGTTTGTGTTAATCTGCATGTTTTAAACAGGCAGCTGTCCCAGCAGTGAGGAGGAAACAGCATGATATGTTGAGGACAGCTACAGCTCACTGACTCTGTGTGTTTGCATATCTGTCCTGCCTCTCTGCTCCCAGCCGTTAAGAGGCCAGTGTTGATCAGTGGCTGTCCAGGCCTTTCAGAGCCACTGACACGCCGGCAGCACAATGATGATGTCACTGATTCTACTGCTGGCCACCCTGGGGCTCCTTGTTCAGGGTGAGACTCTCTTCTGAAAACTTTGCTTCAGGATGCAACCAGGTTCACCACAATGATGTTCTGCTGTGATGGAGAAACACTGAAACAAGCAGCATTTACCTTCTTCCATCTGTTCTCCATGTTAAAGAAATGAGACTCTTCTGTTTGGATGCTGATCATCTTTCTCCAAGCTGGATTTGTCTCAATAACCCTTCTCCTCTTTTTCATCTTTTCCAGGTTCATCAGGACAAATCATCCTGACTCAGTCTCCTGGATCTCAGTCTGTTGTTCCAGGACAGGCTGTCTCTCTCAGATGTAAAACCAGTACAAGTGTTAGTAACTACCTCCACTGGTACCTTCAGAAACCTGGAGAAGCTCCTAAACTCCTGATTTATGCAGCTACAACCCGTCAGTCTGGAGTTCCAGCTCGTTTCAGTGGAAGTGGATCTGGGACTGACTTCACTCTGACCATCAGTGGAGTTCAGGCTGAAGATTCAGGAGTTTACTACTGTCAGCAGGGTCAGAGCTGGCCACTCACACAGTGAAAAAGCGTCGTACAAAAACCTCCCTCAGCTGGAGAGGAACTGATCTGACTCAACAGCTGCACTGAAACTAAAACAGAGGTTTATAATAAACATTTAGACAATATTAACATTTTAAACATGTAAACACTAAAGATTCTGTATTTAACCCAAACATTTCTACATCTAATTGAACTATTATTCTGAAAATCAAAACTAGTCTCTCTTTAATTATGATTTCAATTCTTAATGAGTGAAATTTACAGAGTATCATAACACGATTTTTTTAGAAACTTGAACATACTTAACATTTCATCTCAATAAACTCTAATTTGATTCATGTAGTCAAAATGACCAATCATGTCTATAACAACATGTATAAATAACTTAATTTGTGTTTTTTATTGCAGCAAACACATTTATTTCATAATGGAACCAAAAGGTTCACGGAGTAAATAAATAAGCAACATTTGAATTATTTCCTTTTATCATCTTTTATTTATGTTTGTGGTTCTTTAGTTTTTTTCAAGTGATAAGGTTCTTTGGATCCACAAACAATTACAAGATTAAAGTTATTACAATTAAGACAGTTTTACAGTTTTACAGGGATTTTGTTTCAAAAAGATTTATTATTGCAGAAAAATCTGTAACAACAGCAGGAAAGGTTTTACAGCCATGAATGCATTTAAATTGTGAAAAAATATGGAATTCTACGACCATCACTGGTTTATGCTAATTAGTGGTGGGCCGTTATCGTTTTTTTATCGGCCGTTAAAAAAAATATGGCCGTTAATCTATTCTCAAAGTTGGGTTGGGAGCTGGGTCTATACTACGCAAGCTATGATGACTTTCACCTTGATATCTTAGCGCCGAATCGCACTGTAGGGGGCGAGAACGAGTCTTCGAACCTGTGTGTCTGCCTACTGTGAAATGACCACATCAAACGTGACGTGCTAACATGGATGCAGCTGTTGCTGCGCTCCATTTACCTCGAGGTCGGAGCTGGGAATGACGCCACACCCGAAGTTGACGGCGCTCCAGTTACAACCTCGCCGCCAGCTGTTTGTTAACAACTAGCCAGGTTAGTTATTGATACCCGGCTGATTAAAAAACGATTGCAGCGGTATTTACTCACACTAACTGTAGCAACACGTCCACAGACAGCTGTTGGACAGCACTTTGTGTACGAACATTTCTGAAGCCGCCGGTGTTGTGCCGAATTCTGCCTGCCTGCCGAGAATTTCATGCACCTCGCGGGTGCTAACGGTCATCTATGCTGAGAAAAGAGGTGGATGCAAATCTCGGCAGGGAGCCTACAAAATCTGATCTGCCGAATTATGCATCCACCTCTTTAGGTCCTTCTCAGACACTTTGCTGTGCTCATTGATCAAACAGCTTTATCGCCACATATATGTACTGAATGTCAAGGAATGCTCCTTCTAGCCTACTAAGTGTATTAAAATATTAAAGACTCTAAACGTTCATAAAATATATACTTCAAATCAATTTATCACCATTGATGAAGTCCACAAAGAATTTTACAGCATTTAAAAGCATTATTTGGAGGTGCATGCAATTCTGGGCAGGCAGGCAAAACTCGGCACAACACCTGGTTTGCACCTTGTGCAATGTGGAATTAGTTTACTGTAGGAGTTCTTCCAGTCTCAAGTAGCCTACCACCTAAACGCAAAGCACATCACACGCTACACACAAGTACATCTTATTGAACGGCAGAATTCAAATGAGGCATTTTAATCTATATTAATCTAGATTAATTTCAAGATTAATCTAGATTAAAAAAGATTAATCTATGCCCACCACTAGTACTAATCAAGATATAATGAGGAGTTAAGTCTGACTAAAATCTCTCCGAATATACTGTAACTTTAGAAATATATGATGTTACTGTTTTCTGGATGTAATACAGTCACTGACACCATGAAGAGAACATTTATTAAGACACTTTGATAATAAGAAACATGAAAACAGCTGATTGGATGAAAACGTCTTTATTATCTGGAAACAGTGAAATAATATTGAAACAGTGCAACAAGCTAGTAAATGTTGCTGTTGAAACATGTCAAATAAAAGAGAGAGACAGTTCCAGAGTGCAGAGTGAGAGCAGGAGCAGAGGAAAACCAGTAGCAGAGTCCCAGTGAGTCAGGTCAGGACTGGGAACACTGGTCTCTCCTCAGTGTCTCTGAGAGCGGAGTCTGGGAGCCCTGGGTGGCCTCACAGGTCACAGAGCCCACCTTCCTCCACTGGTCTGCAGAGAGCCTCAGGGTGCTGCTCCAGCTGTAGTGGCCGTCCTTCTGCAGCACCCCGGGGCTCCTGCTCTCCTCCCAGCTGCTGCTGCTGCTGCCGTCCACCTTCCAGGCCAGACTCCAGTCTGAGGGGAAGCCCTTGTTGGCCAGGCACATGAGCGTGGCCTTCCCCTGCTGCAGCTCCTCGCTGGAGGGGGGCAGCACCGTCAGGGTGGGACGGACATCACCTAGGAGAAGAACCAATCAGCTTAGAGGACGGGGACCACACAGCTGGTTTCTGCTCCACCAGTCACTCACTCACACATTGTTTCACTTCCTTTAAGAAACCAATCATGCATATCAGCACAGAAAGAGTCCTCATATGAGCTGAAAGATGCAACTGCACTGGAAATAAAACAACCAGGTTTGGAAAATTAAATAAAATTTTACTGTCAAAATCTAAAAAGGGACAAAAGTTAATAAGATCCACTGTTAAAGGACATTATCAGCCCAAAATACCTGACGACCATAGGTAACCTGTTCCTCAGACAGATTTAAAAATACAAAAAACATCAGAGAACTGTCAACATTATTTCAAACTGAGGTTAAAAGAGAGCCGTATTGATCCATTGAGAAGCAGCATCATCAGAGTAATCCAAGTCCCTGTTGGAGTCAGTCAGAGCATTTCCATAGAGAGCCACTTTGCATCAGCAGCACCATGCTCCAGTGCTCTGGGAGAGTTTATAGTCCTGAGAGTTGAACACTGGATGACTGACAGCTGTCCTTCATGACAACAGAAGCCACAGAAATCCTCCTCATCAAAAACATGACTTTGGTCTCCGTCCTCATCTGGACTCTCCTCTGCTGCTGCTTCACAGGTAAAGTCCAGAGAATCAAACTCCTCTCCTCTATGAACATCCGTCCCTCTGAAATGAAGCCCACAAAACCATGACGCTGCTTTATGTGTTTGTCTCTGTATCCTCAGAGTCCAGAGGCCAGGTCACAGTGACTCAGCCTGGAGCAGTGAGCTCTGCTCTGGGAGCCTCCGTCTCCATCAGCTGTAGGACCAGTCAGCAGGTTTGGGGCTGTAGCAGTGCTTACTGTTTAGCCTGGTACCAACAGAAAGATGGAGAAACTCCTAAACTACTCATTCACTCCACCAATCAGAGATTGTCAGGGATTCCAGGTCGTTTTACAGGCAGTGGATCTGGGACTGACTTCACTCTGACCATCAGTGGAATTCAGGCTGAAGATGCAGCAGTTTACTACTGTCAGAGTTTTCATAACATCAACAATCAGTGGGTGTTCACACAGTGAAAAAGCGTCGTACAAAAACCTCCCTCAGTCAGACTGAACAGAAACTGAACTGACTGCTGCAGCTGGAAGCTACTGCAGAGACTGATACAGTTCACTGAGGACACACACACACGTTAAAAGCACAAAAATATCCAACAGATCAGCTTCACTGATGTCGACCCACAAACCACAGCTGACTGCAGACAACAAGCAGAGGATCAAACTTGTCTGATGGTTCTTACTTTTCCTTCAGTATATTAATTAATTCATTTTAAATTCACTTGTATCAAACACTGTCCACTCACCAAATATTCATTTCCAAACACATCCTTAGCCTGGTTCCCCTGTTCTCCTGCAAACATCCCTCTGACCTCCATCTGACACAGTTTACACAACATGAAGGTAGAAGTACATTACAAATTCACAGAGTTGAAAACATAAAATATCTGAACACATACTGATTAATGTGGCCGACCATACGTCCTAAAAACAGCTCCCTTTACTATCTTCTACCCTCTACACTTTATACAGACAGACGCTTCAGACACTGATCCGCAAACCTCTGACAGTTTGTCTAATATTATAAAACTAAAGGAAAATAATAATTCGTCTTGTAGTGTTAAAGGTTTTTGAAGCACGATTTGAGCGATCTTAGGAAGAAGTATCCAAAAGCTGTCTGCCTGAACAATTCTACAATGTTTTACTGGTAGAATTCTTAAGCTGGTATTTCACATTATCACACATCAGTCCTGTCCCCACAGCTCTTAGACCTTTCTGCTGGATCAGTTCAGGGCCGTATTGGTCATCTGTACCTGGATGAAGCTAAGAGTCTCTGTTTCAGTTCTTTATATCATCACGCCTGGATTACTGCAACAGCCTTTTTACTTGCTTGATTAAAAAAAAAATCAACTGATCAACTCCACATTGATCAGAACTCATTTAACTTTTAACCAGAAAAAGAAATATGACCACATCGCCCCTGTTTTAGCTTCATTACACTGGCTCCCAGAATATTTTAGAATAGACTTTATAGTTTTATTGGTGACCTTTAAAGCTCTTCATGGCCTCTCTCACTGTTATATCCCTGACCTTATAGTCCCATACTCACTGCACATGTCTTGAGATCCTCGGGCAGAGGTCTTTTGTCTGTTCTAGAGTCTCGGCTGAAAACTGAAGGGGACAGTTTGGAGGCTCCAAACCGAGGCTCTGGAACAGCCTGCCTGAGGAAATCAGGGCGGCTGAGTCAGAGAACTCTTTTCTTAAAAATACAGAGAAGCCCATTTCATGAGGCCGGCCATACAGAAGCTAATTAGGCAAGGCAAGGCAAGGCAAGTTTATTTGTATAGCACATTTCAACAACAAGGTAATTCAAAGTGCTTTACATAAAACATAAAAGCAACAGGAAAAACGTTTAAAAGCAACATAAAATATAATACAATCAGGGTTAAAAGAGTTAAATGGAAAATAAAAACAGGCTGAGGGGTTGAGCAAATAAGTGAGTCACAATCATTCTGAAAAGAGAACAAACAGAGAAGTACTCTTAATCTACTCTCTCTAGCTGGTCTGTACTCGGGTCCACAGCAATCTTTGGGTCCACTGAAACTCCAAAAACCCTCGGACACTACAGAGAAACCAGGACATGTCTGTCAGCAGGCCCCTTTGATCCAGTTCCAGTACTCTGGACCCACCTACACGTTTACAGGTGGACAGAGGTTCCTGCAAATCACTCGGGCGCGAGATTTAAGATTCACTTCCTTCACTCTGTTCAATCTCACTCCCAAAACGTCCTAACCCAGCTACCTACTCATTTCTCACCGTGTAAATATTTATTTAAAAGTAATGGTAAAAAGCTAAAAACAAAGAAAAAGAAAACAGAAAAGAGTTAAATGGAAAATAAAAACAGGCTGAGGGGTTGAGCAAATAACTGAGTCACAATCATTCTGAAAAGAGAACAAACAGAGAAGTACTCTTAATCTACTCTCTAGCTAGTCTGTACTCGGGTCCACAGCAATTTTTGGGTCCACTGAAACTCCAAAAACCCTCGGACACTACAGAGAAACCAGAACATGTCTGTCAGCAGGCCCCTTTGATCCAGTTATACTCTGGACCCACCTGCACGTTTACAGGTGGACAGAGGTTCCTGCAAATCACTCGGGCGCGAGATTTAAGATTCACTTCCTTCACTCTGTTCAATCTCACTCCCAAAACGTCTTAACCCAGCTACCTACTCATTTCTCACCAGCTTAGCCGACTTTAAATGTCAACAGTTAGTTAAATACCCCAATAGTCCATATTTTTCATCTCTATCAAACTAATAAGAAAATTCCGACTGAAATTTCCCCTACGGGGGATTAATAAAGTTACATCTTCTCTTATGTCTTGTGCTGTGCCTAGCCGAAATCACTACGGCATTAAATTAATCATTTGCATATTTTACGTGCATTGATTATAATTAACCTGTGTTATGCAAATTTAAAATGCACCCTCCTTGTGAAGGGAGGAGTTGTGAACAGCTGTGGGCTCAACAGGTAAGACTGTTCAGGCAACCGTTCAGAGCTGCTTTTGTAAATGTTTAAATCATCAATGACACGTGAACCGTAAGTCATAGATAAACTTCTGGGTCATGATGCTGTCTGAGGGACAACACTAACTGATTGAACGTGCACACTCTGAGTTAATGTGCTTGAAACCACTGATCATCAAGCACGAATTGTAGCTCAGACTGCCTTCATACAGTTTGCTGTCATGGCAGATATTTATGATTTAAGGAAACTCTTTTAAACATCATTTAGACATATTGGCAGGTAGCAACATGTAGGCTACAGTTCTTACAGCACTTCAAATATTTTTTTGTTACAATCAGAAAAAAAAACCCTAAAAACCTCACAAGGCTTTGTCACTAGCCCTGGGTGTGCAGTGGCCCACCTCTCTTATGCCTTTCAGAATGGGCGTCATCACACCCTGATTTACTAAAAGGAGAATCACCAAGCTGCTCTCAGTCATTGTTGAGGAGTCAGTCCCCACAGCCAACAGGTGCAACAGGTGATCTGAATGATCCTTTAATCAACCCAGAGGAACGCTGACGTTCAGCCCAAGTTTATGGGAAGAAGGGGAAATTAAATGGCAACAAATACATAAGAAGGGACTGCAGCATTCCTGATCACCTGGGGATTCTCAGTTACATCTGTTTAGACTTGCAAACCTGTCAGGAAGCTTTTTCATCTTCACTTTGATCTATAAATGACTGAACTGTTCCTGTGTGCCCTGATTGTCTAAGTTTGAATCCTCCTCCCTCTGCTGGATGAATTCAACCAAAGAGGTCAATTTGAAACCTTTAGAAAAAAATAAAAAACATTTTTTAAACGACCAGAGTGAAACTAACAGAAGCTTAGATTTGAAAATAGAAATCAAAAATAAAATCAATTTTTTTTATTTTGTATTATTTTTAGTTTAGTATGAGTATGTGTTTTCTGTATTGTATTTATTGATCTAATGCTGTTTTCATGCTGCTGTCTTGCCAAGATCACACTTATTGTGATCTTGGCAAGACCAATGTGGTTTGAGAGTGAAGCATTTGTTATTATTAACCCCTTGACGCTGATTGTCGTGAATTTGCAATATACCTCTTCCTTGTAGACTACAAGCCAAGAGAGCACATGGATTCCCCGCCAATGCCTGTTGATGCATATCGGATACGTACCTAGGAACCTTTTGCAGGCCTTGGTTTCTCGTTTATGTCTGTTTTCGCGAACTTGCATCATAACTGAATTTATATTATTTCTATGCTATATAGAAAAATTAACAATCTTCACTTAATTTAACATCACCTTTAAAGAATGAAAACACAATTTTTTTTAATTGAAAAAAAATTCAGGCATCAGGGGGTTAATTTTGAATTACTGTACAGCGTCTTAAGTCTTTTAATCTGCATGAGGATGTTTTAACGAGCCAGCAGAGTCAGCTACACTGATGTAGAGACACAAAACAAATTCACAATATATCAAACATCAACGTCCACACATCACACTGAAATCTCAGGACACTGAAGCTCCATATCTGCAATGCAACAAATGTTTTCTGTGGCAGAAACACTGACGCTCAGAAACATAATGTATTCTGGGCCACAGTTCATACAGTTCATGTCACTGAACAACCTGTTTTTCGACCAAATGCCTCATTTGTCACCTCACACTTCACAAGCCCATCAGAACAGCTGTCTGTAAGAGAGGAGTTCATTGAATCAGCCGACCTGATTTCCCTCGGCAGGCTGTTCCAGAGCCTTGAAGTCGAGGAGCCATGAGCGAGGTGTAATGGGAATTCCATGAGAACCATCTCCAAACACTGCCATGTAACTAATCTCACTCATTGGGGGCCTCCAGTCTCTTGGGTATGGGGTCAGTGGAAGGTAAATGTGTGTGATGCTTTATGATGTGTCCAGGGGGTCATGACTTTAAGTGGTTCACAACATTTACCTGGGCATGGCTGTCTTATAATAGATCCAGATTGAGTGTCCCCTAGGAAAGACTCAAAGACACCATGTTCCCATGATGAGATAGTGCTCCGACCCTGAGATTAGGTTAGAAGCTGCATGTGCTGAGACACTCAGTTCACTCTGATGATACTCTGATGTGTGTGTGTCCCAGTGAGTTCCTTCTGTAGAAGACTTGAAGAAAATTGACAGAAAAACAAGTGTTTGCCGGAGCTGTTTATTTGAACACCCTCATTCCCACCACAATGTTGGCGTTGTCGGCAGGATCACATGCGTGAGAAAACTTTGACACTCTGAGCTGAAGGTAAAATCGTGCACGGCTGGAGTCTGGGACTCTGGACTTCATACCTCCCCTCCAATATACAAGTGAGACGTTGAGGCTCTGACGCCTGAGTGTCTTAGGCTCCCTTACCACTGTGATCCATAAAGAACCTGGTGGCTGGCAACACTCTCTTTCTGGTGAGCAGGCTATTCAAGTTTAACGATTCTCGCTACCAAACGGGGTGTGCTGAATGACGTGTCAGCAGGTTGGGCATGGGGTCGCGTTTGAATCGGCAAAACTTTGGGGTTAAAAGTACTATAGTCAAGAAATCACTGTTGGACAGTTGATTTCTTTTAGGTCTGTCGCCAACTTTCTGCAGAGTCAATAGCTGCTGACCTCCAAACGTCGTGTGGCCTTCGAATTAGCTCAAGAACGGTGCGTAGAGAACTTCATGAAATGAATTTTCCCTGGCTGGGCAGCTACATCCAAGCCTTACATCTCCAGTGCAATGCAAAGCATCAGATGCAGCAGTGTAAAGCACGCCATTGGACACTAGAGCAGTGGAGACCTGTTCTCTGGGGGGACGAATCACACTTCTCTGTCTGGTTATCAGATGGACGAGTCATGCTCCCAACTTTGTGGAAACATGAGCACTGGCATCAAGAAAAAGGCTCCTGCCCACTGATTTAATGCTCTTAAATGTTTGGACATTATGTCTTCATCAGGTAATACTCAGCATGAGACCAAGATTGTCCATTTATAAACCACCTGTTTCAACAAATCACTCTTTCCAATTAATTACATCAAACTATTTAAAATATAATATATATACGCAAAAAAAAACCCTGAGGTATCACTTTATATCAGTTTATATGGATGCAGCCCAACACGTCACACAGAGAATCAACATAACGTGGAAATAGTTTTTTCATGTTCTGACACAAATACAGGCTGTTTGTGAGCCAGCTGTCCCAGCAGTGAGGAGGAAACAGCATGATATGTTGAGGACAGCTACAGCTCACTGACTCTGTGTGTTTGCATATCTGTCCTGCCTCTCTGCTCCCAGCCGTTAAGAGGCCAGTGTTGATCAGTGGCTGTCCAGGCCTTTCAGAGCCACTGACACGCCGGCAGCACAATGATGATGTCACTGATTCTACTGCTGGCCACCCTGGGGCTCCTTGTTCAGGGTGAGACTCTCTTCTGAAAACTTTGCTTCAGGATGCAACCAGGTTCACCACAATGATGTTCTGCTGTGATGGAGAAACACTGAAACAAGCAGCATTTACCTTCTTCCATCTGTTCTCCATGTTAAAGAAATGAGACTCTTCTGTTTGGATGCTGATCATCTTTCTCCAAGCTGGATTTGTCTCAATAACCCTTCTCCTCTTTTTCATCTTTTCCAGGTTCATCAGGACAAATCATCCTGACTCAGTCTCCTGGATCTCAGTCTGTTGTTCCAGGACAGACTGTCTCTCTCAGATGTAAATCTACTTATAGTACTAGCTCCCTCCACTGGTACCTTCAGAAACCTGGAGAAGCTCCTAAACTCCTGATTAAGTATGCTACAAACCGTCAGTCTGGAGTTTCAGACCGTTTTACTGGAATTAGATCTGAGTCTGACTACACTCTGACCATCAGTGGAGTTCAGGCTGAAGATTCAGGAGTTTACTACTGTCAGCAGAGTTCCAGCTTCCCGTACACACAGTGATACAACGTCGTACAAAAACCTCCCTCAGCTGGAGAGGAACTGATCTGACTCAACAGCTGCACTGAAACTAAAACAACAGAGGTTTATTAAGAAGAAGAATAATTCAGATTAAACACTTAATATATCAAATATAACACAAAGATTTACACTTCTACTTTTATAAACAAAGACTTTCGAACATTCTTCTGAACTATGATTTCATAATAAATCTTTGATAAGTTATCACACATGAACACTCAAATTGTAAATATTTATTTAATTTTATATGTTATCACTTATCAAGAAACACAAACACATTGTTGGAATGATATATAGAATTTAATTTCGGGAAAATCTAATCTAGTTCATGTTGTAAAATTACTAATCTTATCTATTATTTATATTTATAGTTTTGTATTCCAGCAAACCAATTCATTTTATAATTGATCCATTGAGGATTGATGGTATAAGTTTATATTGTTTGTTTATTGATTGTTTTCCTTTTGAATTATTTTAATTGTCTTAATGTTGCTTCAGCAGCACCAATATGTTAACTATTCCTACTTAGAATAGCGGAGTGCAATCATTTTATTTCTTTCTATGCTGATGATATGGTGCGTTTTATTTCAGATTTATTAAATATTTTATAGATTTTTGAAGTTTTATTCAAATATCAGCCATTACCATTAAGTCACTTCGGTAGTAAAATATATTTGAATGATTTATCATTACTATGTTCCTACCATTGGTTTTGTTTCTTAGAGACAAATCTGTAGTCACTAAAGCAGAAAAGGTTTTACCGTCCTGAAGACATTAATATTGATTGTGAGAAAATACGGTCTTATGCTGCTACCATGACGTGTTTGTAATAATCAGACACTGCTTTCTCAGCTTTCAGTCAATGTGGGCGATACATTATGTAATGTGACTCATTCTTTCTAAAGTTACTGTAGATAAATTATCACATATGTGTCAGCTCAGTGTTTCCCTGGATGTAATACAGTCACTTACACCATCAAGAGAACATTTATTAAGACACTTTGATAATAATAAACATGGAAACCGCTGATAGGATGAAAATGTCTTTATTATCTGGAAACAGTGAAATAATATTGAAACAGTGCAACAAGCTTGTAAATCTTGCTGTTGAAACATGTCAAATAAAAGAGAGAGACAGTTCCAGAGTGCAGAGTGAGAGCAGGAGCAGAGGAAAACCAGTAGCAGAGTCCCAGTGAGTCAGGTCAGGACTGGGAACACTGGTCTCTCCTCAGTGTCTCTGAGAGCGGAGTCTGGGAGCCCTGGGTGGCCTCACAGGTCACAGAGCCCACCTTCCTCCACTGGTCTGCAGAGAGCCTCAGGGTGCTGCTCCAGCTGTAGTGGCCGTCCTTCTGCAGCACCCCGGGGCTCCTGCTCTCCTCCCAGCTGCTGCTGCTGCTGCTGCTGCCGTCCACCTTCCAGGCCAGACTCCAGTCTGAGGGGAAGCCCTTGTTGGCCAGGCACATGAGCGTGGCCTTCCCCTGCTGCAGCTCCTCGCTGGAGGGGGGCAGCACCGTCAGGGTGGGACGGACATCACCTAGGAGAAGAACCAATCAGCTTAGAGGACGGGGACCACACAGCTGGTTTCTGCTCCACCAGTCACTCACTCACACATTGTTTCACTTCCTTTAAGAAACCTATCATGCATATCAGCACAGAAAGAGTCCTCATATGAGCTGAAAGATATAAAACTGCACTGGAAATAAAAAAAAAACAGGTTTTAAATTGAGAAATACAAAAAAAATTTGTTAAAGTCTACAAGAGGCAAAAGTTAATGAGATCCACTGATAAAGGACATTATCAGTCCAAAATAACAGACGACCATAGGTAACCTGTTCCTCAGACAGATTTAAAAATACAAACAGCATCAGAGAACTGTCAACATTATTTCAAACTGAGGTTAAAAGACAATTTGAGCCATTTTAGAAGATCAGAGATTTGGAAACATTTTTATCTTCATTCACACTATTCAAAATAATTTTAACTCAACTTATAAACAGTTTAAAACTCAGAATTAAAGGCTGAATTATTTTTAAAGTACGAGTGTTGTTCTTTAATCTTTGCTGCAGTTCAAGCTGTTCACATTTAAACGTTAAAACGTTAAAAGAGAAGTTCAGTAAAGCTGCTTTTAGTTCAGCTTCATGGTTAAACAGGAGAAACAAACAATAAGATTGAGTCTTTAAAGTGATTTAGATCAGTCCAGAGGAAATTTATATCTACTACAAATGTTCAGACACAGAAATTAAAACCTTTGCTGATGATACGATATTTAATATTTGTGCAGAAACTTACTTCCAACATCCAGTCTGGTTCCTCCACCGAACGTGTACCACAGTGATACAAACTGATTGAGTCAGTCAGTACAAAAACCTCTCACTGTAGAGAGACACGGCTCTCTGACTTTGAACACAACAAACTCAACAAAAACACTTCCTGTTTTAAAAGAATGAACTATTTCATGTTATATTTCTCAAACAGTGACACAGTTGTTGAGAATTAATCCCATTTTACGTATATATTGTTCCATTGGTCTGAAAGTCAAATTGATCCCTCTAGAATGAAATGAAAGCAGACAGAAGATGTTGTAAAAGAAAATCTTTCTGCAGTCATCAAAGCAAATCTCCATAAAATGATCAGTGACACATTCCTAATCAATCCTCTGGTAAACGTATTGATCCATTGAGAAGCAGCATCATCAGAGTAATCCAAGTCCCTGTTGGAGTCAGTCAGAGCATTTCCATAGAGAGCCACTTTGCATCAGCAGCACCATGCTCCAGTGCTCTGGGAGAGTTTATAGTCCTGAGAGTTGAACACTGGATGACTGACAGCTGTCCTTCATGACAACAGAAGCCACAGAAATCCCCTCATCAAAAACATGACTTTGGTCTCCGTCCTCATCTGGACTCTCCTCTGCTGCTGCTTCACAGGTAAAGTCCAGAGAATCAAACTCCTCTCCTCTATGAACATCCGTCCCTCTGAAATGAAGCCCACAAAACCATGACGCTGCTTTATGTGTTTGTCTCTGTATCCTCAGAGTCCAGAGGCCAGGTCACAGTGACTCAGCCTGGAGCAGTGAGCTCTGCTCTGGGAGCCTCCGTCTCCATCAGCTGTAGGGTCAGTCAGGAGGTTGAGAGCTGTGGCAGTGCTTACTGTTTAAACTGGTACCAACAGAAAGATGGAGAAGCTCCTAAGTTGCTCATTTATTGGACAAGTTATACAGAAGATGGGATCCCAGATCGGTTTTCAGGTAGTGGATCAGATACTGACTTCACTCTGACCATCACTGGAGTTCAGGCAGAAGATGCAGCAGTTTACTACTGTCAGAGTTATCATGACATCAACAGTCAGGATGTGTTCACACAGTGAAAAAGAGTCGTACAAAAACCTCCCTCAGTCAGACTGAACAGAAACTGAACTGACTGCTGCAGCTGGAAGCTACTGCAGAGACTGATACAGTTCACTGAGGACACACACACACACACACACACACACACAGATGTTAAAAGCACTAAAATATCCAACAGGTCAGCTTCACTTATGTCGACCAACAAACCACAGCTGAGTGAAAACAGCAAGCAGAGGATCAAACTCAGATGATGTCTCTTACTTTTCATTTCAGTGTATTAATTAACTTGGTTTTAATCACTTTTATCCAACACAGTCCACTCACCAAATATACATTTTAAAAAGGTGGTTCACCTGTTTCCCCTGTGCTCCTGCAAACATCACCCTGACCTCCATCCGACACAGTACACAAAGCTGAGACAGGAGACAGAGATCGACATCATGGAGCTGGAGGAAAATTACAAATTCACAGAATTGAAAACATAAAACATGAGCATATGTTGATCAATGTGTTTGCACCATGAGTCCAAAAAACAGATAAGGTCTTTGTAGGGGTGTGATTTACATGTATTCATTTAGCTGATGCTTTTATCCAAAGCGACTAACAATTGGTATAAATGTCAGAGGTCACATACGTCAGGGGGAAAAAAGAGGTTAAGTGCCTTGCTCAGGGACACATTGGTGGTTGTATCACAGTGGGGTATTGAACCCTCTCATACCAAAGGCACGTGTGTTATCCACCCATGTTGAAACACTTTGTTCATGAGACGAGATTTTAAAACATTTGACGAGATTTTAAAACATTTGAGATATCTTGAAACTATATAAAAAGTTTTAGCATGAAATCTACAGTCATTAAGCCAAAGAACAATGCAGACACGTCACTAATAAGCAAATATAGGCCCATATCAAATCTTCCTTTTTTAAGTAAAATCATTGAAAAAGCTGTTTTTCAACAGCTTAGTGCTTTCTTGGCACTAAATAACTGTTTTCATGCCCTCCAGTCAGGTTTTCAGCCACAGCACTGAGACAGCTCTTGTTAAGGTCTGCAATGACATGTGCGTCTGTATTGGAAGGATTTTGCTAGATGTGGTCAATGGATTTTATTGTTTGCGTTTGAGAATGTGCGTCGCTTTAAATGTTGCCGCCGCATAGAATTGTGGGACGGCATTCTCTCCTTTCCTTTCGTAAAGGATGGTCTGGTGTACCTTATGCTAAAGGAGATATGAAAGGAAGCACTGAGGCTCCTTTCCTTTGCTTTTAGAGAATTCAAACAGCTCTTATCACTGAAATACCTCTGGGTCATTTTACTCAGTTAGGAACCTTCCTAAGCAAAAAAGACTTTTCGAACGTAGCCAGGGACCAACGAGCAGGACGGGATCAGACTAATGAGACAGGCAGGCAGAGAGACAGCATGGGAAAACAGAGAGACAGGCAGGCAGGGGGATAACTGCGGGGGAACAGACAGAACGTCTCGGGTTACGTATGTAACCCTGGTTCCCCGCGAAGGGGAACGAGACACTGCGTCGGTTACGACACTATGGGAACGCCTTTAGGCGTAGCAGGTCTGAATGTGAATGAAATCACTCCAATCCTATTGGCTTGTAGCTAGAACGGTAGGGTGTGACGGATAACCGGAGGAGTATAAGGCACACCTGTACACACTCATCATTAGCTTAATCTATGAAGCAGGCGCTACAAGCAGGGAGGGAGCAGGGAGAGAGGTGCGGCGGACCGACGCAGTGTCTCGTTCCCCTTCTCGGGGAACCAGGGTTACATACGTAACCCGAGACGTTCCCCTTCGAGGGAACTCGAATCTGCGCCGGTTACTGACACTATGGGAACGAGATACCCACTAAACCGTGCCGAAAACCCTGCCTGCCCCAGTGTGCAATAGAGTGGCACGACTAAGAGGAGAGCGTACGAGTGCCAGGTGCCGAAGGAAGGTCAAGACTGTAAAAACCAAATGAATGTGTGCGGAATGGCCAAGCCAGCCGCTACACAAAACATCCTACAAAGAAGCCCCAGAAAGAAGGGCTCGAGAGGCCACCATGCCTCTGGCAGAACGAGCCCTCACAGCCACAGGTGAAGACAAACCGCGCACCTGATAGGCTAGGGAATAGTCTGAACAATCCAGTCGCTAATAGTATGTTTGGATGCAGGGAGCCCAGCCCTAGGAACCCAAAACACCTCCTCCAACATGATGACCTCAGAGAGTAAATACTCAGTGCTCTGACAGGGCAGAGCAGACGAAGTCACCCATCCTCCGCCGTCAGATGAGGTGGAGGATGAAATACCTGCCGCACTGTGGACCCTGCCGCACAAGAAGGCACTTCAGGGATGTATCCTGGACGAGGGTGCAGGATAGCCCTAATATCCCCCGGGGCAAACTCCAGGCTTTGCGGAAACCGGAAGCGCTCGGAGATCCCCCACCCTGCTCAGAGAGGTGATAGAAAGGAGAAAGGCCCTCTTGAGGGTCAAGGGCTTAGCCTCAGCTGACTCCAGGGGTTCGAAGGGGGCCTCAGCCAACACCCCAAGAACCATCGCCAGATCCCAAGTTGGAACCTTGGACCGAGTCGCAGGTCTCATCCTCCGGGCACCATGGAGAAACGTTTAACCAAGGAAGTTTCCCAAAAGACCTCTCCCTCTGAGGGGCGTGGAAAGAAGAAATAGCTGCCACGTACACCTTGAGGGTGGAAGGGGAAAAACCGGCAGAGAACCGGTCCTGGAGGAACTCAAGTACCTGAATCACTGGGCAGGTAACTGGGTCTACCGACCGCTCCCTACACCAAGTGGAGAAAACACTCCACTCCAGGCCATACATCCTCCGTGTGGACGGGGCCCTGGAGCTGAGGAGGGTCTCCACTGCTCCGGCTGTTAGACTCGCCTCTAAATACTGTGCCCCCTCGGGCCAGACCCACAGTCGGAAGCACGGCGGGGCAAGGGTGAAGAACCCGGCCCTGCGCCTGGGACAGCAGGTCTCTCAGAGGGACCTTCCACGGCGGGTTGTCCAGGAGCGACATGATGTCCGATAACCACACCCAGGTTGGCCAGAACGGGGCTACGAACAGTAGGCTGACACTGTCCTGGCGGACCCGCTCCAGAACCCCCGGGAGCAGAGCGACTGGGGGAATGCGTACAGACATAGCCTCGGCCATCGTGTGCACCCTCTACAGCTGGTCTGCTCCCTGATTCTGTGTCCCGGGGAGATACATCGCCCTAAGCGAAAGTAATCTCTGCTGGGGCCACAGGAGGATCTGACGCGCCAGTCTGTAGAGAGGGCGCAAGCGCAGACCGCCCTGATGATACAGATAGGCCATGGTGCCTATCCATGGCCATGGTGATCCATGGTGAGTGAGTCCGGGTGCCGTCTGACTGTAGACCCTCGGGGCAGGCAGCACGGCGCGGACTCGATAGTGGCCGGTGACGTCACCTGTTGCCACCTCGGAGGGGACCTCGGTCGGCCTCCGGGGGGGGGGGGTGAAGGGAAGAACCCGATACTGGTAAGCCACACCACCAAGGCAAACCTCAGGAACTTCCTGTGAGAAGGACGGATGGAGACGTGGCAATAGGCGTCCTTTAGATCTATCATGACGAGCCAATCCTCGGATTGGATGTGCGTCACGATGGCGGGGATGGCGAGCATCTTGAACCTGAATCTCCTCAGAAACCGGTTAGAACCCGCAGACCTAAAATAGGGCGCTGTAGAACACGGCGTCTCTGCTTGGGGGGGGCACATTCCACGGCCCCTATCCCCAGCAGAGTAAGAACTTCCTGTCCCAACACCAGACCTTGTTCCGGGCGGACCACAGTCCAAATCACCCTGGTGAATTTTGGAGGGCGGGTTTTAAACTGTAGTCAATACCCATTTATGGCAGTGCGCAGGGCTTGCGGAGAAAAGTTCGTCAGGCTCCGCCAAACCTTCTGCAAGTCTGCCAACGGAACCAGCCCCTCGGGGCTGGTGGTCGGTGTCTCGTGTGATCTTCTGGTGGACCCCTGAAGCGTCACAACGGCAGGGGAGAGCCACGGAAGATCCACGGTAAGTGAGTCCGGATGCCGCCTGACTGCAGACCCTCGGGGCAGGCAGTACAGTGCGGACTCGATGGTGGCCGGTGCGTTCCGAACGTAAACACGGCTGGATGACGTCACCTGTCGCCACGGCGGAGGGGACCTCGGTCGGCTTCCAGGGGGGGTTGGGGGGGGGGGGATCTTCCTCAGAGGAACCCCCCCTCTGAATCATCTCCTGTAGCAGGTCAGCTTGGTAGGCTTGAAACACCGCCATGGTGTGCAAGCTCACACCTGCGACACGGCTAGGAGGGTAACGCCGGCTTCTCCAGGGAGAACGCAAGTCGAGGGGAGAGATAGCTCGCAAGCACATCCTCCACCTGAGGCATCCTCCCATAACCACGGTCCCTAACCCCCACCACATTACTTTAGTTCAGTGATTGGGGTGTGGAAAGCCGTGTAGAGAAGGGTCTGCCCCATGATTTACTAGTTCATCAGGTAAATCAGGAAAGAATGGCAGAGACCAGCGTGGAGGTGGAGCGTGGTGCTTAAGAAAACTTTTCTCATAAGCTACCACTAGCCTGTGGTGTCTGCTCCTCCTGCTGACCAGTTGATTGTTGAGCTTAGCCACGGCTCTAGTCACCACCTCCAGCAGCTCGTCATAGTCGGGCGCCGCCTCTCTGATGACGCCGCCCCAACACCCGGAAGTCATCGTCCACTATGCTGAGCATGCCCAACCCCTCGGAGTCGAATTGCTGCAGCGTCTCCGGATCCCAACCAAGAGCGGGAGAAGCCGAAACGGGCTCCCGAACGAAGAACAGAAGCGTCGGAGCCAGCGGATGAAGGTCGGGAAAAGCCTCAGCTGTCCCGAATCCTCCGACAGATCACGCTGTGAAACCATGAGTGAAGCGGCCGGGCCGCCTCAGCGACCGGGCTCGCCACGGGGAAAAACACATCCGGCCATCCTCGGTAAAAGAGCTATGCGGGACCTCAGTACCCGCATCAAAAGGGCTTCGCTATGGCCGCAGGCAGCCCCCTCGAGAGCTGCCCGGGCGTGCTCCATCCCCAGACACACATCTCTACCTCTGGTTGCCGAACACGCTGGTAGACTTCTTCTCAGGTAAGACACACTGCTTGTAGGACTGGAGCTTTCTTCAAACAACATACAGGCGCCTGCTGAATAGAAAAAAGCTAATGATGAGTGTGTACAGGTGTGCCTTATATTCCTCCGGTTATCCGTCACGCCCTACCGTTCTAGCTACAAGGCAATAGGATTGGAGTGATTTCATTCACATTCAGACCTGCTACGCCTAAAGGCGTTCCCATAGTGTCGTAACTGACGCAGTTCGAGTTCCCTCGAAGGGGAACACAGGTTACTGAACACTAAACACAGGCCATATCAAAATAAGATGTCACAGATCAGAATAATATAAATAAACTAAACCAGATGCGAGCAGACAGATCACAAATAAACTACAACCAACAGGGAAAACAGACTGATGCAAACACAGAACTAGGAACTAAGACATGGAACAAAAACACAGACTAAATAACAGATACTGAACTGACCAATAAATAAACTCACAGAGAACTAAACTCAGCAGAACAGAGGACAGGATTAAACTGCAGATACAAAACCAACCAAACAAGAATCAAAATACAGAGAAACTCAGGACAGGATTGTGACAGTCATATGTTTTTATGTTACATGTTTCCCTTTTAAGTAACTAGGAACTATAACTGTTGGATTAATGTAGTGTAGTAAAAAGCAGAATATTTCCCTCAAGAAGGAAAATACAAGTACTTCAAAACTGAACTTCAGTGAAAAAAAACAAAATATATATAAATATATAGCCAGGTTATTAATTCAAACAGACTCCTGGCCCAGACGGTGTGTCATCCTGCCTGATAATCTGCACAGACCAGCTGGACCCCATCTTCACACAGATCTTCAACAGATCACTGGAGCTGTGTGAAGTTCCCTCCTGCTTCAAACGCTCCACAATCATCCCGATCCCAAAAAAACCTCCATCTCTGGACTACATGGCTACAGGCCTGTCGCCCTGACATCTGTAGTCATGAAGTCCTTTGAAAGACTGGTGTTGGCCCACCTGAAGGACATTACAGGGCCCAGTTTGCCTACAGGGCTAACAGGTCAGTGGATGATGCAGTCAACTTGCAGTCAACCCCCCCCCCCCCATACTCAACAGCCCTGTGTCTGCTGTGGAGTCTTTCAGGTTTCAGGTATCCCCTACATCCCAGGACCTGAAGTGGGAGAAGGCCCAGCAGAGGATGTATTTCCTGCGCCACCTCAGGAAACTCAACCTGCCAAAGGAGCTTCTGATCCACTTCTACACAGCCATCATCCAGTCTGTCCTCTGTACCTCCATCACTGTCTGGTTTGGATCTGCCACCCAAAAGGACAGGAGCAGACTACAACGGTCAGTCAGGACTGCAGGAAAGATCATCGGTTCCAACCTGCCCTCCATTCACATTCTACATAGCAATAGTTTATTTGAGGATTTTCAGTCAGGATTTAGAGCTCATCATAGCACAGAGACAGCACTGGTAAAAATTACTAATGACCTCCTAACTGCATCAGACAAAGGACTTGTCTCTGTATTGGTTTTACTAGATCTTAGTGCTGCATGATACCATTGACCATCAGATCCTATTACAGAGACTGGAACTTTTCATTGGCATTAAAGGAACCGCTCTAAGCTGGTTTAAGTCCTATTTATCAGATCGATTTCAGTTTGTACATGTTAACGATGAGTCCTCCATGCATGCCAAAGTTAGTCATGGAGTTCCACAAGGATCTGTGCTCGGACCAATCCTCTTCACTTTATTTATTCTTCCTTTAGGCAATATTATCAGGAAACACTCCATAAACTTTCATTGTTATGCAGATGATACTCAGTTATATCTATCGATCAAGCCAGATGAAACTCATCAGTTAGCTAAGCTTCAAATGTGTCTTCAGGATGTTAAAACCTGGATGACCTGCAATTTTCTAATGTTAAACTCAGATAAAACTGAAGTTATTGGTCTAGGGCCTATGCACCTCCAGGGCCCTATTATCAGGCTCTTCGAAAAAGTCCATTAAGACTCTTCAGCTGATCCAGAATGCTGCAGCACGTGTTCTGACAGGAACCAGTAAAAGAGATCATATCTCTCCTGTCTTAGCTTCTCTGCATTGGCTTCCTGTAAAATCCAGAATAGAATTTAAAATCCTTCTTCTCACATACAAAGCTCTTAATGGTCAGGCACCATCTTATCTTAAAGAGCTCATAGTACCTTACTACCCCACCAGAGCACTGCGCTCCCAGAATGCAGGGTTACTTGTGGTTCCTAGAGTCTCCAAAAGTAGAATTGGAGCCAGAGCATTCAGGTATCAGGCTCCTCTCCTGTGGAACCAGGTTCCAGTTTGGGTTCGGGAGGCAGACACCGTCTCTACATTTAAGAGTAGGCTTAAGACTTTCCTTTTTGATAAAGCTTATAGTTAGGGCTGGCTCGGGTGAGTCCTGAACCATCCCTGAATTATGGTGCTATAGGCTAGACTGCCAGGGGATTTCCCATGATGCACTGAGCTCCTCTCTCCTCTTCTCTCTCTCCCTCTGAGTGCAACCTCATCCCATTAATGCATTTTACTAACTCGACTTCTTCCCTTTCCCGTGGTCGTGTGCTTCCTCCTCCTGTCGCTTCCTGCGGGTGTTGCTGGCTCTGGAGCTGTGGATTCTGGATCTGTGGTTGGGAGTCTCCTGCTACCCCCGTGTTCCTGCTCGACGCCCTCTGCTACAGTTGCAACTGCTGTTACTAGTCCTATTGCTGTTATTACTGTTATCATTAACATTACTATAAATAACTGTACCATTTTTCATTCAGTCTATAGCAGACAAGAAATGAATGAGTACAGCCCATTTTAGGAAATGTGATTGTGTGACAGAAGCCAGCGAAGCTGTGCAGTAAGTAGACCTCACTCCCCGACACCTTAAGAGACACACTGGGGACCAAGGCTAGTGCCCATGGATATCAGGCTCGTTGTGAGCGTGTCCACCTCCCGCATCAGAGGTCACCAGTTCGAGTCAGGACTTTGCAGTACGTTCTCGGAAGCAGCCGGTTACATTGGTGCCGTGACCTGGATGGGAGGGAGGTTTAGGGGGGTGAGTGTGACGGAAGCCAGCAAAGCTGTGCAGTAAGTAGACCTCACTTCCCAACACCTTAAGAGACGCACTGGCGACCGACGCTTCTGCCCATGGGTTTTAGCCTCCTGGTCAGCGTGTCTGCCTCCCGCACACGAAGTTGGTGGTTCGAGTCAGGACTTTGCAGTACGTTCTCGGAAGCAGCCGGTTACATTGATGTCGCACGGATGGGTGTGAGGTTTAGGGGGGTGAGTGTGGCGGAAGCCGGCAAAGCTGTGCAGTGAGTAGACCTCACTCCCCGACACCTTAAGAGACGCACTGGCAACCGACGCTTCTGCACATGGGTTTTAGCCTCGTGGTCAGTGTTGACTTAGGCAGGTACCACGGGGTTTGCTTTAATTGTTGTCAGTGCACCAGGGGCTTGCTTGCTGCGCTCATCAGTAAGGTGAGTTAAAGGTACTCTAGTTATCGGGTGCCATTGTGGTTATGAGTCCATGATCCTAGCCTGGTCTGTTACGCAGCTTTATTCTTGTCAAGTTCGAACACTCAAGAGAAAGTATGGAAAGAAAAACAATGCTTAATAAAAATAGGAGAAAAAAACCATTCATAATTTTTATGTTATTTTTATTATTATACACACACACACACACACACACACAAAGACACACAACCTTATGGCTCTATCTTCATGGGGGCCAGTCATTCACATAATGCATTCCCTGTCTCCTTACCCCAACCGTAATCATCACAACTAACCCTAAAACTAAGTCTTTACCTCAGACAGCCCTTTAAATTGTGGAGTCCAGCACCACATGTGTGTTTGTTGAATTTATCCTCCGAGACATTAATATTTTTGACAGTGAAGAAGAAAATGAAGTAAATGTCAAAGCACCAACACTGAAACCATAAATTGCTCCTGTATGAATATTTTCTATCAACAGATAAAGATATCTGAAAAAAAGTTGACACCATCCGCTCCCTGCTATCCAGTTCCTCCACACTGTCTGTCCCGACTGCCGACCCACAGCCTGGGATTTCCCAACCTCTCTGCAGTTTTTCTGTCATCTCACAGCAAGAGGTTGAGGACATCATCAAAAAGATGAAACCATCCACCTGTGCCCTGGACCCCTTCCCCACAGCCCTGGTAAAATCCAACCTCCATGCCATAAGTCCGCTCATCACAAAGGTCATTAACCACTCTCTACAGGCTGGCCATGTTCCATCGACACTGAAAACTGCTGTCATCAGACCATTTCTCAAAACCCACCCTAGACCCTGAAGTCTTTGCCAACTACAGGCCCATCTCCAACTTTCCATTCCTTTCCAAGGTGCTGGAAAAGTAGTTGCCACACAGCTTCAGGACCATTTGAAACAAAACAACCTGTTTGAAAAGTTTCAGTCTGGTTTCCGCCTGGCCACTGCACAGAAACAGCCCTGGTCAGGGTTACAAACGACCTGTTGATGACTGGCAGATGCTGGCTCCCTTCTCTCTCATCCTCCTGGACTTGACTGCAGCTTTGACACTGTGGGACCACAACATCCTCCTCCACCGCCTAAATTCCACTGTCGGAGTTTCTGACTCTGTCCATGAGTGGTTCTCATCCTACCTCACCGGGAGAACTGAGCATGTTGCCTTGGGAGAGGCTAAATCCCTGACACACAACATCACCTGCGGTGTCCCTCAAGGCTCAGTGCTCGGCCCCTACCCTGTTTATTCTCTACATGCTCCCCCTTGGCCATGTCATCAGCCGGCATGGAGTTTCATTCCACTGCTATGCTGATGACACTCAACTCTACCTCAGGACAAACCCAACCACCTCTTTTGCCCTGCCATCATCCACTCTGACCACCTGCTTGGAGGAGATAAAAGCGTGGATGAAGCAAAACTTTCTCCAGCTAAACAGCTCCAAGACTGAAGCCATTTTAGTCGGCACTCCAAACCAGGTTCGGTCATCTGACATTACCAGCATCACCTTCTCCGGTCAAAATATTCCACTCTCAACATCAGCCACTAACCTGGGTGTTAAAATGGACTCTCATTTGACCTTTGAGGCCCACATCAAACATCTCTGCAAGACCTCCTTCTTCCACCTCAGGAACATCGCCAAACTCCGTCCCACACTCGTTCCTGCAGATGCGGAAAAGCTTGTCCACGCTTTTGTCTCCTCCAGGCTGGACTACTGCAATGCGCTCCTCACTGGGATCCCTGAGAAAAGCCTTCAGAAGTTGCAGTACATTCAGAACAGCTGCCAGGATCCTGTTGAGGGTACGCAAACATGACCACATCACCCCCCATCCTCAAATCACTCCACTGGCCTCCTGTCTCACTCAGGATTGAGTACAAGGTCTCCCTCATTACCCACCAGTGCATCTATGGTGAAGCTCCCCCTACCTCAAGGAACTCCTCTCCCACAGACCTCAACACGCACTCCTCCGATCTGCCTCAGCATATCTCCTAAAACCTCCTAGAACCAAGCTCCGAACAATGGGAGATCGGGCTTTCTGCTCAGCTGCTCCCAGACTGTGGAATGCTCTCCGTTACCACCTGAGGACACCACAGACTGTGGATGCTTTTAAACGTGGCCTTAAAACCCACCTTTTTAAGAGAGCTTTTGATTGAACTCTTGCTCTAGAACTTACCTGTTTTATCATGTAGCACTTTGAGATTTGTGCAAATATAAAGTGCAATACAAATTAAATGTATTATTATTATTAGATATTGGTCAGAAGAAAGTAAACTAAGTGACTCTGACAGAAAAGGACGTCAGAGGAAAACAACATCTGATCATCAAAGGAACCGGGAGCGTAAATTAATGTTGGAAGAATCACTTGTGTCTTTTACTTTAGTAAAAGTAGTAATACCGGTTTTTAAAATCCTCTGTTATAAGTAAAAGTTGACATGATAATAATGCATTAACACTTTAACTGACTTTAAGAAAATTAAAGCCTTCAAGTTAACAACCTTTAAGAGATTTAATCTGATAGAGTTTACTCTGCTTTTTGAATCTGTGAATGATGGAGAAAGGCCTCCTGAATGGGACGTTCCATTTCAAAACTTTGCCAGAGGAGAAAACTAAGACTGTGTTTAGCCACTGTCAGGCTGAGTGTAGTTATCGCTAGAGTACATCCAGCATACGACATCACATGCAAGCCAAGCAAACAGCATCTAACACCACCAGTGTTAACCAAGGTAATAAGTCAAAGACCATGCACAATGGAAGACCATGGACGCCTCAACCTAAACAGCATTCACATTCTTTGACCATCTTGAAAACAGAGGAAGGACATCATACCGGACATTTTATGTATGTTGCAAAGCAGTGGAACATTGAAAATAAAGTAAGCACATTCTTACACTTAAAAATCTTTCAGTGGGTTAAAATTTCAACATAAAATAAATTTATGATTAATTACGATTCAATTTTTTAATCTCTTGACGCCCCACTTACAATGTATTTATTTTTATCAAAGCATGTGACGAAGAACGTCCATACTGTATATAAAGTCAACCTGATTCAACAAAAAAAGCTCAACTGTCAATCACATCAGCAGTGAGGAGGAAACAGCATGATATGTTGAGGACAGCTACAGCTCACTGACTCTGTGTGTTTGCATATCTGTCCTGCCTCTCTGCTCCCAGCCGTTAAGAGGCCAGTGTTGATCAGTGGCTGTCCAGGCCTTTCAGAGCCACTGACACGCCGGCAGCACAATGATGATGTCACTGATTCTACTGCTGGCCACCCTGGGGCTCCTTGTTCAGGGTGAGACTCTCTTCTGAAAACTTTGCTTCAGGATGCAACCAGGTTCACCACAATGATGTTCTGCTGTGATGGAGAAACACTGAAACAAGCAGCATTTACCTTCTTCCATCTGTTCTCCATGTTAAAGAAATGAGACTCTTCTGTTTGGATGCTGATCATCTTTCTCCAAGCTGGATTTGTCTCAATAACCCTTCTCCTCTTTTTCATCTTTTCCAGGTTCATCAGGACAAATCATCCTGACTCAGTCTCCTGGATCTCAGTCTGTTGTTCCAGGACAGGCTGTCTCTCTCAGATGTAAAACAAGTGCAAATACTATCTACCTGCATTGGTACCTTCAGAAACCTGGAGAAGCATCTAAACTCCTGATTTATTCAGTTACAAACCGTCAGTCTGGAGTCCCACATCGTTTTAGTGGAAGTGGATCTGGGACTGACTTCACTCTGACCATCAGTGGAGTTCAGGCTGAAGATTCAGGAGTTTACTACTGTCATAGTCATGTATGGATCAACAGTCAGGTTATATTCACACAGTGAAAAAGCGTCGTACAAAAACCTCCCTCAGTCAGACTGAACAGAAACTGAACTGACTGCTGCAGCTGGAAGCTACTGCAGAGACTGATACAGTTCACTGAGGACACACACACACACACACACACACACACACACAGCCTTGTGGCTCTATCTTCATGGAGCCCATCATACACAACACATTCCCAACCCTTTGTCCAAACCCTAACCTAAAAGAAAGTCTTATCCTCAAACAGCCTTTCATAAATTTGGCATCCAGCACCACACGTGTGTGTTCTTGTTAAATTTATCCTCCAAGACACAAAATACTCTGTTTATATTGTTGAAGGTGAAAAAGAAACTACCATGTCACAAATGTTAGCATGTACAGACATATGCACACTTATTTTGTGTTCTTGTATTGTTAAATGTGTCTAGACTCTGTTTTATAGTGATTTCTACATCTACTTAAGTCCATATCTTATCTCAGGTATGGGATGTATTTTTTGTAGAGGTGGGCATAGATGATTTTTTAAATCTAGATTAATCTCACTGTAATCTTGAAATTAATCTAGATTAAAATGGCTCATTTGAATTGTGTCGAAGGCGTTCAGAATATATGTGCGAACAAGCCAGGTTTCAGCATCTTCTGTTTCCAAAATGCATCACAAACTGCTTGAGAAAGCTGTTCTACTATGATAATTGCTGTCGGGGTATCAACAGTTACTGAAAGCTGTAGTTTATACTGTTTATTAGCACTTCTGTGTACTTGTGACTCATAAATGTTCGTACACAAAGTGCTGTCCAACAGCTGTCTGTGGACGTGTTGCTACAGTGTTTAGTGTCGGTAAATACCGCATGATGCGTTTTTGTAATCAACCGGCGTATCAATAACTAATCTGGCTAGTTGTAAACAAACAGCTGGCCGAGCGAGGTTGTAACCGGAACGCCGTCAACTCGGTGTGACGTCATTCCCAGCTCCGACCTCCGAGGTAAATGGAACGCAGCAACAGCTGCATCCATGTTAGCACGCCACGCTTGATGTGGTAATTTCAAAGTAGGCAGACACACAGGTTCGAAGACTCGTTCTCGCCCCCTACAGTGCGATTCAGCGCTAAAATATCAAGGTGAAAGTCATCATAGCTTGCGTAGTATAGACCCAGCTTCCAACCCAACTTTGAGAATAGATTAACGAATTACCGATATTTTTTTTATCGCCCGATAAGAGTCTCACTAATTTTTTGTATGTATTTTTCTGGTTGCAAATTTTAAACTCAACATTGTAATTTCTGTTTTAAATTAATAAGCCTAACCAGGGAGAGGGGTTGCAAATTAGTCATGGCTAGAAACCGGTATGCATGCCATCTACTCTTTGTATTCTTTATAAAGCAATGTTCTATGCATTTGTCCCTGTCAAATAAACATTAATTAAATAAATAAGTAACTGTGGCTTACAGATCAGTGTAGTGGAGTAAAATCACCATATTTGTCTACAAATGCTAACAAGATCAATCTGAGGGGTCATCAGATTATTAATGGAAGATGAAATTAAAAGAAACAATGTTGGGATACACAAAACTGTTTTCAGTTTGACATCTCTAACATTATTTTTTTGTATAATATTGGATAAATTTACCTCCTTACGACTCAAACAGTTACTGAAATTATACCATGTGTGAAGTTGTGAGGTGAAATGTCTCTTTGGTGGAACTGCTAACAACTCAACTCAACAACAAGAGTTATCTGAAACCAGGGGCCCAACAACCAGGGCACAAACCAAGAACAAGCCACTTCATTGTATTTTATAAGCCTGTCATTGTGCAGTTGAGCAGGTTGGTGAACCCAAATGCAAGGCACTGAGCTGAGCAGGGACAGTTCAATCATATTTATTAACGGCGAAACAAAAGCCCAGCACACTTACAACTGGAGTCCAAAGAAATCCAAGAATGAGACAAGACAAAGCTACACATGACAGAGCAACATAAAGCTACAATGACTAGACAAGGACTGAAGACACAAGCACACATATACACACACAGGGACCAACGAGCAGGACGGGAGCAACACAGGTGACCGGGATCAGACTAATGACACAGGTACTCTGTGTTGGCAACCAACAGGGAAAACAGACTGAAGCTAGGATTAACCAGAAGTCAAAGCAGACAAGGCCAAAATAATGCAAACACAGAGACATGGAACCAAAACACAGACTAAATAACAGATACTGAACTGACCAATAAATAAACTCACAGAGAACTAAACTCAGCAGAACAGAGGACAGGACTAAACTGCAGATACAAAACCAACCAGACAAGAATCAAAATACAGAGAAACTCAGGACAGGATTGTGACAGTCATATGTTTTTATGTTAAATGTTCCCCTTTAAAGTAACTAGGAACTATAACTGTTGGATAAAAGTAGTGGGGTAAAAAGCAGAATATTTCCCTCTGAGAAGGAAAATACAAGTACTTCAAAACTGAACTTCAGTGAGAAAAAAAAACAAAATTAATATATATAATTATATAGCCAGGATATTAAATTCAAACAGACTCCTGGCCCAGACGGTGTGTCACCATCCTGCCTGAAAATCTGCACAGACCATCTGGACCCCATCTTCACACAGATCTTCAACAGATCACTGCAGCTGTGTGAAGTTCCCTCCTGCTTCAAACGCTCCACAATCATCTCTGTCCCAAAAAAACCCTCCATCTCTGGACTAAATGACTACAGGCCTGTCGCCCTGACATCTTTAGTCATGAAGTCCTTTGAAAGACTGGTGTTGGCCCACCTGAAGGACATTACAGGCCCCTTGTTGGACCCCCTGCAGTTAGCCTACAGGGCTAACAGGTCAGTGGATGATGCAGTCAACTTGGGACTGCATTACATCCTGCAACACCTCGACTCTCCAGTGACATATGCAAGGATGATGAGTCGGCCTGCAGACGGGAGGTTGATCAGCTGGCTCTATGGTGCGGTCAGAACAACCTGGAGCTTAACACGCTCAAAACTGTGGAGATGATTGTGGACTTCAGGAGGAGCCCCCCCACTCTGCCCCCCTGCCTGAAGTAGGAGCCCAACACTGACACCATCATCAAGACGGCTCAGCAGAGGAGGTACTTCCTGCATCAGCTCAGGAAGATCCACTTTCACAGGACAAGTGGATTCCAGGACAGGCTGTCTCTCTCAAATGTAAAACCAGTACAGGTGTTGGTAACGACCTCCACTGGTACCTTCAGAAACCTGGAGAAGCTCCTAAACTCCTGATTAGCTATGCCTCAACCCGTCAGTCTGGAGTTTCAGATCGTTTTAGTGGAAGTGGATCGGGGACTGACTTCACTCTGACCATCAGTCGAGTTCAGGCTGAAAATTCAGGAGTTTACCACTGTCACATACAACGTCATACAAAAACCTCCCTTTTCTCTTGACTGCATTAGTCAAGAGAAAACTAACAAGTTAACAACAGAGATTTGAAACTGAAAGAGTTTAAGTAGTTTCATGGAAAAATACTGACATTCAAAAAATGCATAAAATCTGCAACTAAAGCACGTTTGAAAGTCATGTCATCTTTAACTCAAAACATTTGACATCATTGATTTAGCAGAGAAATACATTTTGTCCACTTTATTAGTGACAAAGTCCACTTTTATGGTGCCTCTAATGTTAAGTTTTGTTGACACAGTCATAGAGCTGTTTATTCAATGACATGTTTTAGCGTTGAGGTCATAGTTAGTGGTGGTGTTGCACTTAATCAATGACTGCATTAGTCATTGATTGCAATATGACACCACTTTTAACCATGACAAGTAATAAACAAATGACAATTTGACAATGTCAGCAAAAGCTGAACACAATGAGATTTCTAAACATAGATGTTATTGAAGGGCTTAAAAACTGCAATAGGTTGTGATCAATGAGTGGATATGTCAGGATCGTTGGGTGCGCAAAGCAGGAGAGAGCCCAAATGCACGACACTGAGAGCAAGGATACAGTTCCAGGGCCTTTAATTTAAAGCAACAGGCAAGACAAAACTCACAGGCAGTGGAAACTGGCAACATCCAAAATGCAGGATGGGTAAATCAGAATCTAGGAGAACACACATCATACGACGATGACCGTACAGGGACTAAACTGAAACACCAAACATTTATTGTCCAGTTCTCTATGGAGCTACCTGCTATAACTCAATAAACTCCCCCTGGAAGGGTTTCAGGACAAGTACGGCAGATACAACTCGTGTCGTTATGAGCTTTATTGCGCACACATTCACAATACTAACAAACCAGCTAGCCTGAATGCTACCGCTACGCTACCGGCGTTAGTCAGCCAGTTGTTAGTTAGTTAGATAGATAGGTTGTAAACCTGCAATGAAAACACAAACACCAGACTTAACAAATAAAACTGCCCAATCATGTGATATTAATCCTTGATCTGAATTACTAGCAATGTTAGTTTTTTATAGTCACTCACCGGCAAGGCGTACCAGTCCTGAACATCAACTAAATGAAAATGAAACTTAAAGGCGAAACGCCTGCGTACTGTAGCTAATCAGGTATTCACAGAAAAGATAGTCTGGTGACCAGGAATAATGAACATTTAACCTAATAAGGATATAACATGTGCCTTGATTTGGAATAAGTTGGTAGATGTACACTGTTATCTTCTTGAATACACCAGAACATAATTTAACATCCATCACCTATGGTATATATGTAAATCACTAGGTATACCTGCTGGAAAGCTCTACATTTATACACAGGGGATAAAGAGCAGGGCGGGAGAAACACAGGAGACAGGGATCAAGGCCAACCAGGCAGACAGGCATGGAGAGAGCAGGGGAAAACAGAGAGACTGGCAGGCAGGCAGATTACTGGGGGAACAGACAGAACATATGTTGCAAAATACCAGACAAGAATCTAACCCCAGACAATAACAGAAAGACAGGACTTAAACTAGGATTAGAGTGAACACCAGACAATTACAGAATAAGACAGGAACTAAGGCAAGCACAGATAATAATCAGATAAATACAAACCCAGACTAAATCTCAGATGCCGAACTGATCAATGAGTAAACACAACATATGACAGAACTAAAAAGTAGAAACAACACCCAAACCTCAGAATCAAGAACCAAAACCCAGAAAAGGAGAAACCAGAGGCCAGATGGGAGAATGAGATTTCCAGTCTTAGATTTGAAGATCACACTTATTTTGGAACTGTCTATGCTGATGATACGCTACTCTTTCTTTCAAATGTATGCATATTTTTAGTACTAGTTTTATTTGAAGAAAAATGTGTATCAATTGGAAACACCTAAACAATTACAATATTAGAGTCTATAGTGAGGTGTTCTGTTTGAGTTTATAAATTCTTTATTATACAGCATTTATGGATCTACATTACATAGTCTTAATAATTATTTGTAAAATGGTCATGGAGGTTCTTGTCAACATTTTTGCTTGACGTAACACATTCCCTGACACCATGAAGAAAACATTTATTAAGACACTTTGATAATAATAAACAAGAAAACAGCTGATTGGATGAAAACGTCTTTATTATCTGGAAACAGTGAAATAATATTGAAACAGTGCAACAAGCTAGTAAATCTTGCTGTTGAAACATGTCAAATAAAAGAGAGAGACAGTTCCAGAGTGCAGAGTGAGAGCAGGAGCAGAGGAAAACCAGTAGCAGAGTCCCAGTGAGTCAGGTCAGGACTGGGAACACTGGTCTCTCCTCAGTGTCTCTGAGAGCGGAGTCTGGGAGCCCTGGGTGGCCTCACAGGTCACAGAGCCCACCTTCCTCCACTGGTCTGCAGAGAGCCTCAGGGTGCTGCTCCAGCTGTAGTGGCCGTCCTTCTGCAGCACCCCGGGGCTCCTGCTCTCCTCCCAGCTGCTGCTGCTGCTGCTGCTGCCGTCCACCTTCCAGGCCAGACTCCAGTCTGAGGGGAAGCCCTTGTTGGCCAGGCACATGAGCGTGGCCTTCCCCTGCTGCAGCTCCTCGCTGGAGGGGGGCAGCACTGTCAGGGTGGGACGGACATCACCTAGGAGAAGAACCAATCAGCTTAGAGGGCGGGGACCACACAGCTGGTTTCTGCTCCACCAGTCACTCACTCACACATTGTTTCACTTCCTTTAAGAAACCTCTCATGCATATCAGCACAGAAAGAGTCCTCATATGAGCTGAAAGATACCAAACTGCACTGGAAATAAAACAACCAGGTTTTAAATTTAGAAATACAAAAAAACATTTACTCTCAAAATCTAAAAAAAGGACAAAAGTTAATGAGATCCACTGTTAAAAGACATTATCAGCGAAAGTAAAAGACGACCATAGGTAACCTGTTCCTCAGACAAATTTAAAAATACAAACAGCATCAGAGAACTGTCAACATTATTTCAAACTGAGGTTAAAAGACAATTTGAGCCATTTTAGAAGATCAGAGATTTGGAAACATTTTTATCTTCATTCACACTATTCAAAATAATTTTAAATCAACTTCTAAACAGATTAAAATGCAGAATTAAAGGCTGAATTGTTTTTAAAGTACGAGTGTTGTTCTTTAATCTTTGCTGCAGTTCAAGCTGTTCACATTTCACAAATTAAATGGAACGTTTAAAGAGAAGTTCAGTAAAGCTGCTTTGAGTTCAGCTTCATGGTTAAACAGGAGAAACAAACAATAAGATTGAGTCTTTAAAGTGATTTAAATCAGTCCAGAGGAAATTTTTATCTACTACAAATGTTCAGACACAGAAAATAAAACCTTCGCTGATGATACGATATTTAATATTTGTGCAGAAACTTACTTCCAACATCCAGTCTGGTTCCTCCACCAAAAGTCCACCACAGTGATACAAACTGATTGAGTCGTCGTACAAAAACCTCTCACTGTAGAGAGACACAGCTCTCTGACTTTGAACACAACAAACTCAACATAAACACTTCCTGTTTTTAAAAGAATGAACTATTTCATGTTATATTTATCAAACAGTGACACAGTTGTTGAGAATTAATCCCATTTTTACGTATATATTGTTCCATTGGTCTGAAAGTCAGATTGATCCCTCTAGAATGAAATGAAAGCAGACAGAAGATGTTGTAAAAGAAAATCTTTCTGCAGTCATCAAAGCAAATCTCCATAAAATGATCAGTGACACATTCCTAATCAATCCTCTGGTAAACGTATTGATCCATTGAGAAGCAGCATCATCAGAGTAATCCAAGTCCCTGTTGGAGTCAGTCAGAGCATTTCCATAGAGAGCCACTTTGCATCAGCAGCACCATGCTCCAGTGCTCTGGGAGAGTTTATAGTCCTGAGAGTTGAACACTGGATGACTGACAGCTGTCCTTCATGACAACAGAAGCCACAGAAATCCTCCTCATCAAAAAACATGACTTTGGTCTCCGTCCTCATCTGGACTCTCCTCTGCTGCTGCTTCACAGGTAAAGTCCAGAGAATCAAACTCCTCTCCTCTATGAACATCCGTCCCTCTGAAATGAAGCCCACAAAACCATGACGCTGCTTTATGTGTTTGTCTCTGTATCCTCAGAGTCCAGAGGCCAGGTCACAGTGACTCAGCCTGGAGCAGTGAGCTCTGCTCTGGGAGCCTCCGTCTCCATCAGATGTAGGACCAGTCAGAAGGTTGGTGTAGGATCAACAAGTGGTAAAGAAGTTCTAAATTGGTACAAACAGAGAGGTGAAGAAGCTCCTGAACTCCTCATATACTACATCAATCAGAGAGCATCAGGAATTCCAGTTCGTTTTACAGGCAGTGGATCACAGACTGACTTCACTCTGACCATCAGTGGAGTTCAGGCCGAAGATGCAGCAGTTTACTACTGTAAAGGTTTTCATCGGATCAACAGTCAGGAAGTGTTCACACAGTGAAAAAGCGTCGTACAAAAACCTCCCTCAGTCAGACTGAACAGAAACTGAACTGACTGCTGCAGCTGGAAGCTACTGCAGAGACTGATACAGTTCACTGAGGACACACACACACACACACACACACACACACACACACACACACACACACACACACACACACACAGCCTTGTGGCTCTATCTTCATGGAGCCCATCATACACAACACATTCCCAACCCTTTGTCCAAACCCTAACCTAAAAGAAAGTCTTATCCTCAAACAGCCTTTCATAAATTTGGCATCCAGCACCACACGTGTGTGTTCTTGTTAAATTTATCCTCCAAGACACAAAATACTCTGTTTATATTGTTGAAGGTGAAAAAGAAACTACCATGTCACAAATGTTAGCATGTACAGACATATGCACACTTATTTTGTGTTCTTGTATTGTTAAATGTGTCTAGACTCTGTTTTATAGTGATTTCTACATCTACTTAAGTCCATATCTTATTTCAGGTATGGGATGTATTTTTTGTAGAGGTGGGCATAGATGATTTTTTTTAATCTAGATTAATCTCACTGTAATCTTGAAATTAATCTAGATTAATCTAGATTAAAATGGCTCATTTGAATTGTGTTGAAGGCATTCAGAATATGTGTGCGAACGGGTTTCAAGCCAGGTTTCAGCATCTTCTGTTTCCAAAATGCATCACAAACTGCTTGAGAAAACTGTTCTACTACGATAATTGCTGTTTAATCCTGTCCTCTGTTCTGCTGAACCAAACAAAACCAACCAAACAAGAATCAAAATACAGCACACAGAGAAACTCAGGACAGGATTGTGACAGTCATATGTTTTTATATTAAATGTTCCCCTTTAAAGTAACTAGAAACTATAACTGTTGGATAAAAGTAGTGGAGTAAAAAACAGAATATTTCCCTCTGAGAAGGAAAATACAAGTACTTCAAAACTGAACTTCAGTGAGAAAAAACAAAATTAATATATATAATTATATAGCCAGGATATTAAATTCAAACAGACTCCTGGCCCAGACGGTGTGTCACCATCCTGCCTGAAAATCTGCACAGACCAGCTGGCCCCCATCTTCACACAGATCTTCAACAGATCACTGGAGCTGTGTGAAGTTCCCTCCTGCTTCAAACACTCCACAATCATCCCGGCCCCCCAAAAAACCCTCCATCTCTGGACTAAATGACTACAGGCCTGTCGCCCTGACATCTGTAGTCATGAAGTCCTTTGACAGACTGGTGTTGGCCCACCTGAAGGACATTACAGGCCCCTTGTTGGACCCCCTGCAGTTTGCCTACAGGGCTAACAGGTCAGTGGATGATGCAGTCAACTTGGGACTGCATTACATCCTGCAACACCTCGACTCTCCAGTGACATATGCAAGGATGATGAGTCGGCCTACAGACGGGAGGTTGATCAGCTGGCTCTATGGTGCGGTCAGAACAACCTGGAGCTTAACACGCTCAAAACTGTGGAGATTATTGTGGACTTCAGGAGGAACTTCCCCCACTCTGCCCCCCATCGCATACTCAACAGCCCTGTGTCTGCTGTGGAATCCTTCAGGTTTCTGGGATCCACTATTTCCCAGGACCTGAAGTAGGAGCCCAACACTGACACCATCATCAAGACGGCTCAGCAGAGGAGGTACTTTCTGCATCAGCTCGGGAAGCTCAACCTGCCTAAGGAGCTGCTGATCCACTTTCTCAGGACAAATTACTGTGACTCAGTCCATACCTGTCAAGTTTTGGATTTGAAAATAAGGGAAATTTTCCCGAGCCCACCGCGAGCAGTCCCACCACCCCACCCCACCCAACCCAACCACATTTTAAGAGAGGTGTTATAGCCTAAATGAAAACACAAAAGGGTATATATAAAGAGCATTTATTTAAATGCTTATTTGCATATTTTCTGTTCATTTAACATTGTTTGTCTTTACATTTACATTTTATTTTCATTCCGCACGTTCTTTTCATGTCATATTGCTTTTCTTTTAAAGTTTTGCTTTTAATTTCACATAACTTTTCTTTACTCTTTTAGTGAGTTATTGTACAAATTTGTTGCAGACTTTGCTTCTTTAAGACTGTTTTGGAAGGAGTGTATTTGTGGGCGGGGCCAGAGTGGTTCATTTTACATGAGAGTAGAGCACAAACAGTTCTGTTGTCTAACGTCTACCTGCAGGTGGCAGTTATCGCGAGGCTAGTGACAGAGCTCAGATTGGGTATAGGTGCGTTCGAGATGACGGCGGCTGACTTTCGCCGACTTCATAGTCTAACATGAGCTGCAGGGGGCGGGGTATAAAAGCGGCACCGTAAAGTCGGACACATTCTACCTGCGTGAGCTTACTGTAAGCTAAGCATGGCAATTGAAAAGAAAAATGCCGGAGACCGGGCAATAGTGTGGTTCCAACTTGGTGTAGCCTGAGAAAAGCAACAGCGCCTGCAGCCGCCTTGCTCCCGCGAGGTTTTAATGTCATGTGACATGGTGACGTTTTGCAGCACCGGCAAAAGTCGGACACGATTTCTAACCAGCATGCCTTATGTTAAGTCCAACATGCATCATGTTAAGTCAGCCCTGCGCAGCGCCGCATGAAGTCAAACGCACCTAATGTTTTTTTTTGTTATTTTTACTCCGCCCGGGCCGGGGTATTATTATTTTTTAATAACGCAAATACTAATACGGGAGGACGGCGGTAAAGAAGGGTAAAATACGGGAATTTCCCCGGCCAAAACGGGATACTTGACTCAGTTTGTTGTTCCAGGACAGACTGTCTCTCTGAAGTCCAAACTTCAGAAACCTGGAGAAGCTCCTAAATACCTGATTTATGCAGCTACAACTCGTCAGTCTGGAGTTCCAGATTGTTTTAGATCGTTAAGTAGATCTGGGACTGACTACACTCTGACCATCAGTGGAGTTCAGGCTGAAGATGCAGGAGTTTACTACTGTCAGCAGAGTTACGGCTGGCGGTTCACACAGTGATACAACGTTGTACAAAAACCTCCCTCAACTGGAGAGGAACTGATCTGACAGCTGCACTGAAACTAAAACACAGGTTTATAAAAAAATCGTTTAGTCAGTAATCACAACATTTTTATACAGTTCAAGACTAAATATTCTGTATTTATCTCAAACATTTATAGATCTAAAACTTTTATCAAAACACAGTTTGAACTATTTGTCTGAACATCTAATCTCTGTTGAATTTTGATTTCAATTATTTGATAACTGAAATTCATGCAACACATGAACACACAAAAGGTAAATATTTATTATTTGATATCTTGCTTTTTTTCATAGAAACTCAAACATACTTAACAAAATTCTCCATAACATCTAATTTCATTCATTCATTAATTCAACAACGTATATTTATGACAAATTGTGTTTTGTATTGAAGAAAACAAATTTATTTAATAATCGAAACCAAAACAGATTAATGGATTAAGTAAATTTGAATTTTTTCCTTTTGCCATCTTTTATTTGTGTTTGTGGTTCTTCAGCAGAAGCAGTAAATAAAAAGATCCTGGTTAGAACAGCAGATTACCGTAATTTTATTTCTCTCTATGCCGATGATATTAAGCTTTTTATAGTAGATTTGTAAAATATTTTACAGATTTTATAGTTTTATTATGACAGACTAATCTGTAATGACTAGAGCAGAAAATGTTTAACATTCATGAAGGCATATTTTGATTCTGACAAAGGGCTGGCATTATACTGCTACCATCATTAGTTGGTATTAATCCAACTCTTGACACATTTACATCAATCTTCAATGGCTATAAATTACATATGACAATTTTATTTATTTCACTGTGGAGATAGTACATATTTTATGTCAACCTAGTTTGTCTCTGGATGTAATACAGTCACTGACACCATAAAGAGAAAATTTATTAAGACACTTTGATAATAATAAAACATGAAAACAGCTGATTGGATGAAAACGTCGTTATTATCCGGAAACACTGAAATAATATTGAAACAGTGCAACAAGCTAGTAAATCTTGCTGTTGAAACATGTCAAATAAAAAGGAGAAGAACCAATCAGCTTAGGGGACCATACAGCTGTCAATCAAACACCAACCACTTGGACAGCTTGGAGTTTCTGTCAGATGGTTTTTCTGCTCCACCAGTCACTCACTCACACATTGTTTCACTTCCTTTAAGAAACCTCTCATGCATATCAGCACAGAAAGAGTCCTCATATGAGCTGAAAGATATCAAACTGCACTGGAAATGAAACCAACTATTTCATGTCATATTTATCAAACAGTGACACAGTTGTTGAGAATTAATCCCATTTTTACGTATATATTGTTCCATTGGTCTGAAAGTCAAATTGATCCCTCTAGAATGAAATGAAAGCAGACAGAAGATGTTGTAAAGAAAATCTTTCTGCAGTCATCAAAGCAAATCTCCATAAAAATGATCAGTGACACATTCCTAATCAATCCTCTGGTAAACGTATTGATCCATTGAGAAGCAGCATCATCAGAGTAATCCAAGTCCCTGTTGGAGTCAGTCAGAGCATTTCCATAGAGAGCCACTTTGCATCAGCAGCACCATGCTCCAGTGCTCTGGGAGAGTTTATAGTCCTGAGAGTTGAACACTGGATGACTGACAGCTGTCCTTCATGACAACAGAAGCCACAGAAATCCTCCTCATCAAAAACATGACTTTGGTCTCCGTCCTCATCTGGACTCTCCTCTGCTTCACTCAGGGTGAGGAAAATCATTTTTCTGTCATGTGAAAATCATTTGGAGTGTAGCTGAGTTTCACCTCACCATTTTATGTCCAGTGTTTCTTCTCTCTTCTCAGGGTCTTTTGGACAAAATGCTGTAGTGACTCAGCCAGCAGCCAAATTAGTGCTGCTGGGTCAAACTGTCTCAATTGACTGTAAGTCCAGTCCAAAGATTGCTCACTACACTGGTTCACAATACTACCTCTCCTGGTACCATCAGAAACCTGGAGAAGCTCCCAAAGTTCTGATCTACTTCACATCAGACAGATTTTCTGGAATCTCCTCCAGATTCAGTGGAAGTGGAGCAGGGAATGGAGTTGACTTCACTCTGACCATCAGTGGAGTTCAGGCTGAAGATGCAGCAGTTTACTACTGTCAGAGTCATCAATGGATCAACGGTCAGGGTGTGGTCACACAGTGAAAAAGCGTCGTACAAAAACCTCCCTCAGTCAGACTGAACAGAAATTGAGCTGACTGCTGCAGCTGGAAGCTACTGCAGAGACTGATACAGTTCACTGAGGACACACACACACTGTTCTTCTGTTTCATTGTGTTTTTGGCAGGAGGTAAATCAGTATCAAACCCAGAAACTATTAATCCCATCAGTGAGCCTCTCTGCTGCACTTGGTCACATGTTTCTTCATCACCATGAACACATACACGGTAGTTTATTCTGACTCAGTCCCACATACACCGTCCTGCTGCCCCAAATACTCACTAGAGCTCCACATGTTCATCCACTGTTGAAAATAGTTCCCAAGACATGCACTATGAACGTTTTTAAACATGAAATTACTGTATGTGTGAGCCGTTATCAGTAGGAAGCAATGGGCTTGGTGCTAATAATAACAACCCATTTTTCTTTTAAGACTTGGTGCTGTAAACTCAGGGTGACATTTATTTCACATTCAAAGATTTGAGAACTGCAGCCTCATAATAAACTACCAGATCCTGGAAATGATCCCACTGGACTGAACTGCTAGTCTGATCTATGTTCATTTGCTGCCCTCTAGTGGTAAACTTCAGTAACAAGTAAGTTTGGTGGCTGGTTTCTGGTGGAATGGGGAGACAGATCCATGTGCTGATTGATTTGGATTCAAAACAGATTATATTTATTGCAAAAATGTATTTACATAATGATACAGTGTGTCAGTCATGTCTAGGGATGACCAACTTTTAGATAAAGATGTTCATATAAAATATCCTACAGGTCACTTTTTCAACCCGTTTGGTCTTCCAAATGTTTCTTCAAAATTAATTTCAAATTGCGTTGTCTATCACTCATGTAGTTAATACAACTTATTATAAATCATGAAGGTTATAATGTTCCCCTTTGTTGAAACTGTTTGAGAGAGGAAATTAATTACGTTACACTGACACCCAATTTCTATAAGTGAGGGTAGGCTGAGTTACACAGTAAACCACAGTAATCCTCAGTAATCCTATTCAAGTGACCCATCTAGGCAAACTTCATCATTACAAAATAAACAAAAGATTAGGAACAGCTCCAGACACTGGCAACACTGTTATATGAGCAATAATAAAATGTTAAGAATATAGGAGAGGAAGAAATCATGTTGTGATTAAGTAGTTAGTCTGACCAAGCTTATTCTCAATCTACTTTTTGAGAAAGAAAGATTTCCTAATTAGCTTTCTTCTAATTAAAATATGTTTAACATAAAGGCATTAACAAGGCAAAGGTATTTGTCATCATCAAAAAAACATTTCTCTGAATGCATTTATCGATCCATCCATCTTCATGCGCTTATCCAGGGTCGGGTCGCAAGGTCAGCAGCTCCAGCAGGGGACCCCAAACTTCTCTTTCCCGAGCCACATTAACCAGCTCGGACTGGGGGATCCCAAGGCGTTCCCCGGCCAGTGTGGAGATATGATCTCTCCACCTAGTCCTGGGTCTTCCCCGAGGCCTCCTCCTAGCTGGACGTGTCTGGAACACCTCCCTAGGGAGGCGTCCAGGAGGCATCCTTACCAGATGCCCAAACCACCTCAACTGGCTCCTCTCAACACAAAGGACCAGCAGCACTACTCTGAGCTCCTTGCAGATGACCCAGCCTTTATGACCATACAAGAGGGTAGGAATGAAAATTGACCGGTAGGTCGAGAGTTTTGCCTTACGGCTCAGCTCTCTTTTCGTCACAACGATGCAGTAAAGCGAGTGCAATATCGCCCCCGCTGCTCCAATTCTCTGGCCAATCTCCTGTTCTTGTCTCCCCTCACTCGTGCACAAGACCCAGAGGTACTTGAACTCCTTCACTTGGGGTCTCATTCCCTACCTGGAGTTGGCACTCCACCGGTTTCCTACTGAGAACCATGGCCACAGATTTAGAGGTGCTAATCCTCATCCCAGCCGCTTCGCACTGTGCTGTGAACCGATCCAGTGAGAGCTGGAGGTCAGGTACCGATGATGCCATCAGGACCACATCATCTGCAAAAAGCAGTGACGAGATACCAAGCCCACCGAACCTCAGCCCTCTTCGCTACGACTATGTCTCGAAATATCCTGTACATGAATATCACAAACAGGATTGGACAAAATTGGTGGCCCCGAGAAGGCCAACCCCCACCTGGAAAGAGTCCGACTTACTGCCGAGACACTGCTCTCGCTTCGGATGTACAGGGATTGGATAGCCCTGAGAAGGGCCCCCCTCACCCCATACTCCCGCAGCACCTCCCTCAGTATCTCCCGGGGGTACCCGGTCATACGCCTTCTCCAGATCTACAAAGCACATGTAGACTGGATGGGCATACTCCCAAGCCCACTCCAGGAGCCTTGAGAGTAAAGAGCTGGTCAGTTGTTCCACGACCGGGACAAAAACCGCATTGTTCCTCTTTGATCTGAGGGACGAGTCTCGGCCGAACCCTCCGTTCCAGCACCCTGGAGTAGACTTTTCTGGGGAGGCTGAGAAGTATGATACCCCTGTAATTGCCACACACTCTCAGGTCCTCCTTTTTGAACAGGGGAACCACCACCCCAGTTTTCCACTCCTGGGGCACCGTAACTGACTTCCACGCAATGTTAAAGAGACGTGTCATCTAAGACAGCCCCTCTACACCCGAAGCTTTCAGCATTTCTGGGCAGATTTCATCAATCCCTGGGGCTTTGCCACTGTGGAGTTGTTTGACTACCTCAGTGACTTCCTCCAGGGAAATTGACAAGAAACCCCCATCAGCCTCCAGCTCTGCCTCTACTAGAGAGGCCGTGTCAGTCGGATTTAGGAGTTCCTCAAAGTGTTCCTTCCACCGCCCAATTACCTCCCCAGTTGAGGTCAACAGGGTCCCATCCTTACTCTACACAGCTTGGACGGTTCCCCCTCCTGAGATGGCGGACAGTTCTCCAGAAGCACTTTGGTACAGACCATAAAACCTTCTCCATGCCTTCTCTGAACTGTTTCATTGCTATGAATAAAGAACAGGCATGTCCATCTTTGTTTTTTGCAATTAGGCTACCTAATTTTACTGTGTAGAAAATGTCACCACAAAGTAGGGTAGGCCTACTTGCTCTGGCCCTTGCTTTGCATGAAGAGAAGACTGAAACATGAGAACAGACTCTCGCACATACGTGGGTTCACGAGATTTTGCGGGCGAGGAAAGAACTTGGCGAGGAGGCACATCGTTTCGTTCAAGATCGGATGTGCTCGCTGTGGTGTTTGTCCCGCCCCTCCTGCACTTTGCGCTGCATTTTTCCACCAAAGTTGAACATTTTTCAAATCTTGGCAACCGGGAAAAAAAAGTTTTTACCATATTGTAAAAACACGGCGCTCCCATTGCAATGGCTTGAAAAAAGGACGCTGGCCTCAGGAAAAAAACGCTTTGGTGGACACGGGACCTAAAGATTATTTATATAACACAAACATCAGGATAAATTAAATACTTAGCAAGATGTCTGAAGGTTCTCAGTCATCCAGGTCATAGTTCAACCAAATCCAGTTGCCCTTGACCTCAACCTTCGTTGGATAGAATAATTTAAAAATCCCCTCACCCCGACAGCCCTACTCTCCTCTGTCACAAGAACCTGGTTCTGCAGAGCCTGGGTTATCCATAAATGGATCTTTCACTCTGTCAGTAAAAACCTGCACATAATCTGTATCTTTAAATTCCTCATAACTATAAAACTCACATTTAAACTTCTTCGTAGCATAAACTTGAAATCTAGCACCAGTTTAGAGAACAGCAGTGTTGTAGGACTGTGAGGAACCAGTCATATCAATCCCCACTTTCCATCTGGAGTGCCAGAACACTAGTGCTGGGATGCTTTTCTGAAGAACAAGCAGGGCACAGACAAGAACTGAGAATAAGAGTCGAGAATGAAAAATAGTTCAGTATGACTGTATTCAGAAGATGTATGTGTGGTTTTCTATCAATGAACAAACAAATTTAAACAAAGATTTAAACATTGATCAAAATTTAAACAATGTGGGTCAAAATAAGAACATAGAATGAATATTAAAGTCAAAGTAGGTTTAGAGTCTTTTGTACAACCAGAGTTTCTAGTAACCGCACTAGAAACTGGTTTCTGCAAAAACACGGTTGCATTTCTCCGGTCATTGCTTGTAGACTGCACACTGTTGAAGCTCTTATTGCTCGTATATATAATCCGAGAGCCCGGATCACATCTAATCCTCCAAGCTGTTTTTGATCTAGACCCATACACTCCCATAATCCAACCCTGGTCTAATTATATATATATAGGTACATTTTAAAGATGCAGTATCAGCTTCCCAGTCCAACCACACAATATCATCACATTTCTAACCTTCTTCAAAAATGTAATTTCTCAAGAATTATTGTGCGGCAGGTTCAGGTTTGAAGACGTTTCGGAGACTGACGACTTAACGTAGTAAGGCAATGCGTTCTCATCTCAGTGCGTCATTATCAACACTTTAAGACTGTGTGACAGTGCGTAATTACTTGACTCTAAAGGTACCCTTCAGTGTCCGTATGAAACGTCAGTTTGCTACATCGCAGCAACACAAAGGAAGCTAGCCCTACGTGTAGCACAGCTGTACAGTTAGCCCGTCGACATGCATAAAGTTAGAGATTTAGGTTTAGGCAAAAACATTTCAGGACACACAAAGACACTTTACAGTAAAACCAGAAGTTATGAACATTTAAAACAAATAGAAACATAAATAGCAAAATATAAAATATATGAACAGTAAGAAAAAACTTGTGGTACATAAATACATAACAGCAAAGGGGCGTCGATATAAATAACAAAATAAACAGCAGCAGGTACAATAAAACATTTGAGGTTAAAATCTAAGTCAAAAAAGGTGGGTTTGATAAGTGATTTGAAAGAGTCCATGTCGCTGCAGTCTCGGATGTGTATGGGTACTTGCGTTGGTATTGGACGCCCTGAGATGAGAACGGTCTGGCCAAGGAGATACAACATGTGAACACGTCAAATTGTGACAGTTTGACTTCCAGGCATTATTGGGGTGCCACCAAGTTTTGACCCACCAAACGTCACAAAGGATATTATGATATGGAGGGTCCACCCCTCACATTGAATACAAATAACCAGTGTACCATAAAAGTCTAAAATGCGACAAAGGCAACTTCAATTAATAAAAGTGTATCACATAAGCAAAACAATAAAAACACAATGAAATTCAGTCCGTAAATCTATAATCCTCAGTAGCAAAACAAAACAAAAAACAAAAGTTGTTCAAAAAATCTATGTAGTCCCCTGAGAATTATTTTAAACCAGAGAATAGTATAAGACTTTCTACTAACACTGAAATACTTTTTCCTGAGTGAAGTTTTGAATGCAGGATCTCTCTCTTCAAGTAGCTTCATTTATTTCTGCTGCTCTCACCAACAAACTTGTGTCTGTTGACAACACGGAGCTGAGTGAATCTTTTATCACAAACCCTGCCACTAGGTGAACAGTCAAGTGTCGTCTCACAGTTCCAAGTTGAACAAATCTTTTACCACAACTAAAAAAACTAAATGGTTTCTCCCGTGCGGACTTTCATGCAATGTCTCGGATGATCCTTTCGTGCAAATATCTTCCAACACAACAACTACATGGTTTCTCCCCTGTATGAAATCTCAAGTGTTTGAACAAACTGTCTCCAAGAGTGACAGTTGTGTTACAAACTGGACAACAGAGAAGTTTTTCCTCCAGTAGGAAATATTCCAAATCTTCTCCCAGACTGCACATTTGACGGGTTTCTCCCCGGTGTGAATTCTCATGTGCCTCATCACATCTCTTCTCCAGAGAAAACTGAGCAGCTGAAAAGTTTTCCATTCGATTTAACTTTCATATGAGCCGTTAAGCATTTCTTTCCGGGATATATTTTACCACAAACTGTGCAACTAAATGGTTTCACTTGTCTTTGGGTTCCTTTGTGTTTCAGCAGTCCTGGAAGCTGCTCTCCATCCTGACTGGTCCTGAGTTTCACTGGTTCCCCTTTAATGTGTGGCAGCTCTGGTGGGTCCTGGTCCAGCCTGGAGCTCCATGGCCGCTGCTCAGGGTGAAACTCTTCTATACTCACCAAGAGTTGCTAGAGATCTGGGGAGATTAAAATAAAATACATGCCCATGTTTTATGAAACTGTAATTTCCTGTTAGCACAGATATCACTACTTTGTTAAACTTGGGGAAAACGTTGCATATTTTCTATGAAGTATTTGGAAATCATTTAAACTAAAACAGACTACAAGCATATCGTGTGCTTTGCCTTTTGTCAGAGCAGAAAGGCCATAAAATGACTGCGATTAAGGCCGATGTGACTCCATGCTCATGTTATGTGCACATGTAAACCCTCTAGTCCTGCGTTCAGACAAACCTCTCAGCTGAAGACAAGAAAGTGTTTTACTGCTTAAGAATGTGGAAAAGCCATTTTGTTTCTGGCTGCATATACGAGCCCGTTCTCATCTCAGCCGTCATATACAGACACTGGACAAAGTCGGGTTTTTTTTGACGCATAAGGTATGTCAGCATATGTATGAGACGCCTCCAGGCGTGTCCGTATATGACACCAGGGGTGACCGAAAACGCTAGTTCTTTTGGTCGCTAAAGAGCTAGGTAGCTAGCGAAGTTTGCGTTTAAGGCATTGACAGTCTCCTGAAGCGCTTGTGCGATGTGCACAGTGAGTTACTGTAAATCAGTAATACAGTACTGTATTTCACTTTACAGTAGGTAAATGTTACTGTAATTATGTAATATGGGCTGTCGATTGTTAAATTCATTGGCAACGAATTTAATAATCGATTTATTCATGACATCGGGCCGCAGCGACACCGTCAGCTTAACAGAGTAAAGTGATGTGAACAGTAACGTTAAAGTTACTAAAACAACCTCAGAGCTGCAGAAACACCTTCACCACCTAAAGCCTCCAGAGTGTGGCAGCGTTTCACTCTTCACTCAGCCAGAAAGGTCTGAGCTCTCCTGGAAACACCGGAGCGTCTGAAGAGGAGGCGTCGAACGTCGGGACTCGTCTCGGTGAGCTAGTTAGCGAGCTACCTTCACGTTAAAGCCGTGTTACTTCATGTTATGAGCTGAAACGTTTCCTGTACAGATGGTCAGTTTGATTGATTGTTACAGTAACAGTGCTGTGAGCAGCACATAGTTACGAAACGGCCGCGTTCACGTTCCAGACGTGTCCTATCATAAACGCTCATGGCGACGTTCCCAGCTGGAGAACGTGTTGCTGCAGAGCGCCAGAGCGACAACACCGGACAGTTTCATACTTTCTAAAGAAGAGAAAACAGGTGTCCTGTCTGAGGCGGCGGTCCAAACCTCCATAAAAAAAAAAATCACAGTTTTGTGAGTTGTTGAGTTCGGGGAAACTATATTTGTTATGAAACGCTGTCGACTACAAAATCGTTATTATTGATCCCCTCTTGTAAATTCAGCAAATGAAATGCAGGACGTTCTTCCTTTCTTTGTTTACAGTGTCAGTTTGTCCCGGGGTGTCGCAGTACTGGCGTGTTAAAGCTGCTCCATCACTAAACAGCAGATCAGCTGATTTCAGAGGAACTTTCTGTTGCTGCAGCAGAAATGTTTATTAAAAGATGCATTTTTTAAAGCAGTATTTATGTTATTGTCTTGACTGTTAATTAGCACATGGCTTAAACAACCTGAGTTTAATTTAAAGGCTAATAGCTAAATGAGAAGCACTGTGTCATTTTGCAATTATTTGTTTCAGCATCGATAAATCGACTATCAAGACCTAAATGCTTTTAATATGAAACCACTTATCTACACACACATTTACAAACACATAGTCTGCAAATAATCATTAACCAAATTAACATAGGAAATTAACACTATAACAATGGCTACTGAACTTTTTTGGTACAAAATACTAAACACTGTCTGCACATGACTGAAAAATAAGTGTAAAATGGAAATTAGTTCATACAAAAAGAAACAGTCTCTGCGCTGTACCAACCCTGTAACTCAATACAAGCCACAACCTTTTACATTTGGTTATCTTACCCGACCTGACAAGTGAATCCGCTTCCCTCAAAAACAATTTCAACCAAAACTGAATATGGTAGCCTTTGTTAAAGTAGGATTAGGACTGAAAAACAGGTAAGACTGCATTAGTTTTAGTTAGGTGTCCCTAATAAACTGTACACTGTACATATCCTATTGAGGAGTTTCTCACCTAATCTAAGCTCTTCACTCCAACTCTGTTAGCTGGCGGATGAAGGATGACACTCTGTTGTTGACGACTGCCATCTTCCTCTTTACTCTTTACAATTTCTCCAGTCTTACGACTCACTCCGGTTTTTGCGGTGCATTTTGTTCCGTTCTCTGGGTTTAACCTAACGAAGTATCTTTAGGGAAGAGGGAGGAAATTTCATCACATAGGAACTACAAAAAGTAAATGTTTGTGATTCAGGGAAAAGTTACAACTCAATATGTGACATAACCTTTCAATCAACAGCAGTATGCAGATTGTAAAAAGACTCACCGTTGTATGAATTCCAGGGTCGCACACGCAGGCTCCTGGTATTCTATGTTGAAAACATAGAAGCATCCAAAAAACACAGACAAGGCGTCTGCAAAACCGAGGTGCTCCTCCAAAACGAAGGCCACCTTTCCCTCGATGCTCACCATCCACTTTGTCGCTGAGAGAAACGTTTTCCCTGAAAGATAACAAAGACGAAGTGAACACTTAAAAATAGGGGTGCGAGATTTCTTGTCAGGTAAAAAAAAAGCTGTACATTTACATTAAAGCTTCACATTAATTTTCTCACACACTGAAATACAAATGTATAACTGATAAAATAGACTTGAGGAGCCAATCAACTCCAGCCCAGCTGATTTCACAGCTGATAGTTGTTAATAGTGTTAACATCTCGTCCCGTCACACGCCTACTTAAAAAGCATACTCCAAATTGGACACTTGAACCTGTCTCCAAATCATCAGTTAAGTCTTGTCTTACCGAGCATTATCAGTCTTGGTGAGGTTGGTAGGGTCGTGTCTTTCTCAATGGATGCCTTTGTTGCAGTTGGCTTTAAAACACAAAAAAAACCCCAAGAGATTACAATACAGTTTAAAAATGCATGTATCATGTAATTCACAGTACTTACATCAACGAGAATGAAGATGGAGTCTTCTTTCTCAAGGAAGTGCTTCATTAAAAGAAGCACCGCCGCTATGCCGGTCCGGTCCGGCTGCACGGTCGTTGTGTCACTCTCAAAGTCCCGTAGAAGACCCTGAACGTCTCCGCCCTCACTCTGCCTTTGGAGGAAGTATATGATCCTCTTCGCCTTGCTTTGAAGAGCCTCTGCTACTCGATCACAGACATCAATACCTGTGAGGGTTCTGAAATGGGAACAGAGTCCTCTTTTAGTAAAGAGGAAAGGCCATTGTTCTTCAATCGCACTGATGCTCGGAGGAGGGCAGGAGTTTATCGTGTGCCGTTGATTAATGTACGTCAAACTCATGGAGTCGTCGACGTCCGGCATGTCTGCAGCTCCGGGGCCGGCGGACCGAAATATGGCTGTCAGAGTTTTTCTTCTGTCCTCTAAAGATTTAAATGTCTCTCCTTCTGGTAAAGATTCTGGCTGCCAGTTTATGCAACCGTAGCTGTCGACTTTGCACCGCACCGTTTTTGCTGCAGCGCCGCCGCGGTCGCCGCTTTGAGTCGTTGTCCTCGGTCGCCTTATTCTGTGAGTTAAATTGTTTCGGTTCACGAATTCAACTCTCGTCTTAAGTTGATTGACGAGTGAATAGTAACCGATTCCCAGTTGTTCACCTTCACCAGTTGTGTCAGCAAAGGTCAAAGGGTATCTGGACACGATCGTTTTGGCTACGTCTACGCAGGCAGCCCTGTTGGGGTTTGGACAGTGTTTCTGCATGACCGCCACCACGGCTCTCACCATGGCTCTTCTGTCTACAGGGCTGGCTCTCTGACCGTCTATAACTGCCTGTGAGAGTGAAGCTGGCATCTTGTCCCAAGGGATCTCAACCCGGCTGGTCCACGAGTTCTGCGTCTGTATCAAAGATAATCCAGGATAGTTGGACGGTGCACACGGAGGAGTCAGGCCGGCATGTCCATCTGTCAGCTGTGTTTCCAAGCACGAGAAGGGCGCGGCCGGTTCATTTGGCGCGCAGCTGAAGTCGGCTCTACCATTCAGTGCTATGGAGATAAGGAATAAGATACAAGTTCAGGTTATTCACAGTATGTAGAGTTGACAGAGAATTTAAATTTACTCAATCTGTGCTGCGTTCCATTCACCTCGGAAGTGGGAGGTCGGAGCTGGGAATGACGTCGCACCTGGAAAACTTCGCTCGGACAGCCATTGTTTACGACTTGCCGGGTTAGGTATTGTTACGGCAGCTGATGTGCGGAGTTTACTCACACTAAACACTGTAGTATATGATCCTCTAATAAACTTGGGTTAGTGTATAGCTGCTTAATTTATTTTTATCATTTAGTTAAAAATATATTTACTGCATTAAAGCTCAAGAAAGAAAAGTTTGCACTCAAAAAGCCTTCAGACCCACCAAATCATCCAATAATTCTAGGACGCTTATTTCATTTCAAAACAGAGCGTTTGAAGTCATCCAGTGAAAATTCTTGTGTTTTTTCATATCGCAATTTAAATCGCAGAACAGAAAAATATTTTTTCCAGTATCGTGCAGCCCTATTCAGAACGCAGCAAACACGTCTGGTTTCTGATCAGCCCCAAAGGACTCATGTCACTCCCTTACTCAGTGACCTCCACTGGCTCCCCGGGGCCTCCAGAATCAAATTCAAGTCACTAATGATTCCATACAGAGCTACTACCGGGTCTGCACCATCTACCTAAACTCCATAATACAAATTTTCCTTCTTGGCCGCTACGCTCCTCCAACGAACGGCGCCTGGCTCTGCCAGCCCTTCACACAAAGCGACCTCAGTCCCTGTTCTCATCTGTGACACCACGATGGTGGACGAGCGACCGCACGCCATCATAGCAGGGCGTCCCTCTCTGACTTCAAGAAGCTCTTCCTCTTCTATCTCCTTACAATTATCTTGTATTGATTGCACTTTTTGTTCACTCTTACTTCCTTCCCTGTTTACCCCACTGATACCATTCGTGCTATTAGCTCTTACTAGAAGTTATCATCAGTTGTAGATCTTGTGCTTTGTTGATGCTTGGTCCCTTTGGATAAAAGCATCTGTTGTTGCTTTTATCCAAAAGTTAATGTAATAAAAGAAATCAGCAAATGTCTGCACGTGTAGAGCCACACAGACCAGAATAAAACAACATGTCATCTCTTTGAACAACTGCTTGCTGCTGCAACAACCAACTCAACCGCAAATAACAATTGGAAAATCTATTGTGTCTGCATCAGATTTCAGTCCTGCCGGTGTTTAAACAGCAAAGGAAAAGGACACTGGAATAATGAAAAAAAAAAACGTTATTACAGTCACAACTAACTTTGATGGTAGAAAAACATCTCAGGACTTAAAGTCAGAGTAGGGATGGGACGATTACCGGTTTCACGATAAACCACGATAAAACGTCCTGGCGGTTAGTATTATCGTTTAAAATTGAATTATCATAAAAACCGTAAATCCCGTCCAGCCAGAATCAGTCTGACGCAGCCGCGAGCAGGCTCGCGCATGCAACGTCGTGCGAGAACGAGAAGACATGGCGGAAGGCAGTGTCAGTGATCAGGAGATTTTTCAGCCATCCAAGAGGACAAAATACCAAATTACTCTTGATTTCGCTCCGAGATACCCGGTATCGGGTCGGTAATCTATTTGCGCTTTTAAAGCTGGTTTCCGTCCAGAAACAGCGGCGATTCATGTCCAGTATAGACCGTTCGGCGCCGCCATCTTGCCGGTGCCTCACGGAAGCCGTTAGGTTCATTTTAGTTTCGCCGCTACCTCAAATTCTCTCATAGAAGAAGAGCATGTTCGGTAGAGGCGGACTTTATCGGTCTCTGCTGGCGAACCGTAGCAGGTACAACCTCATGCAATATAGCATTTTTTAGAGGAGAATCAGACGTCAGTCTGAGCATCAGTTCTTTTTGAATATTTCCATCTCTTTTTAACAAAACCGTGATAATATTGATAACCGTGATAACTTTGGTCACTATAATCGTGATATGAAATTTTCATACCGTCCCATCCCTAAGTCAGAGTTAACTTAAAGTTTAAATTTCATTGTTTCAACTTCTGAGTTTTTCTTCTGTTGTTCAGGTGATTTTGTGTTGAAGGCAGTTTCAGACAAAAATGCATTCCCAAGACGCCAAAGCCTGCTGGTCTGAGTGAATTCACTCCAGCTTTAGAGAGACTGTCCAGCCTTCAAAACACTGAGAAAACAAACACTATTCTTGTGCTCATAACACTAATTATCAGGAAGGTTAGACAGCTCTGCTGTTACCTTACCGTGTGATGAGGCCCTGAATAAGAACTCTGTGAGCTCAGCCTCCTCCAGCTCTGGAAGCTGCTCTCCCTCCTGACTGGTCCAGAACTCCTCCTGTTCCTCTTTAATATGTGGCGTCTCTGGTGGGTCCTCCTGGTCCAGCCTGGGGCTCCACTGCTGCTGCTGCTGCTGCTGCTGCTGCTGCTGCTGCTGCTGCTGCTGCTGCTGCTGCTCAGGGGGAACATCTTCTTTACTCACCGACAGCTGCTGGACGTCTGGAGAATAACGAAACACACGCACATGTTAGGAAACTGTGACTTCCCAGTGTTTCCCCTGCCGCTGATTTGGACTATGGATGGAAATGTATGATTTATAATTACAATATAAAATATAATAAAATAAAAAAACAATTTAAAGTTACTTACACACACACACCTCTCGGTACTCGTCGCCTCAAACATTCAATTCATTTGAACTTTTATCACTGGTCGTTGTGGCCACATTAAAAACGACAGTGACAGTATTATCACTATAATATTTATCTCTTGGTATATATAATGCAATATTCAGTTTACTGTAGGGCTGGGCAATAAAACAATAATGATAATTATCGCAATATAATTTTCAATATATCAATAAATATTTGGTTTAATTCATTTGAATCATGAAAATATTTATTTTGTTGAGGAAAAGGGACTGAAAAACACTGACTAATCACATTTGTTTTTTTATCATAATAGTATTGAATATTCTCTCCCAGATTTTTTCAGTGATCCTCTGTTTGGCATCAAGTAAAGTTTAACCACATAATTAACCATCTGGTTACTTCAATTTTCACTCAAAAATCAGCCTTTAAACTTGAAAGAAATAATAATTTGATAATTATAGATATTGAATGATATGAAATGTTTTTATCGTGATGACATTTTTGGCATTTTTTTATGTTATTTACAAAGACAAGCAAAAGGAAAAGACAACAGGAGGTGTCTCAGTGGGGAGTCAGACCAGCAGAACAGCTTCAGAGCTCTGTGGGACTGTTGGAGGGATGAACACCGCTCAGATCTCACCTGGATTTAATCAGGTCACCTCATGGAGACCCAGAGAGACAGCAGATAGAAAAACATTATGTTTCCCTTAGAGGGATTAAAACAAACAGCCAGACAGAACAAAAGAACACAGATATCTCTATACCATGTAACTGTTGTTCATTTGACAATAAAGACCTTTAACTCTGCAGCTGCAGCAGTCAGCAGTGAGAATAAGCAGCAAAGACAAACCTGCTCTGTGTAACCGGACTTCAGGCTGGAAAACAGCGTCCAGTAGCTTCCGGTGTCTCTGGTTCTCCTCTTTGGACCGACAGAGTTCCTCCTCGTACTCTGATATCGTTCTTTCAAACAGCCCAAATATCTCTTCAGCAGCCGCGGTCAGTCGCTGGTTGATAAAACCTCTCAGCAGCTGGACTTTGGACATTTTAAACAAATTAAAAACACAGTTTGCTGTGGCCGAATTCTCTTTTGTTTATTTCCAATTACCAACCTAAGCTAACTAAGTTAGCATTCAGGGCTAACAGGAGCTGAGGTGAAACATCCCGAAACGTTTCCACAAAATCCACTTTAACAGGTTTGTCCTGGTTTTTATTCCTGCACACAGGCTCTGGTTTTACTCTGGGTGTATTTTGTGAAAACACACAGTTCGTCAGTTAGCCGCGGTCGGTGAAACTGCTTCCGGTAGCACGTCTTCTTCTTCTTCGTTAATGGCGGAGTGCAAACACCTTTCAGGTGCATACCGCCACCTACTGGACTGGAGTGTGTAGCGTCGCATCATTTTAAAGCGCTCTCATTTTCTGCTCACCAACCCTGTGTCTTCAAGGAATTTAAATGTCTTCCTGGTGATTCTTCTCCCCTTAACCTTAATCTGTTCCCATCACATTCCTTTCCCGCCTCTCAAACATTTTAATGTCTGTTTTAAGTCACATATCTTCTTTTATTCTGATCCTTCTGTTTTTATCTCGTGCCCAAATTTCTACGTAAAGTTTTAAATAAATTAACCGAATTTAACTGAACACATAAAACAGGTTATGTTGTATTTAATAACAATATTCGCATGCGTCTTTCTTGGGTACAGGATCTGTCTTCAATCTTGGTACCAGAGGAAAGAGACGCACGGTTTGCAGCTGGTATCCTCGCCAGCATTATTAAATCTACGCTTCCCTGGCAGCTAGTTTATAACGCAAGCCGGTCACAAGCCAAACTAACTGCCACAGGTAACTGACGAGAACACGATGCACCAAGAGCGCAGGATATGTGTCTCACCAGAGCCCTCTATACATGCAGAAATATTAGTAATATTAATAATTGTAGCCTAATAACTGATCACCTGATGTCAAACTTCGGCATTAGTCACAGGTTAGATTGGCAGAGGACAAAAAAGCAGGAAAATAAAGAGAATACGGCGCAACACTGAATTATATGTTACTATATTCTTCATTTCATACAACAGTATACTGTAGTTCACCACTATATAATATTAATTCCAGTTAGAGTAGTTTCATGTTTGTGGTTTGTTTTTATTCATTAGATTCAGATTCATTTTTTATAATCCTCTGAGGAGGAAGTTGTTTTCACAGACTGTACCAAGGTTCAACACAAATTACACATAATTCACACACACATTAAATGTTGGTGCAAGAAAATGGTCTCTAATGTGCTAATTTCTAACTCATCAATAATAACCCCATCAAGGAAGAATAATGTTCATCAGAGCTCAGAAAATAAAGTGTTTGATGCTCAAGTTTATTATATTCAGCATTAAATAGAGTTCAAATCTCAAATCATGTCTCGTGGGTTAGGCGTCACGTCAGACCCCGACTTGTAATACAAAAAGGAAAACGTGGCTGAAAGATGAGATGAAGCAGAGCTAAGTACTTCTTCAACCACTGTGTCTCTCTCTCAACAAGTAGCTTCATTTATTCCTGATGCTCTAACCAACACACTTGTGTTTTTTGACTGTATAGGGTCAGCGTGAATCTTTTACCGCAAACATTGCATCCAAACGGTCTCTCCCCGTGTGGACAGTCAGGTGTTGTCTCAGGCGATCCTTTCGATGTGAATCTGTTTCCACAAACGGAGCAACTGAAAGGTTTCTCCCTGTGTGGACTCTCATGTGCCTCACAGCATCAGCTCGCCACTGAAATGTTTTTTTTACAAACCGAGCAACTGAATGCTTTCGGTGCTGTTTGGATTCCACTGCGTTTCGGCAGGTGTTCCTCCAAATTCTCCTCCCAATCACTGATGTCTTCAGTTTCAGGTTCAGAGGAGGGCGAGGTCTGGTCATGAGTAGCTGGTTGTAAAGGACTATCTGGGTTAAAGTTCCTGGCTGGTTCTGGTCCTCCACAGCCCTCTCCTTTGGCTTCTGTTTCCATCTGTTCAGTCTGGCTTTGATGAAGCTGTGAGGACTGAGGTTTCTCTTCATCATCTTCTTCACTCTTCACAGGGACGGGAGTGAATGGGAACTTTGGGGTCTCGGCCTCCTCCACTCCTGGAAGCTGCTTTCCCCCGAGCTTCTCCTGGTCCTCTTTATTGTGTGGCGTCTCTGGTGGGTCCTCCTGGTCCAGCCTGGGGCTCCACTGCTGCTGCTGCTCAGGGGGAACCTCTTCTTTACTCACCAGCACCGAGCAACTAAATGCTTTCACTACTGTTTGGGTTGCCTTGTGTTTCTGCCAATTCTCCTCCCAATCACAACTGTCTTTATTCTCACGGTCCGAGGAGAGTGAAGTCTGGTCGTGAGTAGCTGGTTGTACAGGACTGTCTGAATTAAAGTTCCTGCCTGGTTCTGTTCCCGCAGAGTCCTCTCCATCAGTTTTTGTAATGTGTGGCGTCTCTGGTGGGTCCTCCTGGTCCAGCCTGGGGCTCCACGGCTGCAGCTGCTGCTCAGGGGGAACCTCTTCTTTACTCACCAACAGCTGCTGGAAGCCTGGAGAATAATGAAGTACAGGCACATTTTAGGAAACAGTAATATTCAGTTAACACTCAACCCTCTATAATAAACATGGCGAGAAACACCACTTTCTCTATACTATATTTGGAGGTTATTCAAACTAAAGTGAACTCCAAGCGTGTTGTGCGCTTTGCATTTCATCTAAGCAGAAATGTCATAATATGACGGCGATCAAAACAGCTGCAACTCCATGCTCATGTAAACCCACTAATCCTGTTTTCAGATAAACCTCCCAGCTGAACACATGAAACTGTTTTACTGCTCAAGAATGTGAAGCAGCCATTTTGTTTCCGACCGCTTGTACCATAGATACACATAGATACCACACCAGCAGCGCTGCCGTTCGTTGGTGCGATGAGTCAACGTGGCCTCCATATTGGTGCAGGGAAGCCATGTCTTCTAATGTATGCATGTCTATGTAGGCAGAAGGTCTGTCCACAATTAGAATCATCCCAACTCAGAATATTTACAGCACTGCGGTCCTTTTTACAAATGCATCCAAAGGAGGTTAAAGTTAAATGCATTAATTTGGTGTAACATTAAGAGGCCATCCGGGGTTCAACGTTAAATGTTTTTGCAACAGTTGGTTTGAAACTTACCTTCCAAAAGTTATTTATCTGTGTTACAACGAAAACAAAGATTTTTAAGTTAGGTTATAGCCTACTGTTAACATGTTTAATTGGTTAGTAAATACATCCTGGATATAAAAAAACTTAACTAAAATGTAGTTGAAATTATAGCCATGGTAGCGACCTGTCAATCACATGGTAGTCCTGCCCAAAAGCATTTGCTGCATTATCGTCTATTTCCCCTTAAATGGGACCATAATTTACTAAATGAACATCATGCTGTGTTGAAGAAGACTTGAAACTAGCGACTGAGACCATAAACTCATCAGGAAACATTTTATTTCTACTTTATTTATCACCACAGTAACACCTGTGACCTCAGAGCATTGCTGTTGGAAGAAGCAGAGAAACACGGACTGCTTTGTTGTTGTTCTTTTGACAATAACTCTTCAGCTGCAGCAGTTTGCAGTGAGAATAAGCAGCAAAGACAAACCTGCTCTGTGTAACCGGACTTCAGGCTGGAAAACAGCGTCCAGTAGCTTCCGGTGTCTCTGGTTCTCCTCTTTGGACCGACAGAGTTCCTCCTCGTACTCTGATATCGTTCTTTCAAACAGCCCAAATATCTCTTCAGCAGCCGCGGTCAGTCGCTGGTTGATAAAACCTCTCAGCAGCTGGACTTTGGACATTTTAAACAAAAGAAAAACACAGTTTGGACTCAAGAGTTCCTCCAACCAGCGCTGTGCGGCCGAGTTCCGTCTGTTTCCAGCTAGCGAGCTAAGCTAACGTCAGTTAGCATTCTTGGCTAACAGGAGATGAGTCTGAGGTGAAACCAAAGTGTCCACTTTAACACGTTTATCCCGCTGACTGTATAAAAGGTTTATCCAAACGTACAGGCTCCGCTAGTTCACTCCGGTAACAGACGGACACGTTATGACACAGGAAGTTAAAGCGCTTCCTGTAACACGTCGTCCCAGACCTTCAAAATAAAAGCGACCAAACTTTTATTTAAAAGGCCAAAATCTCTTGAAGAACAAAATCCTATCTGATGAACTGAGAAGCAGAAAGAGCAGCACTCTCTTTATTTTTCAGAACACAACACTGTTCATCCCAAAGGTAGTCAACATATACAAGAAAGTAAATAAAAAGTAAAACTTCTGTATCATCAGTCCATCAGAAAATAATCAAACACAAAGGTGATTTTCATTGCAAATCTTCATGACAGAAGCTGAAACAATTAAATGTTTTTACACCAAAAAACACTTCAATCATCAAAATAGTTGGCAATTAATTTTAAGTGACTAATCGTGTCAGCAGGACTTCATTTATATTTAAAACAAAACATAATATTTTATAAACACTTTACATTTACATTTATTCATTTAGCTGACTCTTTTATCCAAAGCGACTTACAATTGCTATACATGTCAGAGGTCGCACGCCTCTGGAGCAACGAGGGGTTAAGTGTCTTGCTCAGGGACACCAAAGGCAGGCGTCTTAACCATTGCGCCATCCCATCGCTTCATATGTGAAGTATAATATTTCCCTCTGAGATGTAGCAGAGTAGAAGTAGAAAGTGGAAAATAAAAGACAAGTGAAGTAAAAGTACCTCAAATTTGTAGTTAAGTACGGCTTTAAAGTTCTTGTACTGGAGGATTCCTATTTTCTTTTTAATACTTGAAATACATTTTACAGACGTTTACTGATGCACTGCTTTTACCTGTAATAGAGTAATTTTACTTCTGATCTGATGTAACTAGAAATCAGCAATATACAGTGAAAGGTGTGACTGCAGCTTCTACATATATTACATTATTAATAGACTAGTTTGATTCAGTCTGTACTACACTTCCCCAGGATTTTATTTTCTCTGGTGTCCATCCAACATTTCGGTGACTGACAGCAGGTCATGCTGCACTTTGCTTGCTCTCCCTCAGATTGGATTCACGTCACATGCAACTTTTTTCTACACTGGTGAAAATATCCGGTTTCTCACCTGTGTGGGTTCTCATGTGTAGAACAAAATCTCTTTTCCTTGTGCAATGTAAGCCTGTTCTCTGTCTCCACATGATAATATTTACTTTTACTTGAGTAAGATGTTCAATGCAGGACTTTTACTTGCAGTGGAGTATTTTCAGTGTGGTATTTGTACTTTTAGAAACTCGGTATTTCTTCCACCACGGTATGATGCTATTTCTTGTATTTATATACAGTATCTCACAAAACCTCACATTTTCTGTGAATTTTTGATTCTATCTTTTCATGTGACAACACTGAAGAAATGTTTAGCCGATCAATGTTCAAGAAGCAGCTTCATTTTTTACCGTCAATCTCACCAACACACTTGTGTATCTTTTGACACTGTGGAGCCAAGTGAATATTTTACCACAAACACTGAAACTAATGGGTTTCTCCACTGTGGCGTATAGAGTGTTGTCTCAGAAGTCCCTTTCGTGTGAATCCTTTACCACAAATTGAGCAGCTAAATGGTTTCTCCCTGTGTGGACTCTGGAGTGTCGTCTCATAGTTCCCCTTTCTGTGAATGTTTTACCACAAACTGAGCAGCTAAATGGTCTCTCCCCTGTGTGGACTCTGGAGTGTAGTGTCAGAGTTCCCTTTAGTGCGAATCCTTTACCACAAACTGAGCAGCTAAATGGTTTCTCCCCTGTGTGGACTCTCATGTGAGTCACAACATTTATTCTCAATGGAAATGTTTTTTTACAAAAAGAGCAGCTGAACACGTTTTCTCCTGAATGGAGTCTCATATGAGTCTTTAAGGAGCTCTTCCAGCTGTAACTTTTACCACAAACCGAGCAACTAAATGGTTTCCCTCCTGTTTGGGTTCTATTGTGGTTCTGCAGATGTTCCTTGTGGCCAAATCTTGCAGCACATTCAGAGGAGCTAACTGATGTTTCTCCAGTGTTACATTCCTGATCACTTACAGGTGCTTCACTGTTTTGGTTTAAACCTGGCTGGGGTTTCCATGTCTTCATCCAGTCATAACTGTTATCAGTCTCAGGAGGTCCTGAGCAAAGTGAAGTCTGGTCATCAGTATCTGGTTGTAAAGGACTATCTGGATTAAAGTTCCTGGCTGGTTCTGGTCCTCCACAGTCCTCTCCATCAACTTCCGCTTTCAAATTCTCTGCATCTCTCTTCTCTTCAGTTTGGCTTTGGTGAAGCTGTGAGGACTGAGGTTTCTCTTCATCATCTTCTTCACTCTTCACAGGGACAGGAGTGAATGGGAACTTGGTGATCTCAGCCTCCTCCAGTCCTGGAAGCTGCTCTCCCCGAAGCTTCTCCTGTTCCTCTTTAATGTGTGGCGCCTCTGGTGGGTCCTCCTGGTCCAGCCTGGGGCTCCACTGCTGCTGCAGCTCAGGGGAACCTCTTCTTTTCTCACCAGCACTGAGGAATTAAATGCTTTCACTAACGCTTGAGTTGCCTGGTGTTTCTGCAGATGTTCCTCCCAATTCTCCTCCCAATCACAACTGTCATTATTCTCACAGTCAGAGGAGAGTGAAGTCTGGTCGTGAGTAGCTGGTTCTAAAGGACTATCTGAATTAAAGTTCCTGCCTGGTTCTGGTCCCCAGAGTCCTCTCCATCGGTTTCTGTAATGTGTGGGGCTCTGGTGGGTCCTCCTGGTCCAGCCTGGGGCTCCACGGCTGCAGCTGCTCAGGGGGAACCTCTTCTTTACTCACCAACAGCTGCTGGATGTCTGGAGAATAATGAAGTACAGGCACATTTTAGGAAACAGTAAAATACAGTTAACACTCAACCCTCTATAACAGGGGTGTCAAACTCATTTTCACCACGGGCCACATAAGCTTTTTGGTTCCCCTCAAAGGGCCAGTTGGAACTGTAAGACTGTATAAACATACTTTACTGCATAAACTATTTCTTAACATATTGTAAAATAACTGTCTCTTTATTTGATTATTTAGCCTTTTCAAGTTAAGGACATTTAACCCATCAGATGTAAAAATTTAAGCACATTTACTGTATCTGTGTTATTATAACATACATTAATTAATTCATCAGGTTTAGAAACCCAAAATACTCCATCAATCTTTGTTATGTACTTGAAAAGTATATAACAAAAAAACTATTACATTAACTTTTCCACAGACGAGCAGAACCATTGTAAAACAAATAACCGCGAGCTGCAAATAACGTGTGACAGATGTGGCATTTGATAAAACAAACAGAGGGCAAACATCCAACTAATGACAGGTGGTTTTATTACCTGGAAAAATGCCGACGTATTTTGTAGCTAGGGCTGTATTGTTCAAAATAGACAAACAGTAAATCAGTGTAGAGTATGACCAACACAATATTAGATTAGACTTACACTGTTCTTTCTTGTGGCTCAGGCCTGTGTTATGATGAATTAGGTAGAATTATTATTATGAGCAATAAGATATATCAAATTATAATAATATGAGAAAGACAATTTGAGTCAAGTCATGGCATTAAGGAAAGAAAAAATACTCAGTTTGAGGTTCAATTCAAAAGTTGGCCAACGAAAATAGAACAGAGTGACGACTCTTATGTTTAATAAACAAGCTTAGTAATTCTCCGACAGTACACATGAATCTAGTGGCGGGGTGCCGTCAATTTGCAGGTCACAAAATCGCCATGCATTGTGGGAGATGTAGTTTATTGTTCATGGACGCTTTAAAGCAGCGTAAACTTTTATTTTAGCACAATCATGAATCTTTTAAGCTTTCGGATTCGGCCCGCGGGCCTTGAGTTTGACACGTTTGACACAGAAACACGGCACATTTTCTATACTATATTTGGAAGTTACTCAAACTAAAGTGAACGCCAAGCGTGTTGTGCGCTTCGCATTTCGTCTAAGCAGAAATGCCATAACATGACGGCGATCAAAACAGATGCGACTCCATGCTCATGTTATTTGCACATGTGAACTCTCGAGTCCTGTTTTCAGATAAACCTCTCAGCTGATCACATGAAAGTGTTTTACTGCTCAAGAATGTGAAGTAGCCATTTTGTTTCTGACCGCTTGTACCATAGATACATATACACACGTAGATACACCTACTGGTTCAGTCCTGTTCTTACCTGTCCACAACCAGGGTCCTGCACCACGAAGCGAGTTCAACAAACCCAGGATATGTTTCCATTATCTGGCTTCACTAACCCTAACAATCGTGATCGGGACAAGCGGCACCACAAAGCTGGTTATCAACTCAGTAAATCGACCCAGGGTTTCCCGATCCAGCCGGGAGCGCGTTCACATAAAAGAGGCGGTGTTAGCAGCAGATGACCAAACAGACATGAACAGGTCCACTGTCAGCAGAGCGTCATATTTTACGATCGAGGATTAAACTGTAACACTACAGAAATACGACAGCAGCACGGCTGAAACTGACACATGCAGGGAGACAGACAATCAGTGTGAATGTCTAAATGAACAGGCGTAGATAAAAAAATATCAGCCTTAGTCTTTCAGCTCGCTGTGTGTCGGCGTTTCCACATTTAAAGACTCGGCCGTTCTCCCTCACTTTAAAAAAACTTGTCGCCACTTCAAAAATGAGATTAATTTATTTAACACACTCAAAGTGTCCAAACATTGTTCTAAATTAACGCAGCGCTGACTTAAGGTGATGCATGTTGGACTTAACATAAGGCTGCTGGTTAGAAATCGTGTCCAACTTTCGCCGGCGCTGCAAAACGTCACCAGGACACCTGACATTAAAATCTCGCGGGAGCAAGGCGGCTGCAGGCGCCGAGTCCGGCAGCCGCAGTTGCTTTTCCCCGACTGCACAAAGTTGGAACCACACTTTTACCTGGTCTCACGGCATTTTTCTTTGCAATAAGTGACCTCACGCAGGTAGAATGTGTCCGACTTTACGGCGCCGTTTTTTATGCCCCGCCCCTGCAGTCACCTGCAGCTCACTTTAGACTATGAAGTCGCCGAAAGTCAGCCGCCATCATCTCGAACGCACCTATACCCAGTCTGAGCTCTGTCACTAGCCTCGCGATAGCTGCCACCTGCAGGTAGACGTTAGACAACAGAACTGTTTGTGCTCTACTCTCATGTAAAATGAACCGCTCTGGCCCACAAATACACTCCTTCCAAAACAGTCTTAAAGAAGCAAAGTCTGCAACAAATTTGTACAATAACTCACTAAAAGAGTAAAGAAAAGTTTTGTGAAATTAAAAGAAAAACTTTAAAAGAAAAGCAATATGACATGAAAAGAATGTGGAATGAAAATAAAATGTAAATGTAAAGACAAGCAAAGTTAAATGAACAGAAAATACGCAAATAAGCATTTAAATAAATGCTCTTCATATATATATATTTTGTGTTTTAGGCTATAACACCTGTCTTAAATGTGAGGGATACTGGAGCTCGGTTGGGGTGGTGGGACTGCTCGCGGTGGGCGCCGGAAAATTTCCCTTATTTTCAAATCCAAAACTTGACAGGTATGTAGTCGGCCTTAGAAAACTATACTAACCTAAATAAACAGCCTACATTCATATTAAAATTTAGTATTTCAACACCAAACTGCTCATAATATTCAGCCTCACATAAGAAAAATAAAATCCATTTATTTAACGGCTGCATCAGGCTGTGTGAAACGTCTGGGAGCAAATAAAGAATCTGGATCGCCATAGTAACAAGAGTTTCTCCACATCACCAGAAAGCAGCCTATTGGCTAAAACAGTCTGTGGGATTTCCTACAGATGGTGATGGAGCTGATTGGTCAGTAGGCGGCGTTTTCACAGAGTTAATCTCTTTTCTGGAACATAACCTGCTCGGAGCAGGTTAACCGTTCAGCATACGTTACCATGGAGATCTACCCCGGTAGGAAGTGAACCACCTTCGTGGTGCTGAAACCCCAGGATTAACCCGGAAGCTACCTGGATAAACTCAAATCCTGCTTCGTGGTCCAGGCCTCAGTTCTCATTACGCGCCGGTCTTACATAACAGTTTACACTGTTGTTGGAGGGGGCAGAGAAACACGGACTGCTTTGTTGTTCTTTTGACAATAACTCTGCAGCTGAATAAGCAGTAAAGACAAACCTGCTCTGCGCAGCCGCAGTTCAGGCTGGAAAGCGTTCAGCAGCTTCCGGTGTCTCTGGTTCTCCTCTTTGGACCGACAGAGTTCCTCCTCGTACTCTGATATCGTTCTTTCAAACAGCCCAAATATCTCTTCAGCAGCCGCGGTCAGTCGCTGGTTGATAAAACCTCTCAGCAGCTGGACTTTGGACATTTTAAACAAAAGAAAAACACAGTTTGGACTCAGAGTTCCTCCAACCAGCGCTGAGCGGCCGAGTTCCGTCTGTTTCCAGCTAGCGAGCTAAGCTAACGTCAGTTCTTGGCTAACAGGAGATGAGTCTGAGGTGAAACCAAAGTTTCCACTTTAACACGTTTAAACTGTATAAAAGAAGGTTTATCCAAACATACAGGCTCCGGTAACAGACGGAGACGTTATGACACAGGAAGTTAAAGCGCTTCCGTTACCAGGTCTTCCAGACCTTCAAAATAAAAGCGACTTAACTTTTATTTAAATGTCAAAATCTGTTTGTGAAGAAAGAACAAAGTCTGCGGTCGAAAAGTGTTTTTTGCTCAGGAAGGTTCCTAACTGAGTGAAGTGAACCGGACGTATTTCAGTGGCAGCCATGATAAGAGCTGTGTAAAGGAGCCTCAATGCTTCCTTTCACATCACCTTTAGCATAGGGAACACCGGACCATCCTTTACGAAAGGAAAGGAGAGAATGCAGTCCCACAATTCCTTGCGGCGGCAACATTTAAAACGATGCATGTTCTCAAACTCAAACCATAAAATCCCTTGACCACATCGAGCAAAATCCTTCAAATTCAGACGCACATTATGATAAAATAAGACTTATTCCATCCATCGTCAACCGCTTATCCTGCGTACAGGGTCGCGGGGGAGCTGGAGCCAATCCCAGCTGACATTGGGCGAAAGGCGGGGTACACCCTGGACAGGTCGCCAGTCCATCGCGTCCATTTGTCTTTTTTTGCAATCTAATAGGTTTCAACACCGTTTTGTGTTTCGGGTTGGTGAAATAAGCCATGTTGCCACATCGTATGCTTACCGGATGCAAATCTACACGGGGGAAGCCGGCTGGACGTCCCGCAGAGGTGGGACAAGGGCAGAGGGTCCTCCGCGACATGACAGAGGGGCTCCAGGGCTGTGTCGTCACCTGCGACAGTTTTTTTTACCTCTTATGGAGCAGCGGAGGAGCTCCTCACTAACAAGATTGCTCTGGTGGGGACAATCCGAAAAAATAAGCCTGACCTCCCTCCCCAGCTGCTGCAGGTGAGGGGACGAGCCAAATACTCTTCGATCCACGCCTTCACCCGCACGGGCCACAGCGGTGTCGTACGTTCCTAAGCGGGGGAAGAATGTCGTGCTCCTCAGCACGAAGCACCGCCGGCCTGAGGTCAGCGGTGGGACTCAGTCGAAGCCGCAAATCATCCTGGATTACAACAGGTGCAAGGGAGGTGTCGACAACCTCGACAAGGTATGTGCAATTTCACATTAGTTACGCTACATAAAGGCAACATAGGCTACTTTTTATTTCCAATTGTATCTGCTTGACATAAAGTGTAGGCTAGGCTAATTATTTTTTTCTTTGTTTTACCATTTGCAGGTTGTCGGCACCTACAGCTGCAGACGGAAAACGAACCGTTGGCCTTTGACGCTCTTCCAAAACCTGCTGGACGTCTCAGCGTACAACGCGTTTGTCATATGGTCTGCTGTCGACCCGCAGTGGAACGCTGGGAAGACTTTCAAGCGTAGGCTGTTTCTTGAACAGCTTGGAGGAGCCTGGTCAGTCCACTGATGACAAGGAGAGCCCGTTTGCCACGCACACCAGCCGCCGCTGCCATGGCGTCGGCAGCCCGGGCGCAAGAAGAGCCCTCCTCAGCCCCCGCCGCCAAGAGGAGGAGGAGGCTGTGCGGATTTTGTCCGGGGAAGCAAAAGAAGAAAACTGCCACCACTTGTTACCTCTGCGGTAAACACACATGCAAAGACCATGGCAGATTCGTTTGCAGCTCCTGCCAGTGACTCCCAACCCCCCCTCTTTCTCTCTCACACACTCACACACAAGCTACCAGCCCCGATCCACACACGTTCTGAATGTTGTTGTAGTTATATAGTATAAATTGTGTTAATAAAATTGTTCTTGTTCAGAGTTAATATTTTGTGTTTTATTTCTAGAGCAAAATTGCTACTGTGCTTTTAGAAAGTAAAAACGTTCAATGGCTATGCCTAGAAAATGAAATAATATTTGGTTATCAGTATCGGCTTTATTTACCATCTGCTATAGGCTATGTGCACATACGAGGAAGGTGTGCTTACTTATCCTATACAATAATAAGATTATTCATACACACTAAACAAAAACATTTTGAGGTAGCCTAATTTTTTTTATCAGGATGAATAAATGATAGGCTACAAATAGGATTTTTTTATTTTAGCCTAAATGCCTACATAAATGTATCTTGTATGGTAATAAAAAGCTTGTAGTTTTTTTAGAGGGGGACTCTCGTTCTCAACACGAGGCTCCAGGAACACAGGAACTACAAGTCCCTCAGATGCACGCGGAACTCCAGCGGAGGAAGCTTCACAGCACTTTCTCGAAAACAGCCGGTGTGGGTCAAATATACAAATTTTCTCACTTGAACAACACGTTCACTCCATATCCCCGTGTGTAATGTCAGCGGCACTGTATCACTGCAACGCTAATCAGTCCATCTCTGAGCCTCACCAGGACCGACGCTACGGCTTGACTGTGGCCGGGAGAGAGCAAGTACCCCTGACTGCAGTGTGCAGATCGGGGCCGGGCTCAACGTGGGTCAATGTGGGCGGGGTCAAACGTGTACAATAGCGTTGCAGCACAAAGGAGGCTAACCCTACCTGCTAGCACATCGGCCGTGAGGCCGATGTGCACAGCTGTAGGGTTAGCCGGTCGACATGCATATATTTACTGACTTAGGTTTAGGCACTAACTAATGTCATGGTTGAGGTTAGGGAAATTGCCTCGGGAGGCTGTCAACTCCTTAAATAAAACATCGCTAGCTACCTAGCTAGTTAGCTGACCGGAAGCACTGCTCACAGCATCCGGTCACCCGGGCGCACATACACACGCTGCCGGATGCGCCTCATCATACATACACATACCTGAGCGTAAAGTATACACGCGAAATCGCCGTTGTAGACGGCCTTCCCAAAGCGTGTATATGTGAGCATGAAAAGCAAAAGCATGAGAACAGGCTGAATCAAGAGATCAGGGGGTGACATAATTTTTACTTAAAAATCGTAACACAATTGAAGCTCTTAACACAGACACCTTATTTAATTATTTAATTTAATTTGTTTTTTGACAGGGACAGTGCTCATTAATTAACAGCTGTACTGTAAATGAGCCAGAGTCAGTTCAACAGGCTAATTTCCACGTTAATTAATTGGCTAATTTCCATCCATTTCCACTGAACGTAAATCTCAAGTGAAGACGAGGGAGACGGGCTTCGTGCTGCTTGGAAGGGCAGTGCTCGGTGTGAGGAGTCAAACGTTTGACCCCCGCCCACATTGACCCACGTTGAGCCCCGCCCCGATCTGCACACTGCAGTCAGGGGCTTCTCGGAGAGAGAGCCTTCCAGGGCGTTGCAGCTAAATAGCTACGGTTAGTAACTTAGATCGTGTGCACGTACATGTACCTATTTCAGTGTGGGTTAGAGACAGATGGACGACAAAGGGAGAAGAAATAAATACATTATTGGTCTGAGTTTTTTAACTTTATCAACACTATCACCCGAGCTCCATGGGAGACCGGTGCTGGTGCATTTGACCGACCGCAAGAGAGTGACTGCTTCCCGCACGCTAGTGCTGCTAAACGGCGTCGGTTTTCTCCTCCGTGACACCGACACTACGGTCCATGGGAAGCCGGCGGAGGAGCTCTTGTAGGCGGCCAGCATTCCCAGGAAAAGCCGGTCTCTGGTTCTCCCATCCCTCTGATTCCCCCACACGCCACACAAAGGTAAGCAGAAGATGGC